>JAOTON010001776.1:0-402500 GCA_034440635.1 Lepas anatifera | reverse complement strand
GATGCAATTGGAAAAGGCCCTTGGCGCTATGGTGAAAGACGTGGAGAAGTCCGATCCGTCGGGGTTGACATACCCTGATCCCACTTCCTTCTTGGCGCCGATAAACGAGGGACCAGGAATCCTCGCTGGTTGCCACAACAAGAAAGTCAGCTCTAGGTCACTATAGGTAGAAACCAAGTCGGCTCCATCCAGCAGGCCCCGGCAGTAGGTTAGAGATTCAGTGTGCTTCAGTGGAGCAGTGCCCTGCTTGTAGCACTTGCCATTGAAGAAGACCCAGCGTGGTGGGCAGGGCGGTATACTGGTGCGAAGCACAAAACTGACCCCGTCACCACCATCACCACTATCATCATCGTCATCATCATCATCATCGCTGTTGTCAGCAATCAGGTTTTGTAAGCGCTCGCACACACCATCAGTGAAGCGAAGCGCCGGACACGGCTGCGGCTTCAGCGAGGCGCACCAGAGGGCACAGAGAGGGCGGCTCAGCGATGCCACCTCGGCGACCTCAGCGTTCGTGACCTGCTTCAGGTCAAACGAGGCGGTCAGGCTGGCTGCCACCGCCGGGAGCAGCAGCAGCAGGGTCCAGTGTAGGGCAGCCAGGGGTGGTGCGGAGTGACGGCGAAGAAACGGACGACGCGACATGTTTTTAGACGTCAGGTTCTGAAAACGTCAGTCGTACCTCAACAGGGTCTGGTGCATCCAACCGGCCAGAGAAGACTGATAAAGCTCCCCCGTGCCAACAGCACGCCACAGCAGTCTGTGTCGCGTTAATTGTTGCACTTGCCATGGAAATAGCCGTGGTTACCGTGGAGAAGCTGCTAAACGCTGACGTGCGACCTCAACAATTGTAGCCCCCCTCCCCACCAGCTCACGCGTCCGGGGTGAGTGCCAGTTTGACATGTGGCGTTATGAACAGGGGCAGATTTACAGAAGGGAGAGGTACTTATTTGGTCGTGCTGCCCGTCAAAGCAATTGCATTTTTTACCACTTTCAGCCGAATTCGAATACATTTGATTTACAACTATGGACTATGGTGTTATCCCGGCTTACTCCCCAAACGTTTAGCCTAGATCCATCTCTGGTTATGACAAACAACAGCAGGTTTTGCCCGGAGTAAAAACTGCACGGGTGTGTGGAATGGTAATTTATTTTTTACAACGGAGCTTGTGCGTGCCGACACCAATTTATTTAACTTCTTGCCGCCTGAGGGTCCGATGTAAACCCTTGGCCCCTTGATATCCCGCAAATGATGCGGAGTTGATTTGAATGAGAAGCTAGTTGCTTTGCATTCCTGTTAAGTCATCATTTTAATACCTTATAGACGAGAACTCATAGCTGCTCTGGTCAGGTCAGGTCACTGAGTTATGACGTCATTGCTAAAGTCATGTAAGGCGATTCTGTTGTTCTAAAAGCATGCTGAAAAAAACAGAGTGAAACTCGGCTTTTAACACCCGCACTGGAGGTGGGGTCTGGCACTAACGCGCACTGGAGGGGGCCTGGTAGGCCCCCTAAGATCTCAGAAACTAAGAGGCATAGAAAAACTAAATTTGAGAGGTGGGTGGGGGTTATGGTGATCTACATCATGACCAATTTTTACTGACCTAGGTCATTATCTTTAAGGTCAAACGAGGTCATAAAGGTCAAAACTTGGCCATGTTGGGGACCGACCGGTAAATGCCGTGATTATGCGGGAAAATGGCGGGAATAAGCTAAAGGCGGATCAGGGTCATATAGAGAAGGTCTCAAAGAGCCTGCCCTTCAATTTTGGGGTCAAGGTCATTCAAGGTCATTTACCTGTAAGGTCACAATATAGTATAATACTTATAATGTACACTTTGACTAACACTATAGCCACTGTTGGGCGGGAAATGAGGATTGACCTTTGAACTTGGCCTTTGACCTTGACCTTGGTATTGGGGTACCTTATCGATGACGTCATAGCATAATGTACGTCAGACCGGGTATCGTCATTTGACCGAAATCACTGGTCAGTGACCTTGAAAGTGCAGATATGACCTTGACCTTTGACCTCTGACATTGACCTTGACTTTCATGTGAGGTGACCTTGACATATAATCCCGGTTATATGGTGCTATAACTTCACCACTCGGTCTCCAATGCAAGCTAACTGGTCCGACCGCGCGATTACGGCGATCTCAAAATGCAGGTCTGACTTTAAAAGCCTATAAGTAAAAAATTTTCGACCGATTTTCAAAAATAT
Organism: Lepas anatifera; assembly: GCA_034440635.1. NCBI lineage: Eukaryota > Metazoa > Arthropoda > Thecostraca > Lepadidae > Lepas > Lepas anatifera. Next base: position 400,279 of record JAOTON010001776.1, on the reverse strand, counting down.
TCATCAATCGACGCGCCATTAAATTCTGTTTAATGTGGCAAAGTATCGTGTTTCGGCTACGAGTGGTTCTCCGGCCACCTTGGAAAAACAGGTGGGAGGGGGCCTCCGAGGCCCCCTCCAGTGCGCGTGTTAAAAGAGATAGATCGCGTTTCTAAACATCGCTCGACAGAACTCTTGGGAAAAACGAATTGAAAACGTATCTTTTTAAGAACAGACCGACCCATTTTGAAGTCTGCAGAGGTTGCCAAATGTTACACTTTTCGAAGAAGTTTGAATCCGACTTTTAAACGAACAAGATGCTGCAATAAATTTGACATCATAGTGACGGGCATGATCCTCAGATTTGAATGTTATGTCTTATGACCATGAAAATATTCACTTGACATTGACCTAAGGTCAACATAACTGTGCGACCTAACAATAGCATGTCCCATACAATTCGTGTCCTTGATTCAAGGTGAACTCGTTTGCTCCGTTGCAACGTGTTGGCTTTGTTCTCAGTCTAATTATTCCGGAGGTATGAAAAATTTCTTACATGTGCTGTAACTTGAATCAGGCACCCGTGACGTCACAGCAAATGCACTTGGTTCTTGAGAAGAAGGTAGGGTGCTTTATCTGCCGTTTCGATTTTTCCCGTATCTCTCTTAGCACCGGAGATCGTAGATGTCGTGTGAGTCTGTCGACCCCCGCCACCCCCCTCCTGCAGTGGTAGGTCTAAAGAAAGCCCAGGCATCGCGGGGTTTAGAGTTGTGTAGAGACTCTAAACAAATGGTTATTATTTTCCAGTTCTATGTGGTGATATATGATGTCCCACCCGAAACTTAGGCTGCTGAATGTCTGTGCCTATGTTGTGACATCAGGGAAAGCATAAACACCGATGATAAAAAACAACGGAGCTTAGTGCTGGGCACGCGATCCAACAATAGGCAATCCGCTATCGCTTTTCGGCGATAAAAATCTGGCGTTCCTCGATCGTGACTCCGCGTTCCCGAAGTCTTCGTTTCAGGTGGAATTGAAATGCCGCGATTGTTTCTTTTGCGATCGGTAATCGCTTGTGTAGTTACCGGATAAAGCATTGCAACATTATAAACCATAAAATGGGAATACAATATGATTTTTATACAAATAAAGGTATAATAATGCATATATGGTCATACTTAGTAATTAAAGCATGAGTGCAGGGCCTCTTCACTCGGACTCTTGAGGTCCTAAGACCATAGGCGGATCCAGAATCCCGGATCTGGAGAGGGGCACATGACCGGGGCACGATCCCGATCAGAGGCCGACACTTTTGGGCGGAAAAAGCTATCAGATGGGCGCCAAATTCCATCGCGGTGGCGCCGATGCTCACATCCTGGGAGGGAAAAGACATTTCAGGAGTGATCGACCTTTCAGGGTGGTACTGTGGTCATTTAAGGGGGAGCTGAGGGACGATCAGGGAGGAAGAGCAAGTGTCTCATTTGCCCCCTGTATCCTACTATGCGGAGGATCCCTGAGATAAGCGCTTGGGGAGGGGCGAAACCAGTATTTGTGGCCGCTCTGAGATCCACTTTCGGGACTCCCTGAACCCAACACTTGGAAGGGTTCCCTGAACCTAACACCAGGTAACCTCTGACACCAACACTTGAAGGTCTCACATAATGTGGTTCTAAAGTGTTGACTTTTCTATAATGGCGCTGCGATCAGTGACGGATCCAGGGGAGCAAAAAGGTAGTCCCCTATACGAAACAGCTTGGGGAAAACTATGTTCTTGCCCCTCCCAAAGCTGTCGACCTTCTTTGTTTCCCGGCTCCTTTTTAGTTTACAAGCAGTGCTGTTTTACTTCAACTGAACCAGTCGACTTCAAACGTAACTAGTCAACTTCAAAGTAAACATTAGACCTTAGTCCGTTTCAAACAGAAACAAACTTCTAACAGAATCAGTCAACTTCAGTGTAAACGTCGGGTCTCGGAGAGCAAAACCAAGAATCATGTGGCCACATATTGTACTTCGTGACGTTTGTTTTACCTTTCGATTTTACCCCTCAAAATCTACCGTCTAGTTAAATTGTGGGCAAATCCCACCGGGTGATGTTTTTTTTTGGTGGGGGGCTTTTTACTTTGACTTGCCCCTCCCAAACATGCCGGCTAGATCCGTCACTATAAAAGTGAATGGATGATTATTTTTGCAGGCTTAGAAATTGTACCTAAACTTTGTCACATTGGAAAAAACGACGATGTGTGGGTGTAGCACGCTTAGCTCAATACAATAATTGATTAAACCTTTAAAGGGAATGTGGCACCTTCATAACGTGATTTTAACTGAGATAGCCAAGTTGTAAAGTAAGTCGGAAAATCCGGTACTCAATATATCATCTGTCTTGGAACTCGAGATTTCCCCAGAAAAAAGCTAAAACCTACCTGAAATGTACCCCTCATGTACCCTTAGCAGCAGGCCAAAGTTGTTATGGCTGTTGGTGTGACGACATATGCTGACGTCACGGTGAGTATCAGCCAATCGAAGCCCTTGAAGCCTATTGAAAATGGTAGTGGTTGCCAGATCATGGCATCATCCACAGGCAGATGTTTATTTCTTACCCTGGGGGAGCATTTTAAAAATCAAAATATTGAGCTTATTGTACATTTTTCAGAGAAATCATGAACGCATCCTTGACTTTCGGCTAAAAGATGCCCTAATTACACTAAATTCCAGGATTCGACCAAGGCGCCACATTGACTTTGATTTGCGCCAGCGCGCATTTTACTGCGAACACACTGCGCAGTTCATACCATGACGTCTTACACTGGCTCAATGCCAAACAACGTAACTGCCATAATACTTACCCAAGCAGTTTCAATCCAGAATTCAGGCGGGAACTGCATGCTCTTGGCCATGAAGTGCTGCATACCGGGTCGCCGATGGCTTTTGTGCACGTGAGCTTTTTCACGGTTGCCACTACAGTTGCTATGGAGACCACAACAGTTTACACTACACCCGCGGCGGCAGTGCCACCAGGGTTCCTTCGTTAGTGTCTTGGGGCTGATTGACTACGCCGGAAACTGCTAGGGCACGAATAAAGTTGTAAAGATCTCTAATAAAATAAAAAATACAAGCTCAAAGCCCCACAAACGACCGGTAAATGCTCTGAAGGCGGGACAGGAAGACAGCAGTGAAGCCGAGGAGGAATGCAAAAGAGAAAAGGGTTGGAATCGAAGAACTAGAGCAATCAGAGCCAGTCAAAAACATGCCGCGTCGTCCGTTCCTTCGTCGTTACTCCGCACCACCTCTGGCTGTCCTACACTGGACCCTGCTGCTGCTGCTGCCGGCGGTGGCAGCCAGCCTGACCGCCTCGTTTGACCTGAAGCAGGTCACGTTGAACGCTGAGGTTGCCGAGGTGGCATCGCTGAGTCGCCCCCTCTGTGCCCTCTGGTGCGCCTCGCTGAAGCCACAGCCATGTCCGGCGCTTCGCTCCACTGATGGTGTGTGCGAGCTCTTGCAAAACCTGATTGCCGACAACAGCGACGACGATGATGATGACGATGATGATAGTGGTGATGGTGGTGACGGGGTCAGTTTTGTGCTTCGCACCAGTATACCGCCCTGCCCACCGCGCTGGGTCTTCTTCGATGGCAAGTGCTACATGCAGGGCACTGCTCCACTAAAGTACACCGAATCCCTAACCTACTGCCGGGGCCTGCTGGATGGAGCCGACTTGGTTTCTACCTACAGTGACCTAGAGCTGACTTTCTTGTTGTGGCAACCAGCTAGGATTTCTGGTCCCTCGTTTATCGGTGCCAAGAAGGAAGTGGGATCAGGGTATATCAACCCCGACGGATCGGACTTCTCCACGTCCTTCACCATAAAGCCAAATGTTGCCTATTGTCTCGCCCTCAGTGAAAATCTTCAGATAGAACTAACCAAGTTCAAATGCATTTCTCGCGCGCATCCGGTGTGTACCTGGATACCTTCATCTGTCGGAGACTGGGGGTGTCCCTCTTCTGACTGGCTGCACACGGACACCCACTGCTACCACGTCGTTACCTCTCTGTTGACCTACCCGGACGCTCGCGCCAACTGCGTCAGTATGGGGAGCACTCTGGCCACCATCCCCAACGACGGCATGCTGCAGGTTCTCAACAAGTACGTCGCGGACAAGGGCTACACCAACATCTATATTGGTCTTAAAAGGAGCGGCGACAGCGGTTGGGTTTGGGAGGACGGCGCTTCCGAAGGGTTCATCAACTGGGCAGACAACCAGCCTTCAGCTGATGATGACGTCGGCTGTGTCGGCCTCAAGACCAGCTCTACTGATATGTGGAATATCAACTGCTGGCTTCCTGCCGTGTCTCTGTGTGGTAGGCCTCGTGGTCGGTAGAAACCTTGCATGGAGTGTCGCTGTGTGGAAAGCCTCGCGGTTCGTATAAGCCTAGAGTGCTGTTGTATGGAAGACCTCGCGGTCGGCAGAAGCCTTGACTGGAACTTTGCTGTGTGGGAAGCCTCGTGGTCGGTAGAAACCTTGCATGGAGTGTCGCTGCGTGGAAGACCTTGCGGTCGGTAGAAACCTTGCCTGGAGTGGTCGGTAGAAGTCTTGTCTAGAGTGCCGCTGTCTGGATAGCCTCGCGGTTGGTATAAACCTTGCCTAGAGTGTCACTGTGTGGGAGACCTCGCGGTCTGTAGAAGAAGCTTTGTGTGGAGTATCGCTGTGTGGAAGACCTCGCGGTCGGCAGAAGCTGCAGAGTGATCATCCGAGCAGATGAGCCAACCACAAAATCTGGTCACCAAGAGAATTGTAATATTTGGAGCTGTTTCGGGATATGATCGGAGGAAGTTGGTTCAACCGATTGGTCGTCTTCTTTACAGCTGAATAGCACTCGAGAAGATAATAGCAAGATAAGAGATGATAAGACGATAGGTTTTCCAGTGGATGGACCCCACGTTGGTGTGAGAATTCTTTAACCAGCTTAACATTGGTTTAGACTTCACTTGGCCGCCATGCGCATCAGTAGTCCACGTTAGGCACCATCTTTGTGATATCGAGTTTGACTGTGCTGGACAGTGGCTCAGTGGTTCGAACCGGACAACCCCTTGCATAGGCGGATCCAGGGGGTACGTGGGGTACTTGTCCCCTACTAACCCTCCAGGGGCCTCTTAAATACTCACGGCACCCCGTGAAAGGTCGATGGCGCCCGCTTATGCATCCCCTAGGATGCGGGTATCGGCACCCCCGAGATAGGTTTTGGCGCCCTTTGTTCCAGATGGCACCCGCTTCCAATCATGTGCCCCTCCCCGGATCCGCATATGACGCCTTGTAAGGTGTTTGTGTTCGGAGGGGTTTATTTACAAAAAAATTCAAATCTTTAAACTAACGTCATTCAGCGAAATTGCTCTATGGGGAATTGTTTAGGATGTGTACAGAAGAGGTCACGGTAGGAGGGATGGAAGATACCTTCACTTAAAGGTACGTTCAGGAGGGATTCCTCCACGCCCGAGTGACGTCACATTGGCGTGGAGGAATTCCTTCACTTTTGGGCCGTGTGTCAAATTGCTGCTAATGGCACCGCCCGCTAACGAATTTGTGAAAATACACGGTAATCAAGTTTATCCCAAATGCAATAGATAAGTGTTTCACCTTCGATTCTGGGCTCGTTTTGCAAAAATTGGATATTTTATCATGTAATTTTCCCATGTTATATGCTATGAGGTGTGACGTCACGTCCGGTGATCTGCGCGTTCTGTTGGAGGGGGGCTGGGAAGCACGGACACGCACCCTACATTGTTCACTTTGCTGAAGCCATATTTTCTCATTTTAGCCGTTGGGTTCTCACATTAGTTCATGTTAAGTAAAAACGATTGCTTCTTTGAAACGGTCGTAGGAATCTGGAGCTCCGCATGGGACTGAAGACTGTGTAAGGATTGTGGAGCATATTGAAATGCGATTCGGTGGGAAGAAATCGTTTGAGTTTTATTTGGATCAGGAAGTAACTGGACGATTTATTCCAAGCTAAAATAATGGGGGAATAACTGAATGGAATGGGATAATCGCCGGTTTTTATACAGTTTTCAGGGCGGGACAGACTTGGATGCCATTGCAGCTGATAGTGAAATTTTGTCCTACGCAGACCTCTGCTGAAATGGTGTCCTATGCAGACCTCTGCTGAAACTGGGATCTGAGAAAAAATACTGTGCTGTTTGCCGATTGGTTTCAGGGAATATAACAATATTGGTAGAACGTTTATAAGTTGTTGGAGTGTTGCGGCGAGGAGCATGATCATAAGTTGATAAGTTGTAGATTGACCTGTCTCCTCGAATCCGGATGTAAAAAAACACCGGATGTTTTTTTAATCTGTATGTTTTATTTACATCCGGATTCGAGGAGACAGGCCAATCTACAACTTATCAGCATTGCTAGAGTTTGAACCAGTGGTAGCCGCCGATTGGTGGTTCCTGCACCATACCCATACTACCCAACACATACCGAGCACGAGAAAGCTGACGTAGAGATGACGAGGTATATTCTTTAGAACGTCAAATTAGTGTTGGAAGCTCCTTCAAATTTTACTAGTCTTCATTTTGATGAATTTTGATCGATTTTATGCAGTACACCGGACCTGAGGAGAGGCTAAAAAATACCGTGTTATATTATGTTTTCCCTCTTGATAAGGTGGTTATTAACAATGTTTTAAATTTGTGGAACCTAATTCGTTTCAACAATCCGCTCTGAAGATTGTATGATTGTATGTAGTTTGCCGTGACCCGTGTTTATACGCGTCTATTTAGCATAGCTTAAACGGAAGTGATTCTTTACATAAATAGCTCATGCCAAACTAGATTTTTCAAGTGGAATATTTGTACCCTCGAGTTCATTTGAATTTTGAACACCTTGAAAATAGTTGAATTAAATAAACTGAAACCGGTCGGTTAAAAAGAGACTTATTTATGGGTTTTGGACAACTTATACCTAATTTAACACGCGCATTGACGGGGGTCTGAGCCACCTTCGCATTGACGGGTGGGGCGGGTACCCGCCCCCTAAGATCTCGAGAACCACGGTAGGTAGCGAAAAACGGTAAACGGCGTTGGGCTGCCCATCCGCTTCTCCATCGAAAACATTTGAACCATTTTTTTGTCAGGTCACATTTAAGGTCACGAGAGGTCAAAACATGCCCGTCATAGGGATAACAGGTAAATTCAGTTTTTCGGCCATTACATCTGAACAAGTAAAGATAGAGCAAAACGACTTGAACTATATGAATCTTCCTAGCAAGCCGAATCGAATGATATATGATTTGACCTTGCTAGGTCAAATCAAGGATTTGACCTGACCTCAGGTCAGGTCAGGGTCAAATTATATAAAATGCATATCATTCCGCAAAGCCCAGGCGAGTCGAATGCAGCTAAAATAAATGCTCTATCACCATCCGTTACTGAGTTATTTCGTAAAAACAATTTTTCCCATGTATTTCCTATGGACAGGTCATACCTCGTACCTGACCTTAGGTCATCGATATCAAAAATACCGGAACATATTTCAGAGAACTCGGTGGGGCCATTATGTGATATGAGTTTCAATCGGATAAGTTCACCCTGCTCCGACTTATGCTATCTTAAACTTTTTTGAGGTCGGGTCACTTGACCTGTACTGGTGACCTGACCTGAGATGACCTAACCTTAAAATTTTCACAGAAGTTGTAAAAATGATGAGGGAAAAGGTATACCAAGCACGGCGGCGCTACGCGCCGCCGTTTTTCTACTATCTCCGAAAAACCCGAGGGGGGGACGGGTACCCGCCCCCCGTCAATGCGCGTGTTAAACCATGAAAACAAGAACTTAATTAATTCTATCGTAAAAACTAGAAAACGGTTATCAAAAACAGAATGAGTGGTTCAGTTCAATAGGCGTTGCATCGAAGAAAATATAGTGCCATAATATACTTATATATATATATATATATATATATATATATATATATATATATATATATATATATGTGTGTGTGTGTGTGTGTGTTACAGGGAAAGTGCGAAATCCGGAATTTCGCGAACTCCCTAGGGATTTCGCGAACTCACTGAAACTTCAGTGATTTCGCGAACTACCTGAATGCTTTTCAGGGATTTCGCGAAATCCCTAATATGCCAATATGTCATATAGTTTAAATCCGAAGAATGATCCTTCAGTGATCTGGTTTTACGCTCCCCGTCCATTTTTTCTCTTTCTAAGTTGTATTTTGCTTGATTTTATGTATGTCGGCCTAATATTTATTTTTTAAAAATATATTTTACACCCTCAGCTCTACCTCACACCGGGTCCTTGTGCCCGCTGACGAACTATTCGAGTCACTAGCATTCCTCGAGGTGCATGGTTTATGCAATATGAACCGTAGGTGTGGAGGGGGGGCTGAAAACAAACTAGAGATTCCACTACTTTTTTCATTGTCATCTGTAATGAATATCTTGATTTCTTAACAAAGCAGACTCCTGATGGGAAGTATTGTGCCGTAAGAAACGGACAAAGAACTGATATACTTTCACAAAGAACTATTTTAGCCATGTCTATGTTGGAATGTACTACGGACGTCCACAAATTTTCCAATAACAATACTTTGATACAGGAGGAAGTGTCGGCCTCGAAAAAGCTCTTGGTGTAAGAAGTGGCACGCCTGTCATCGTTTGACCATTGCCAAGGCTTTCAGAAATTCAATTGTCGATTCCGGCGGGCTAGCAAATGCACTTCAAGCTTAGGTGCTCCAGCCACGGTCATGACAATAGGCAATGAGATAGCACATTGCAAATATGCGTAACAATTGTATTATTCCGTGTCCTGCTTATGCCGACAACTATAGTTGTCGGCTTATGTTCAGCTGTAGCTGAAACTGTATAACTTTTCTGATATACTGATAAACTGAAAACAGAGATATGGTCTAAGCTAATTTGCAGAATAATTATTCCGTTGTTCCAGCTCTGAAAATTTATCTTAGTATAGCTGAACCGTACCTGTAAAGATTCGCCAAAGTTTTGGAATACATTAATGAACTTAACCGTCGCCCCACCGGGGGCCATCGATGGCCCCTAAGGTTTTTCCGGGATAGCGGAAAAACGAAGAGGCGCAGCGCCGCGGTTGAGGGCTCTACCTCTCACTGCATCATTTTCTCACCATCCCTGAAATTTTTTACCCCGAGTCACCCAAGGTCAGGTCACCAGACGAGGTCAACCAAGGTCACCTCACTTCAACTTTAGAGCTCTGTAAGAGCTACATTTCGAAGGCGATCAATTTGAAACTTCCTACACTTCATGACCCTTCCAGGGTCTACAACGTGTATATCCGGGATTTTTCGATTTCGTGCCCTGAGGTCAGGTCACGAGGTGACCTCTCCCATTGGAAAAGCATGGGGAAAAGCTGTCTTATGATCTAAAAGTCACAAAAGCGATTGAAAATGCTCAGCTTGATCAGAAAAGCGTTCTTAGACACCCTTTCACAGATTCCAGGGGCCATATTTTCCCTTTGACCTCTCCAAGGTCATCCAAGGTCACCAGGGGTCAAAAATAGTATTTTGACAATAACTTTTGACCTAATTAAGCTAGAGCGCTGAAACAAACACCATCGTGTTGTCTCGTCACTGGCTTTCATTTGATATAAGGCAAGGTCACTTTTTTACCTTTCGTGACCTCAGGTCATCTTAGGTCACGAGGCGACCTCTGGAGGTCAAACCACTGACGGGAGGTCTTTACGTTTTACATACCGGAAAAAGGACTGACAATTTCCTATCAAATGTACTTTACCAGATCTCAATAGCTCTAATGGCATAAGAGGTATGCCCAGTTTGCTTAACCCTTGCCCCGGTGGCGGGTACGAGCCACCTTCGCCCTGGTGGGGGGCTAAAAAGACCCCCCCACGATCTCAAAAACTAAGAGAGCTAGAAAAAAGCGCAAAACGGCAATCGAAAGCTCTTCGAAAATGATATCGAAAATACTTCGGTCATTTTTCTTGTCAGGTCAATATCAAGGTCACCAGAGGTCAAAATAGGTCAAAATCGCTAATATGAGGTGTACTAAGAAAACCTCCTATATCTCAGAAACTGTGATAGCTAGAAACATTTTTCTAACACCATTCGAAAGCCCTTGAGATGCGCTTTCATTACAGTGGCATTCATTTTCGTGTCAGGTCAAAGCCTAGGGAGCTACAGGTCACTGAATATTGGGCATATTCTTGGGAATGTCCATAGCCACCCATGCATAAGGGCGTTTACTTTTTCGCTAATAGCTTCCAAACCAAACAAGATACAGCCATAGTTTATGTACCATTGCAATCCTCTCGTCAATACGAATCGAATGATATATGATATTGCTATGCCAGGTCAAATTTAAGAATTTGACCTGACCCAGGTCAACGGTCTGACCCAACTTGACCTGGTATAGTCATGATGTATATCATTTGACTTCCAGTGACTATACAAACACTTTGGTGACAAAATAAAAGCTCTATCTTAGTTTATTCAAGATTTATAGAGAAAAACACCAAAAAATGCTTATTTGACCTAAGGTGACCTTTTAAAGGTCACAAGTCAAAAATTTTGACATCAGCTTCAGAAATGGGCTAAGAGCAAGTCGCAACCGATGTTGGAAGTTGATTCCATCCATACTTACTGAGAAAAGCTCATTTCGTGATTTTCCCCATGCATTGTCAATGGGGAGGTCATGCTCTGCACATGACCTTAGGTCACCAATATCAAAAATCCCGGAACAAATGTTATAGCTCCTGGTGGGCCCAAGATGTGGTATGAGTTTCAACTTGATCGATTAACCCTTCTTTTAGTTATGCCGTCCTAAGTATTTTTTAGGTGAGGTCACTTCACCTGACCTGGTGACCTGACCTGATATGACCTTGAGCCAAAATTTTCAGGAAAGATGTAAAAATGATGAAGGAACAGCTAGACCAAGTTTGGCGGCGCTGCGCGCCGCCGTTTTTTGGTCACTTCGGAAAAACCCGAGGGGGGTCTAAAAGACCCCCCCACCCGGGCGAAGGTTAAGCATTGCATATTTGAGTGAAAATAGCCGATCTTTACCTAGTTTGACCTCTGGAGGTCAAACCATTGACCTGAGCACTAAAACATGTGAAGTAATGTCTTACTGAATTCACGCGAGCTTTCTATTGCACTTTGCAGATTTGCGCTAACGCCCATATTTTCGGAGTTAGAGGGGGCCATCGATGGCCCCCGGTGGGGCGAAGGTGGCGCTGGACCCCCGGTGGGGCGCTAGGGTTAATGCAAAAAATAATATAGCATTATTATATTTTCCTTACCCAGAAAGTAATACGGAATGGCCATCAGATAAGCAACATTTCTCTTTTGTGTAGTAATGAGGATTGTGATATGATAATGATCTCTCTGCAGATGCTGGATAAGTGAGTTGGAAAGAAGCACTTCAGAATTTTGTCTCTAACGGTACTCACAGTTGGTGCACCTGACCGACTTCGTACCGAGTACGTGCATGGCCGGGGCGGGGGTTGGGTAACCATACCCCTTGGGTTTTTCGCAGTCTTGAAAACGGCTACGCGCAGCGCTGCTGTACCCAGTACAGTTTTTTCTGAAGCTTTTTACGACTCCTGTCAACATTTTCGGTTCAGGTCATTTCAGGTCAGGACATCAGTGCAGGTCAAGTGACATCATCTCCAAAAAATAAGAAAAGAACATAAGCAAGGAACAGCTTAATTTATCAATCTAAAATTCGTATTAAATAAGGGGCCGACTGAGTACACAGTTTTTTTAGGATTTCTGAAGTCGATGACCTAAGGTCAATTATGAGTCATGATGACACCGTTGGAAAAGTATCGGTAAAATAGTTTAAACATCATAATTTTTTGGGAACGGAGCTAAATTGTATATTTTGGCATCATTGGGGTTGTCTTCTTTCTGCAGTTCTAATGATATGCATGCTGACCCAATGCGATATTAACCTGATCCAAGGTCAGGTCAAATCTTAGCTTTGACCTAGAATAGTCACATTATTAATCATTCGACGTCGCTTGCAGAAAAGCTTCAGATAGTGAATCCTTATATATTGTATCTCTTCTACATCAGATGGTAGGACTGAAGAACTGTATTTCAGTTATATCACCATATCCATATTGTGACATTGTTTGGCTTCCAATGCCCTCAGATTTTACCCGACAAAAGAATGCATAGAACACTTCCTTTAAAGCTTAGGTTGTGCTACTTAACGCCATTTACTTTTTCGCTAACTAGCGTAGTTTTTAGATTTTAGGCTGGGGGGGCGTAGCCCATCCCCTCGTCAGGGTGAAGGTGGCTCAGACCCCTGGCATTGCACGTCTTAAAAATTGCATCCTGCGAAACTAGTTTGAGACTCATACCAAACGGTTTTGACTGTGATGATTTTAAGTTATCAAAAGGCATTGTCATAAGAGACTTCGCAATTGCTCTCGGTGACCGGCACCTCATCGACACCACCAGCCAAAAGACACGTGATGAGTTTTAAAAAATGTGAGCTTCGGGCACATTCTTTTTCGGATGGCGTGGTTTGCCCAAAAGTAAGTGCGTTGCGCCGTTGCCGAGCATTTATACCATTTTTCAGTAGCGCAAATATTTCTGCCATCTCTTGAACTGTGTTACACCCAGATTTATTCTAGTGATCAAGCCATGGATTTCTTACCATTTTCTTTATCGTATCCGTAGATAAAATTCCATAATAATGCAACCTACATAAAATACCGTAACGCTATTCTGTGATGTAGATTTGACATAAAATAACCGTAGCGTCACATAATTATGAAAGGTGGTGATAGCGTAGACCACTTTTTATTGAATACTTGGGTAGTTATGCTGACTCCATGCACTGCATATGTATAATATTAAATATACACATCTATCATAGGCGGATCCAAGATTTCCGATCGGGGGGGGGCATCTTCCCGGGGGGAAGGGGGGGGGCGCCATCCGGACAAGGGAAGTGCCTGTTTTGACCGGAAAAACCTATCAGGTGGGCGCAAAATCCTATCGGTGGGCGCCGATTTTTACATCCCTAGGGACGGGGGATGGAAAGCGACATTTTAGAGTGGCGCCGTGACCATTTCAGGGGGCGTCGAGGGTCGATCGGGGGGACACCTGCCCCCTTTGTCCCCCTAAATCCGCGTATAAAATATATCATGAATATAAAATAACCAAGTACCAAATCACAGTGAAGGCGAAGGTGTATTCTGTGGGGAGTGTGTGGGAACCAAATTTCAGGAGTGGACCAGGGCGTTTTGGAACCGCCAGGGGCCAGTGTCTTTCTCTCCCGTGATCCACATTTGCAATCAGCAGCAACTGAACTTTTACATTGCAGTACAATATTGATAAGCGAAACTCGATAAATGTATCGCTACGACCTCAACAATACAATTATGACCTTCCTTATATTTAGCTTAAAACCTTCGTAATATTAGCTCAAAACCTCCCTTATACGTGATTTTTACGGAAAATGTCCGGTTACTGTTTGAAATAAATCATAAGAACAATAGTCCGCAATCCTAGCTAGTCATCCTTGAGCTGACTAAATGTCAGGGAATTCGCGAACTCCCTGAGTGTTTATCCGGGATTTCGCGAACTCCCTGATTTCTAAGTCCAGGGATTTCGCGAACTCCCTGGCTGGTCAGTGATTTCGCGAAATCCCTAGGGAGTTCGCGAACTCCCGGATTTCGCACTCTCCCTGTAACATATATATATCGATCGGCCTCTGGTAGCTCAGTTGGTAGAGCGGTGGACTGTAACGTTTCATGCAGGAATTCATAGGTCGCTGGTTCAAATCCGGCCCGAAGCAAATTTTAGATCAAATTTTGTGTTCATAGAAGTTCGGGGCTGTAATAAGGGTTTCTAATAAGGTTTGGACTGTCGTCAAGAATTCTGAACATTTTAATGAATTCTAACATTTCCTGAAATGTTATTATTTCATATCTAGACAAAGTCCACAGGCCCGAATGCTCTAGTATTCTCCAGATTAACAATTATAATACGTGCTGTGGCATGATATCGTACGAAATGCCGATGGATTATGAACAAGGCACCATAGGTCACGAAAAGTCTCGGTTTTTACATTAGTTTGTGTCTATACCTTTTAAAAGACAAAATATGCAGCGATAACTTGATGTTATAGTAAAGAGCATGATCTCAAGATTCAAGTGGGTTGACAAATAACCTTGGAAAAACATTAGATGTTGACCTAAGGTTTCGGTCACTATGTGTCGCCAACAAGTCATGTCGCATATAATTCAAATCATAAGATCACGACGAACACGTAAATGCTTCTGTTCTTGGTTTTATTGTTCCCGACGTACGTACAAGGGATATCCTAAATCGGCCTGATTCCAACCCCTTCTGGTTCCCTTTAGGGTCATGGGTTAATGGAATTATATTAAACTTTTTTTTAAATATTTTTGCGTTCCCTTTCCCGGGAACATTTTGTGTTAGTTGCTAGTATCATTCATACAACGCACTCACACTATGTGCAGAGCAGAAGTTTCTATTTGCTGGCACCCTTACGGGACAGCGGCACCGCACTCGGCGGGCCATAGGCTGCTCCAGTCTCTCCAAGCCGCAGCGCCCGGCACAGGCCGAGCCCTTACATGAGGGCCGCGGGCGAGAGACCGGACCGGTGGATCACTTTAAAGGCCGATCAGGCCCGGGCACCCGCAAACAGGGACGCCGGCTGGCACAGCGTTGATCCCACTGCTGCGGCGCGCACTCCCCAGTGTACCGCTATCTCCTGAGTAGGAGACGGCCACGGAAAAGGCTGCCACAGGTCAGCCTTGATCCAGCGGCCTTCCACACCCAAGCATGGCGCCTTTGCCAGCTGCGCTACGGGTGTGGTAGGATTTATATCCAACTTGGCTCGACAGTAGAAGACGAAATGACGCTTTCAGCGCCGTTGCTATGTTTTCCGTATAACCGCTGGTTCCCGATATCTTAGGGGAAGATGCGGGATCGGGTGCAAAGTGGTGCAGGTTTATGTTTTTTATCGATAAATTACTTATTACCAAATAATGTACTCAAGTATTTCCCTTTTATCTATTTTTCCAAATCAATTTTTCGCTTCTGATTACTTGTAATTTTGTAGTTAAGTGATGCATGCACTTTTGGGACCTAATGCATCATATTTATTTAGTTATTTATCAGTTCGACAGATATTACCCACTGAGCATTACTCTGAAAACTTCAAAATAAAAGTAGGTATTGATGCTGTTTTGTTTCTCACGACTCGTACTCACGGTCCGTACCAGTGAGGAAGAAAACGGCATCAATATGATTATTTAATTTTATAACATAATGGGGAAGTATTTTAGTTGCTGGCTTGACAAGTTTATTTTAAACGGGAAAACGAAAAACGTGTTCTATTAAATTATGATGGCTTTTATCATTCATGTAGTAGATATATTTCAACATTCTTCCCTTTTCCACCTTTAATTATGTTGGATTTAAGCTTTATTTCCTGAAAGAACGACTTTGCCAGTAATTCACAACTCATTCACGTTCCATCCGTCTTAGATGCCAACAAGGACACGATAAAACGTGGCTTGTTTACACGAACTGTGCAGAAATTTAACTCTCATACGAGTATGTACCCCGCAGCGGATCCCTTTTGCTCCACTTTCTCTTGTTTTAGATGGACGGTAAAAAAGCATGTTTTAGCAAACCCAGTTTAGTATTTTATGGTATACGTTTCATTGTGTTTTATGTGACTATTTGCATGTTTTTACTAGCTCATTTAGTATGTTGTACATCCCACTGCAGTTTTAACCTATGGCTTCACCTGTCAGTGGGTTTTAAGCCTGTTGGTGATGAATTTGAATAAATAAAATGAATAATTACTGATCGAGAAATAAACGATCGCGTAATTTTATTTCAGCCTGAAATCAATAACACTGGTCAACAGCCAAAATGGATCCGGCACGTCAACACCTGTTTCTGCCTATTTCGATACCGCTGATTTCAAATTTAGTAACCGTTTTTTTTGCCATCGGGCCTGGTTTCTCCTCCAGAGCATACCTGTTGTATAGCCCCTACATTTTCCACACGCTGTCATCAGCCCTAGCCTTTTATGGAAAGATATAGATCAAGGGTGTCGAGAATCCGGATTATCTGCACCCAGACAATGCAGCTTTTCAATATATATGTGAATTTATTGCAACGAAAGACTACCTCGCACTCAAGTGCATGAACATTGTACATACATTGAACAAGGTTTGCGCTCGGCCGCACAAGCTCGCCGGTATTGTAGACCGAGAGGTGACGTCGCAACATTATATGATGAGGATTTTATGTCAGAGTCACCTCCCATGAAGGTCGAGTCTAAGTAAAAAGTCACAGGTCAAGGTCATACCACCATTTCAAGGTCATTGACCCTAGTGCCTTTGTTTGGATGATGCCGCCTAATATGCCGTATATTATGCTATGACGCCATACGCTAGGTCACTCAATCTTGAGCTCAAAGTCGCAGGTTCAAGACAAAGGTTATGGGTCAAGGTCAAACCTCATTTTCCGCCCGACGGTTACCAAAGTGCTAGTTACAGTACACGTTATAGGCAAAATGTAATATTTTGACGTCAAAGGTCACTGGCCTTGGACGCCCTTGGCCTAAAAGTTTCAGAGAACATTGCCTCAGACCTTTCCTCTGTTACTTCAGGCCACTTTCTCTCCATATCCGGCTTCTCATCGCATAATGACGGCATTTCCCAATGGCTACCTTGCACATACAGAATTTGACCTATATGGCCTCGTTTTACCTTGAATATATTGACCTAGGTCTATGAAAATCGCGTTTAAGGTAGAATATCCTAGCCTCCACAAACGCCTAAACGTTCATTTTCCTAGACCTCTTGGGTTTTGCACTGTCAATGTCACTGATGCCAAGAAGGCTTGCACAAAGACGATGCACAGACATACTGGACCTCAAAATTCTGATCTGGTACGGCATTTCTGCTGCAAGATTCGTGTTCAGCGCCAAAATTACCCTAGAAACGGGCTATGTTATATTTGATCCACGACAAAAGTAAAATTTTGTTGACCACTATAATCCGTGAAACGGAACCACGATAGCGGAGCGCCACATTCCGCAGGTTGTCGTTAAATAGCAATAGCGCACGCCGTATTTTGGCATCGCGTGACTTGCTTTGTTTCTAGTTGCTTACGTTTTCCCTGATGTCACGAAAGAGGTTCTGACGTCTAACACAGCTTAATTATCAGTCCGACATCATAAATCGGCACCACGTGCTGTAAAGTAATGCCTAACAGCATGTGTTCGTGTATCGGTATGGCTCTTAACCCGGCATCACCTGGGCTGTTTTTAAATCTGCGCCACACGGGGGTCCGATCTAACCCCCACCGCACACTTTTGATTTAAAGGGAATGTGGCACCTTGGTCGAATCCTGGAATTTAGTGTAATTAAGGGTACTTTTAGCCGAAAACCATGGAATGGTCCGTGATTTCTCCAAAAAAGTACAATAAGCTCAATATTTTGATTTTTAAAATGCGCCTCTAGGGAAAAATAATTGTCTACCTGTGGATGAGGTCATGATCTTGCAGCCACTACCATATTCCTTAGGCTTCAAGGGCTTCGATTGGCTGATACCGTGACGTCAGCATATGTCGTCACACCAACAGCCTGACAACTGTGGCCTGCTGCTTGAGGTACATGAGGGGTACATTGCAGGTAGTTTTTAGCTTTTCTCTGCGGAAATTTTGAGTTTCAAGACAAATAATATATGGAGTACCGGGTTTTCCGGCATGCTTTATAACTTGGCTATCTCAGCTTAAATCACGTTATAAAGGTGCGGAAAATCCCTTTAAAGGACCAGTGCGCTGGTCCTTTAAATCAAAAGCGGTGTCAGTGACAAATGTCTGCAGCTGTGTCACAGAAAAATAGAAACGGCAGTGAAACGGTCTAGAGTCTTCTACTGTTGGATCTTTTGTAAGCCATAGACGTTGAAATGTGACGCTACTGGGAACCAAGCTCGGTCGAATTCAGGTGCATTGAAGGAATGTCTTATAACTATAAAGACATATAGTTGTGGCCTTTCGACGCACCAACTGCCAGGGTTATAGGGCGTCTTTCCCTGTTACAAGGGTTCCTGGGGAGTAAGATTTATTTGTGTCCGGGAAATCCACTGAGCCTTGACCCCAAGCCGACCACGTGGCTTGCAGACTGGCAAACCCACTAAACCACTGCAGCCCCTTATAACTTAGCCTCTAATATATCATATAACTTTTACATAGCCCCTCACCCCCTTTCCCTTGTAATCGGGAACCATAAGACCTAGCACGAAGTGAAAGGAACTAATGGAATTATTTTGACTCAAGGATTCGAGTGATTTGCGACGTGACCTTTGAAGGCAACAAAAATCATTACAGGCAAAAAACAATCACAACAGTCTTATAAATCGCTGCATTTCTAATTAAAATTGACTGAGAATCATTCGCAAAAAACGAAGTGGTCCGATCGTGCCCCCAGGCGGTGAAGAGTTAACATCAGTCTGGGCCGGCCTGCAGAAACTTAATCGTTAAGAGTGATTATTATTATACACGCACCACGAGTCGTCATTCTGAGAAAAATTGCATGCTGTCTGTTATCATCAGCGGTAGATGCAGAATAAACGTTTTGGGGATCAACTGTGGTAAAATCTTGAAAATGGTTTACATTTGAATGAAACTGGCTAAATTTAACTATAACTGTGTAAAACCCTGTCGCTCTGGGGAAGAGCAGATTAGCCCCCCTCCCCCGTGGATCTGTCCCTGTTCATAACCTCACATGTCAAGCATGCAACCACTCCCGGACACGTAAGCCAGTGTGGAGGGGGCTATAATTGCTGAGGTTGCACGTCAGCGCTTGAGCAGCTTCTCCACGGCAACCACCCTTATTTCCATGGCAAGTGCAACCATTGGCGCAACACAGACTGCCTTGGCGTGCTGGTGGAACGGGGGAGCTTCATCAGTCTTCTCTGGCCGGTTGGATGCACCAGGCACTGTTGAGTACGACTGAAGTTTCCAGAACCTGACGTCTAAAACATGCCGCGTCATCCGTTCCTTCGCCGTCACTCCGCACCACCTCTGGCTGCCCTACACTGGACCCTGCTGCTGCTGCTGCCGGCGGTGGCAGCCAGCCTGACCGCCTCGTTTGACCTGGAAGCAGGTCACGAACGCTGAGGTCGCCGAGGTGGCATCGCTGAGCCGCCCCCTCTGTGCCCTCTGGTGCGCCTCGCTGAAGCCGCAGCCGTGTCCGGCACTTCGCTCCACTGATGGTGTGTGCGAGCTCTTGCAAAACCTGATTGCCGACAACAGCGACGATGATGATGATGACACTGGTGACGGGGTCAGTTTTGAGCTTCGCACCAGTATACCGCCCTGCTCACCACGCTGGGTCTTCTTCGATGGCAAGTGCTACAAGCAGGGCACTGCTCAATTGAAGTACACCGAATCCCTAACCTACTGTCGGGACCTGCTGGATGGAGCCGACTTGGTTTCTATCTATAGTGACCTAGAGCTGACTTTCTTATTGAGTCAACCAGCTAGGATTTCCGGTCCCTCGTTCATCGGCGCCAAGAAGGAAGTGGGATCAGGGTATATCAACCCCGACGGATCGGACTTCTCCACGTCCTTCACCATAAAGCCGAAGGCTTTTTCCTATTGCATGACCCTGAGTGATAATCTTCAGATAGAACTTGCCGAGTACAGATGCATTTCTCGCGCGCATCCGGTGTGTACCTGGATACCTCCATCTGTCGGTGACTGGGGGTGTCCCGCTTCTGACTGGCTGCATACGGACACCCACTGCTACAAGTTCGTCACCACTGTCTACACATTCGTGGATGCCCGCTCTAACTGTGCTAGCATGGGAAGCACTCTGGCTACCATCCCCAACCAAGTCATGCTGCACACTCTCAGCAAGTACGTGCTGGACCAGGGCTACTCTAGCACTAACATCGGCCTGCGTAGGGACGGCAGCAGCTGGATTTGGGAGGACGGCTATTCTGGGGGGGTTCATCAGCTGGGGCGAAAATCAGCCTTCAGCGGATGAAGATCTCGCCTGTGTCGGCCTCAGGACGGACTCCTCCAAGATGCGGAGCCTGCACTGCTCGCTGATTGGTGCATCGTTGTGCGGAAGACCGCGCGGTCCGTAGAGATTCTGCGGATATCTAGCCCGTAGTGCGACGAATGTAACATCTGGAAGGATCCCCAATATGTTGCCGAGTTGAGCTGGATTGCCCAGAATGATCTTTGATGTAGAGAGGAATTCGCATTATTCTTTCCGACTTGTTGGTCGCTTTTTCGGTAGAATGATGACCAGGTTTTCAGATAGATGAGCAGGTCGCATCCAAGCTGATTGGCTCACACTGGTCGGAGAAGATTTCGTAGTGGCCTGAATTAAATCTGGATCTTCTTACTCATGATGCACCGGAGAAGGGAAAAATAAAAAAAACAAATAAAAAAATCCGAAAAATCATCGGACGTGTCGGGAGGCGCGGATTTCTGAAAATTCTTGGGAATTTTAAGAAAATTCCCAAAAATTTTGAAAGAATTCTTTTGAAATTGAAAGGCCCAAATTTGAAAGAATGCCTATCACCATCACACGAAAACGGCTAGCATAGCATTATCTTTGTTTTTGACCCTCATATAGGCCTACTGAAGCAAGTAAGCCTGTTTAAAGTCCTTAAAATGAAAAACAATTAAACTGAAATGATTTGTTTAATACCAGCTCAACGTTTTATTGCGAGTGCTTGGGCACCACAAAGGGTTATAAATCCATATTCCTGGATGTGCCTGACTAGAGAGAATGTCTTCAAGCACCACGTAAATAAAGATAGCATCACTTAATGTTGATAGGCTTTGAAGTGCTGCAGCGAGGAGCATGATGATAAGTTGATAAGGTGATGATAAGTTGATTAGGTGACCTGTCCCCTCGAATCCGGAAATGTAAAGCACTGAAGATTATATATTCGGGCACAGTCCTTCATCAGAATCGTGTAGAAAATATCAAAAATTCTTGGTCATAGTGTAGCCAGACCTGGAAAAAATTCGAGGTCTGGCTACACTATGACCAATAATTTTTTATGTTTTCTACATGATTCAGGTGAAGGGCTGTGCCCAATATATAATCTTCAGTGTTTTTACATTTCCGGATTCTAGGGGACAGGCCACCTTACCAACTTATCATCACCTCATCAACTTAGCATCATATAATCTTTGCTTTTGAGAATCACACAAGCCTGTTGAACCAGCAAAAAAACCTTGGAAATGCGACTTAATAGATTTTAAGGATTATTTTTAGCAATTAACCTATCCATTAATTGGGGGTTGTCCGGGCATCCCCCATGTGATATAAATATACACTCTGCACCTAAGCAGCCCACCAATGAGGGCCAAGGGGTTAAGTGTCACATGGCCCCTTGAGAAACTGAGCTTACTTTTGAAGCCCCCGCGGTGGTTCGAACAGAACAGCTGAATGTAATTTATGCCTATTCACATGTAGGGTCTAGCTATCAACACTTCCATAATAACTGCTGTAGCTCAGTCAGTAAATTCAGAAATGCTTAGTCAGTTCAGTAATGCACTATCAAGAGCTAAGGTATACAGCGTCACTAAATTAATTCTGTTACATAGGTAAATCCAGGATTTCCGATCAGGGGGGCATAATCGAGGGGGAGGGAGCATCTGGACAAGGAGCTCGTCACTTTGGGCGAACTAACTTTTGGCAAAACTAATCGAGCGGAGGCCAAATTCTATCATTTGGGCGCCAATACTCGCATCTTAGAGGGAAACGATGTTTCAGGGGTTGCCTTGACCGTTACAGGGGCACTGAAGGTGGATTATTTTTCTTTGTGGAAATATATATATATATATATATATATTGGTATAGTTGGGGAGCAGATTCTCTTTAATGCATTGTTCATTAAATACAATTGCTTGTTTAGCCGCAGAAAGTTTTTTAGATTTAGATTCAATAATACGAATAAGTTTAATGTTATTTTCGGTATGTTTGTGCAAAGTCGTAGCAAAGGACATAAGATAGGTTTAAGTTTCACATAGTAATATTTCACCAAGCTTATGGCATGATCACACACAAAATCGACGCTCTTTAAAAGTATTAATCAGTTTGAATTTTTGAATCCTAATATGAAAGCGCACAGCATATCGACAAATGATCCTTCATCACAAAAATACCAAGCAAACACCTCAATCACGTCTAACACATCACATATCACAAATAACAGGAATACAACACGCTTACAATGCTTCCTAAATATTCACCGAATATTCCTATCATATAGGGGAAGGTGTGTGAGTTGTTTGGTGTGGATGTTGATGATGGGTGATGTGTCTCGGATGTACAGTGTTTCTAGTGTCGTGAGTCTGCGATGATCAGTGCACTGTGCTAGGACTGTGGTGTTTTCTGTCAATATGTTTCGTGTGATATCTGTGTTGTGGTACTCCTGCATGTGTTGTTTAGGTGATCCTTCCTGTAGGTGCATGGTGAGTCGTCTGCTGAGAGATGTGGTAGTCATACCAATGTAACATACCTTTCGGGTTGCGCAGTCCCCGGCCTTACATTGGAACTGGTATATTACATTGGTCTGCTTGAGTGTCGTGCTCTTCTTTGAGATGTTGTT
The DNA here is from genome assembly GCA_034440635.1 of Lepas anatifera. Taxonomy (NCBI): domain Eukaryota; kingdom Metazoa; phylum Arthropoda; class Thecostraca; family Lepadidae; genus Lepas; species Lepas anatifera. The sequence continues at coordinate 377,655 of JAOTON010001776.1, read as the reverse complement.
TTGCATAATGAGATTGGATGTCTTAGGGCTGCTGTAGTAGATGTTGAGTCTGAGTTTGGTGTTTGGATCTGTTGTTGTTGTGTTTTGCGATATGATCTTCTTGATGGCCTTTTCATCTTGTTTCCAGGATGGTGTTAGATAGTTTTTGTAGTAGAGGTTGATGCATGTTTCTGTTGGGGTGGATGTGTGCTCAGCATGTTTCTGAAGCATATTCTTGACCACAGAGTCAAACATAGTGTTGCTGTAGCCATTGTTGACTAAGAACTGGCGAACCCTGGTCAGCTCGCGATCGAACAGTTTCCAGGTCGAACAGTTTTTTAGAGCCCGGTGAATATAGGCCCGCACAACACCTCTTTTGTAGGTTTCCAGTGCAGTCGCCGTTAGCATTCATACACCGTCCACCGTCTGTCTCCTTTCTGTACACATCAGTTTTAAACACCTCGTCGCTTCCATGGATCATAAGGTCTAAAAACGGGAGTTTATCGTTAGTGTTCAACTCAACTGTGAAATTAAGACAAGAGTGATTTGTAAGTGTTGTTCTTAATGTTTCTAGAGCCTCACTATTTTCAATATCAAGAATGATGTCAACATAGCGGTAATAGAGGTTAGGTTTAACTTTTACCACAGTTAGCGCTAAACTCTCAACATGGCACATGTAGGCTTGGGCGAAGAGTACACCTAAGGGTGAGCCCATCGCCACCCCATCTGTTTGTACATAGAGCTTATATATATATATATATATATATATATATATATATATATATATATATATATATATATATGAGGTTAAATCTCCACTATGGCGAGATAAACACATTTTGCGAATTATATGTCACTTAATCTGATCATTGGCCCAATACCTGTGGCTCGTGAGACAGATATAACAGGATTGGGATCTCTTAACCGATATCAGCAGAAAAAAACGTTGCACTTGAAATGAAAAGGAACGGTTTTGTGTCCCCTCGTCTGGCAACGCCGACTTTGGAGACGACTTTATTTTCCCATCAATCCTAACTTGACGTAAATTTAGATATATCCCATGTCGACAACCGAAAGGTGTGAACCATTTACAGATGACCAATTTACCAACGTACAATATACACCCAACAAATGACTAATTTACAGCCATTCACAAACGACAGCCTCGGCTGTTCCTTGATAATTATTTTTTGTTCGTTAATTTTTGATTTTGTTTTTTCTTTCATTTTATTTTTTACTTTAACTTTTCTATTTAGTTTAAATTTTCACTTTAATTTCAATTTTGTTTTTCTTTAATTTTTCTTTGTTAATCAATTATTTCTTTTTCCTTTGTTTCATATCAAAGTATGATTGAATATTTTTTCACAGGTTTACCTGCGGAAAATCGAAACACCCATCGGTATAACGAGCTCAAAATAAATGCAGTTCTTTATCGATTGTCACTCTGCTTACACCATGGTGTTCTCATCTGTGTCATACCTGTGAATTGGTGATTATGGTTGTCGCCATCAAATAAAAGCAAAGATACCACTTTCAAATGATTTCCAGTATTTACGTGTTCCCCTTATGGGCGGGACGTATTACTCTCCCTCTTGTTCAGTGTGCATACATGCCCAATTCGATAAAAAAAATATTTAACTATATAAGGTACCGGAAACGAGGAGTATTTTGTGATATGCTTTCTGACATTTTTTGGTCCGTAAGATATGAAGAAATCCCAAAAGTTTCCATTGCTAACGAAAAGCAAACACATCGATAAACCAGCAAACAAACGTAAAATCCGAGGTTGTGATCAGTATGATTGTATTTTCTTGTTTTCGAATACTCTAACGGTGTAACAAAGCATTCGCCCAACTTGGAGCTTGAAGCCACGACCCTGGGATTAAGAGTCCCATGCTCTACCGACTGAGCTAGCCGGGCACGCGCTTCGCTCTGTGAAGTATATTAGAGTTGCCACTTTTTACGTAATGACCCCAAATGTATCACAGCAAAATGCAGGTTTAGATTACCTTTCCCTCTCGTATCTCAGTTAGTAGAGCGGAGGATTGCAATGGGTAGGGCAGACATACGTAAATATATAAGAGGTGACATTCATATGGGCGACAATGTATTTTTTATTTAGTTGGTAGGGGGTTTGAACTTTTTCTTTCCCTGCCCATGTAGTTGGGCTAGTGTGCTTGCCGTATTGCCTAATAAAATAAAGTGTTGCATGTTTTTGCTCGCGTGGTCCTGGCGGATAAACTAGAGGCGGTATGATCCAGCTTCAATATCGTTTCATTATCGCTTCTACTGAAGTTATGTTCGGAAATATTGTTTTCTTACTTTCTATGAAATAAATGCATTTTAATGTGTCACAAGCGAATATTAATTCTTATAAAAATCGGAGCTGATATAGACTTGAAGAGTCTACGACGTGCAGCTTTAGTTGAGTGAACTTTCTGACTTATTGACATATAAATTTCGGAGCCCAGATAGGTTTCTAGCCGTGGTTGGGCAAATTTGCTGAACGATGACCTGTCTCCGACTGGAGAAAGACTGCTGAGTTTGAGCTTGCACGCCCCACTTGCCCGCGCCTGGTTCTGTCGGATCAGGGTGAAAAGTGGATCAGTAAAAACAGTCGCCCAACGTGGGGCCCGAACCCACGACCGTGGGATTAAAAGTCCCATGCTCTGACGACTGAGCTAGCCGGGCACATCGGTATGTAGGCGGAAGAAGATTATAGATGGCGTTATTCAAGGGGTTGCAAGGGTTGTTTGTGCTATAGTTTCTTGGAAGTTAGCATTGGAACACTTGTATTTTCTACAACATGTCAAATACGGTGTAGCATCAAGAGCAGGAATAGAAGGCGAATTTTCTAGGTGTCACGTTTAAAAAAACTAAGTTTTTTATTAAATTTTGTCCAAGTTCAGTTATTGGGGTCGGAGCCTCCTTAAAGGGAATGTGGCACCTTGGTCGAATCCTGGAATTTAGTGCAATTAGGCGTACTTTTAGCCGAAAATAATGAAACCACTCATGAGTTCTCTGAAAAAATGTACAATAAGCTCAATATTTTGATTTTCAAAATACTTCTCTAGAAAATGAAATAAATATCAGCCTGTGGATGATGTCACGAACTGGCAACCACTACCCAGCCCCCTCCAAAGTTTTCTACTACAATTCTACTACTGGGCGTACAAATTGATCGCCGTCATTGACTTTGCATGTAAAATTGCCTATTTTTGGCGGGCTCTCACCGGTAAACCAACAGGGGCTCCCTCACAAAAATGGTATCATCGGAACAATCGTTCTGTCCAATTTCCATTTCTGGGGTCCGATAAGCGGAGCCCATGGAAAATTTTGAGGAATAATGCAAAAACTGGAGCCATGTTTGCCGGTCTCCCACAAAGCTTGGGTTCGAATCCAGGTCGAAGCCAAAGTTTTTCGCCGAATACGATCTGCAAGTTCGCCACGATGGTTGCAGGCCCTCGTTTTTCTCCTGAAATGGAAGTGTTAGACGAGCACAGATAGGACAAGTAAGGGTGTAAGGACGAGTCAGGATAACAGTTATATGCCTACGAATGTTTTACTAAGTTCCGCATATAACCGAAAGCAGCATTTTCTGGTTATCGGAAAGCGGCCGCGCTCCTATAATATCACATACGTGGACCCAGGGGGAAAAGGGAGGCATGTGCCCCCCCCATCAACCCTCGGCGCTCCCTCAAATGGTCACGCTGCCCTCTTGAAAAGTCGATGGCGCCCCATGAAATGTCACTTCCCACCCCCCACCCCCCACCCCCAGATACGAAAATCGGCGCCCACCGATAGGATTTTGCGCCCACCTGATAGGTTTTTCCGGTCAAAAGTGGCGCCCCCCGGAAGGTACCCCCCATTGGAAATCCTTGATCCGCCTATGGGATATCATATAAATATTACAACAGAACAATAACGGCAATACTCAATAACTATGTCGAGTTCGAGAGGGAGGCCATATTACCGACTTTTCAAATTGTTCGCTCAGAGCCTGCTCATGCCCCCTCCCCCTGGGTGTCCAAATTGTATAATCGAGAGGTTAGATTATAAAACAACGCATAGAAAACACCCCAAATAGCTAATCATATTGGCGTTTATTAGCCAGGGGACCACGTCCTGTCTGGATTATCCCCAGAACTGAAATATGATTTGGCGTGGGCAAAGCTGAACGTGTGCATGTATTCTTACTTTCCATCCAGGACAATTCAATAAGACAAATGTGCCGAGTTTATCATGAAGTTTTCATGACAGGAATGCTGATTTTGATTTCATATGATGGTTGTTCAGTGTGCAAAGTATGGCATTTTCGACGAGAACTCGTTGGTGCGAGTGCCCTTGGAGACAGGAGCGAGTGGTGCGAATTTTACCAACCTGGTGCGAATTTGTGAGACTGGTGCGAGTAAGGTGACACTGAAAACCAAACAAATAATGGCTATATGGTTATAAAGATACAGGAGGGGACTTTATGAAAAGTCCTCAACTAACTAATAAGAGAGGTAGCATTGCATCTTGTGGGTAGGAATGGGTGCGTTTTTTCTCCCTGGTATAGGGAAGATTGGTGCGAATTTTTGGTGGCTGGCGGTGCGAGAATTTTAGATGGCTGGTGCGACTCGTCTGGACTGCTGCCATACTTTGCAGACTTGATGGTTGTTTAATTATCAACATTTATCAAATGAACTCCTCTATGAAATTTGCCACTCCCATTAACTAATTGCAGACAATACAATAGGAAATACCTCAAGAAAGGCAATACAAACATGAACGTTGCGCTACTTATTGCCAGAGAGAAAAAGATAAAGGTACAACCGAAAGTAGTCTACTTTGATCCACTTTTTAACAAATTACCAACCGAAGTTTAAACCAATGTTCATAAAAGAAAAACTGCAATGTTAACTTCAGAATATTAAACAAGCATTAAACTCGGCAGTCAAGGCCTCAGATAACAATATATGGAGGTGGATGCAAGGAGTTGGGGCTAGGAGACTTAAGTTTTCCCCCCAATACGTTGGAGCATCTATACAAAATGCATAGATGGAGGTTGTTTCCATGGTGATCTGGGGTGTTTGAGAATGTAAATGTGTTTATACCTACATGATTATTTACCTGAAATGTATTCTCCATACTAGAAGTTTTAAAAAGAGTCAGCAACACAAAAATGCAAGAAATAATTATTTTAAATGCAATAAAGTGGAGAAAGAGAAAAAGTAAAAAAAGTACCTAAAAGTACGAGAAAGAGAAAGTGAATACTCAGGATGAATTGAGCTTGTCAGAGAATGGAACCAACAAACCACAAGCACCTCCAAAATTAACTTGATAATTGTAGGTAAGGTAAGGTAAATGACCTTACAAATCAGCAATTACAGCACCCAACATAATTTTTGTACCCTAGACAGCAATTACCTAAAATAAAATTGGCATGTGCCAGCAAAATGAACCTTGAATGAATATCAGAGAATCTTTAGACAAAATACCAAACTAATTGCAATATACCAAAATACCAAACTACTGTGCCTTGCCAGACTGGTCTGGTGCGCCTTGCCAGATCACTGCTTGTACTGATTGACCTTCTCCGCAGCCCTCAGCTAAGCAACATACTGGCGAGCAGCATTAAGGCTGTTTGGCCTCACCATGGTATAGCTGAAAGCGATGTCTTCCTGAGGCTTGGATGGACAGCAGGAGACTTATCTTCCAGCACTGCCATGAAGTCATTCACCAGGCTTTAATTTCAATTTCACTTCAACAGTGAGGGTCTGAAGTACCTTTCGAGCTTCGTTCTAAATTGTTCTAAATATCAGAATATTTTAAACCCTCATTTTTAGATTGTTTTGTGGCAAGCTTAAATGAAAATGGGCAGATATTGGCAATACCCTCCATTATACTACAACCCAACCACAGCCAGATACTGCCCGTAAAAAGGCGCCTGCATTAGCATTCTGATTCCACTGACTGTAGGAAATACCAGTGCACACTGACCACAAGAAATTGGTTCCACGTTTTTTCTTTTGTCCTATAAACAAGGAGAGACAAGAAATAACTCTTGCCTTCTCTTAAAGCACCCACAAACTAAAGCAAACTCTTGCCTTATAAACAAACAAATAAACACACTACACAAACTGAAGTGACTTCGCCGCAGAAATAGAGATGTGTTCAATTACAGCCGACAGCACTACTGGCACATTATGGTTGGTACTACTTATGGCATTGTTCCAATTGATTTCGTAGAAAATGGTTTTCAAAACAAATTGTTTACCTCCCAGAAGCAGCCCGAAGATCTCCTACACACAACGGTGGAAAAACGGATCGTGGGGGAAATATTACCCACAATACATCTTGGCCCACCGCTATCAGGGGAAATATTACCCAGAATGCATCTGGGTCTACTGCGATCAGGGGAAATATTACCCACAATGCCTCACAACTTTGGAGTACCCGTCCTTTACTACCCTGCCACTACCATACTTGAAACGCTTCCAGGGCTTCGATTGCCTGATGCTCATCGTGACGTCAGCATATGTCGTCACACCAGCAGCTCACAACAATGGCCGCCCGGCAGGGGTTGATGAGGTGGTTGGTGTCAGGTAGGTTTTAGCTTTTTCTACTGAAATATCGAGTTCCAAGACAGATGATATATGGAGTACCGGGTTTTCCGACTTGCTTTACAACTTGGCTATCTCAGTTAAAATCAAGTCATGAAGGTGCCACATTCCCTTTAAATTCATCCATGGACTTGCCACAGAGATCCCGATCCCACCACCCGAACGAGCAACTCCCACTATGGAGTGTTAATTTAGAAGCTAAAATTTAACGTCCCACAAAGCACGGGGACGGCCGCCTCACTTATGTCACCCTCTCACCAGTCAGTTGCGAGCCGACATACGTCGGCTAAATATTGAGCATCGGAGTGTCTCAGGGGAACCGATCCCCAGCCTGCACACATACACTGCCACTGCATGTTCCTGAGCAGCGGACCGGAAACCCAACGCTCTTCGAACTGAGCTACGTTGCTACACAGTTGTCCATGGACACTTACCTATGTGAAAGCTGTTCTGGACGATCATTCGCTGCATCAAATGGATAAATGTGTATACTTTTAGCTTTCGCACTCGTGTATCCTCTGGTAGCTCAGTTGGTAGAGCGGTGGACTGTAGCGCGTCAGACAGAAATCCATAGGTCGCTGGTTCAAATCTGGCCCGGAGGAGGTTTTCAGCCCGATTTGGTGACAAAGTTTCTGATGGCGTCTCGGGACTTCCTAAATTATCCAGAGCCAGGACTTGAAGCTGGTTCGGTCAGCCACACTAAAACATAGATCGCCTATAAACACTGATGTATCGGCTTGACACAGCTTTGTAAGCCCCAATAGGTGAAATAAAATTGTTGATGTCACTGACTGAGCTGATGTGAAACTAAATGGAATAAATCAGCCTGTTTCATGGCTGAAGCCCCAATTATCATCGAACGGGACAGAGGGCCGCTGAAGATTAATGATCCTTCACCGAGTTTTATTTATCGGACCCGAGTTCTAGCGAGAATGTTCTTTTGGTGTGTCAGGTTTAGTTTGCCTTTAGGGAGGCCAAGTTTAAAAATGAGGCGAGCCAACTGGACAGCTTACTGGAGCGTTGGATTCGGACCTGAACACATGCACTGTCAGTTCGTGGAGCGTGGTCCGGGCAGATACCGCGAAACAGTCCAGTGCTTGGCTATATAACCCGGATACATAAGCAGCCTCAGGATGGTACCGACCGCGGGAATGGCCCAATCGACTCATGTATCCGGGTGTCTGGTACGTTTTCACCAACCGGTTTTGGTCCTCTCCGAGAAGAAGGGCCATGGGGAAAATCTGAAACCACTCATGATTTCTCTGAAAAATGTACAATTAGCTCAATATTTTGATTTTTAAAATACTCCTCTAGGAAAAGAAATAAATATCTGCCTGTGGATGATGTCATGATCTGGCAACCACTGCCATATTCGAAACGCTTCAAGGACTTCGATTGATAAACATCTGTATTGATTATTGATTGATTGATCTGATAAACATCAACATTGATGGGTGAAACATCTGTATTCTTTACAGCATGTCAAGAACAGTGTAGCATCAAGAGCAGGAATAGAAGGCGAACTAGGTGTCACGTTAAAAACTACGTTTTTTATTGAATTTTGTCCAATTTCGGTTATTGGAGTCGGGGCCTCACTAAAGTCAGCAATGGACTTGCCACAGGGATCCCGGCCCCACCATCCGGGCGAGCAACTCCCACAATGAAGGGCTAATTTAGAAGCTAAAGCTTAACGTCCCAGAAAGCACGGGGACGGCCGCCCCACTTATGTCACCCTTTCACCAGTCAGTTGCCAGCCGACCTACGTCGGCTAAATATCAACCACCGGAGTGTCTCAGGGGAACTGATCCCAGGCCTGCACACATGCGCTGCCACTGCATGTTCCTGAGCAGCGGGCCGTAGCCCAACGCTCTTCCAACTTAGCTACGTTGCTACATACATGAGTGAAAGCTGTTCTGAGCGACCAGGCGCTGCAATGAATGGATAAATCTTTTGCCTTTTAGCTCTCGTTCTCTCCGGCCCTCTGGTAGCTCAGTTGGTAGAGCGGTGGACTGTAGCGGTTCAGACAGAAATCCATAGGTCGCTGGTTCAAATCCGGCCCGGAGGAAGTTTTCAGTCCCGTTTGGCGACACAGTGTTTCTAATGGTATCTCTGAACTTCCTAATTTATCTAGAGCCAGGACTTGAAACTTGTTCGGTCAGGTACATTAAAGCAGATTGCCTATCAACACTGCATTGGCTTTCATGACAACTATGTCCCCTCCCCCTCCACCTGATGGGAATGCCTGGATCTTCCTATGTTCGCACGAATTATGCCGCCCAACTATAGCTGAAGATTATTTTAGGAATTCTGGGAGGTTGTATTGTATTGTATTGTATTAGCTGCGGACACTTCCACACATGAGGTGGCTTTTCAAGCACCGTCGTAATGGACATGAAGTGATGCAAACTATGGAAGGAGACGGTAAGGATAAGGATGGATGAGGGTAAAGTAAGGTGGAATACTACCTGGAGGGGTCGCTGCTGCCCAAGGCGCATGCGCCCGCTGCCTCCAGGTAGTTTAAGGATGAAGAGGAGAATAAGGATAAGGATTTCCGGCTTGTACACACACACACACACACACACACACACACACACACACACACACACACACACACACACACACACACACACACACACACACACACACACACACACACACACACACACACACACACACACACACACACACACACACACACACACACACACAATTCACAGACAGCCAAACGCTTACGCACACACACACACACATATGCACTAAAAACAAAACTGAGGAAGATGAAGGTGAAATCGACGATGCTCGACTTCGTATTCGTTTCATTTTCGTATCCACATCCAGCTCAAAATAAGTCACTTCTTTATTCTTCTATGAATCTTGTCTTCATGTTATAATTTTTATCTTGTCTCCGTAACTTTATTTTTTTGAAATAAGATAACTTGGCCAAGGCCATCACCACTAGAAAGCCTTGAAAGTGGATGGAATTCTTAAACACTCTGCTCCAGACACTTCTTGTCCCAAGCGGCGTCCAAAATCACGTGCGTCGAAGCGAAAAATCAAGCGTAAAAATAGGCCGCAAAAATAGCATGGAGGACAAAACCACATTCAATATTTCATATTTTGTCTTGCTTTATCTTATCCCACAGATGTCTGAGGCGAATGAAAATCAGTTCGCGATGTAGCCAAGAAAAATAACAATACGCCATTGCAATATCAACTTCGAGCGTAAGTTAGAACAGGATGAATTCCGTCAATTTCTTGAGCACTGAAAAACACGTCCTCCCACTGTGAGCGACCGACTTGTATGCCAATCTCAGATCTCATCGGGACTTGTCATATCTGCGGCACTGTCTGAAAGCTACCCTTTACTGAAAGCATGCCACTATTAGCTATCATATCTCGATGAAACGGAATTTTGGATGCTCGCTCTCTTGGATTCAGGTCCACGCCATGACAGGATATGTTTCTTCATTCCAGTGATTTGAATCGCAGCCACTGAAAGTATAGTTCTGCGCATTTAACCACTCATTCTCATTTGTCTCAAAATATACCTTATCGAAATCATGATCATTGAGTTGGAACGCCTCGACGGCAGGGGCGTAGCCAGGATTTCGCTCAGGGGGGGCGGCGTCCCGAAAATGGCCCCTGCGACAGCGCCAAAAGGGCCCTGAGGGGTAAAAAGTGCCCTGCTTGTAACAGAACCGTGTCCTCAGGAGGGCCCTCAGGGGTGGCTGTCCCTGCCATCCCCCTTGGTTACGCCCCTGCTCGACGGTCAGTCCAAATATCTCTGGAGCGGACGTCCTTTGCCTACTCACCAGCTGTTCGGCGCACGAGGGAGGGGGAGGGGAGGGCGGGCGGTGGTGCTACGGTAGGCCACGCGACCAGACTAGTTGGGGAGGGGAGGCTGTAGAGGTGAAAAGTGGTGCAGATGGTGCACCTGCTCCGCACGTATGAGCAGTTTCAGTACTCTTGCCCCCGATATACGAGCAGGCTTTGTAGTGAGATGGTACAAGTGGTCCGTTCTCTCAACGGACTACTCATGTATCCGGGGTGTCTATAAGCGCACCGGCTGAGGGAACGAACTCGTGCGTACGAACTCGTATTACCGGGAGTCCCAACTGCAGACTCCTGGTAAACTGAGCCGACTAGTCTGTTCCAGTAGTGATTGCGTACTTATGTCGTACTGAAGCTCGTCGGTCGTGTCATGTATCTGGTGTGATTGATCTTCATCCAGTTATTTACGGACCCTGTAACTTAGATTTATTTCCGTTGAACAATAATAACTGGGGACAAGTCCGTCACCGCCAGAGGTGTACAATCATGCATGAAAAACATTAATGATCACCATGGGTGCTGAAAGCAGGTAGCCGGTAGAATCCGCCACCCCCCTCGTCTCCCCAGCTGATGAACCAGGCTAGGGGCATCCCCCAAAAAACACTAGGCACGTGACCAATGAGTGTAGCCTTCCCGCTTATAAACGTAGCCTTACGCCATGTCCCCAATTGCATTGTAGGGAACTGTCTAGATGGTTATCTAACGGACACCCATGGAGTTTTGGTTTATTCTTTTAGCTACTCGCCTATCCCGGTCGTCACTAGGCTGTGATCCGTCCACCATCTCACCCCTCTCACCCACTGAGGAAACACCGTAACGATGGCCCTAATAATCACCATGTTGCTGATGGAATCACTGCAAAACCAGTATAACCAGGAGCGTCACCACGCTGGGGAGGGAGGGAGTGCAGACATTGGGCTGGCGATTACCAGGGGGGGGGGCAAATTTCGAACATATCTGCTTTCTTTGAAAAACTAACGATTCGTTAGCTAGTCGTTCGTAACAACCATGCACTTCATGAACATGTTTACGTAGTTTCACGCAGGTAATGAGGAGAAAATGCAAAAATATAGGCTGAGTCACAATTTTTGGGGACGTCCCCCCAACTTGCGAGCTATGGGATTTGCCCCGTTTTCCGTTATCCACCCCCGCTCGCTTACAGCACTCACGAGTATAACCTTCCCCATCATTCCTACAAAAGCAACCCAGTTGTTTTTTAACCTGCCACTGCACTGAAGCTGTGGGCCGGTTTGTGAATAATTGTCACCTCTAAGAAGGAACCCGTGAGCAGATGTGGGCGGCAGAAGCCGGCTTCGCGGGGTTAGCACTGCGCGCGCTCCCGGCACTCAGTACACCCAGAGATGCGGTGGGGAGGGGTGCGCTGAGCTGGAATTGTGGGAAGTGACGATCGCGGTGAAAGATTGTTGAGGTTTGGTGTTTGATGTGGTGGTGTGTGGAGTTAGTGGGATGGAGATTGTGAACGGTGGTGGTTAGAGGAAGTGTGAGAATGAGTGAGATGGGGAGTTCCGAAAGTCTTGTGTGGAGGGTGTGTCTGAAGTTCGTCCTGTTTGGGAGGCTGTAAGTCGTCGTGTTGAAGTTTTTGATTAAGTTTTAAAGTTTCGGCCAAGTGTGATGAACGACATCAGGAAGAAGTGCTGGCACTGTCTCATCGAGCATACCATCCAACTTCATCCCTGGCGGGAATGGACGAACGCGCCGGCTAAGCAGCTATCGTCCGTGACAACCGTTTGGACAGCTCCTAGGAAAATTAACCCTGATGCTGTCATGGATCCTACACTCAAACTATCTATCCGAACTGGTGGCAGATCAGATATGATTAACGAGAGATGTTGATTTATCTGGGATGGGGAAGGCGGATTTGGATCCTTATTTTTAGGCTAGTTGGTCTTGCTTCTTGATATCAGATTGGATTTGGGTAAAGGCCGATGTTTTCCAAAGTATTGGCGTGGATTGGTTGGGGAAAATTTCGGGACAAACCGGATTTGTTGGGAAAAAGTGGGGACGCCCCGGACTGGATCTACATTTTCTTGGCTGTGACTCTAGAACTAGTTTCAGCTCTGTTCAGTTCCGCATCTTCACATCATCCTCAACAAGGCGAGGTTTCTGTGGAAATAGTTTCTTCTCAGATCGATTGATACTTTTCGTGTAAATCAAAAGGCCACGAGTTTGTTACTTTTGTCTCACAATTTGTATCACTTGGGACCTCTTTTTCCAAAGTTTGGGTTTTGCCGAGACATCTAAGTTGGGGTTAAAGCGCATGTTGTTGGACGGTCAGCACTGCTAGCAGATATCGATTGAAATCACTGGCAAAGCTAGGGGGACATTGGACCACAACATTTTTTTAACAGATTCTCTTCGGGGATCCGGGGAAAAATAATTCAACCAGCCAGCGACGAATTTACACCGGGTGTTTAGAGGGAGACAAGAGGCTCAAAAATCGTAAAAAAAACTTCTTGTTTTGCAGAAATTACGCAAAATTCAGGCGTTTGTTAAGCGAGTTCCTTTTTCAGCCCCCCCTCCCTGGTTGAGCGAATCCCTTTTTCAGCCCCCTCCCTGGATGTGCCACTGTCTCTCTCTTGGGTCAGGACTGTTATCCTTAATTTCTGGCTACCCGTCTGATCAAAGTCGATGGCTCACTTCAGCCGCATGACGCCACATACGACACAAGCGACCATTCCAGTCAATGGAATGGTCCATAACCTGGACTCTGGATGGCTCCGGGACCATTCCAGTCACAAGTTGCCCCATAACCCGGGACCTGGGTGTTCCTGCACGTGTTAAGTGTTCCGTTGCAACGTGAGCTTTGACCTCCACCCTGCAGCTTGCTGGAGGGACGGTAGTGATGTTTGAGGGTCTAGTTTTATCTGAGAGGGATCCTCTTCGAATTGCTTGAAGGAAAGCAGTAGCCTTTTCTGCGAATATGCCGTGTTCGCTGTCGTTGTTTCCTCTAGGTATATTTCTGTCCACTGGTGCGAAATTGTATTCACCTTCATGGCCCAATACCTCTACAACATTGCTAATTTCCAACCACTGTTATTGTTATCGGGTGTTACGTGTCACGAAGCCGCACGCGTCTCCTACCTTTAGGGAAGTGAAGCCAGCGTGGTGTTATCCTCCTCCGCTCTGCTGTTCCAGTTTCAGGTGGGCTGGTCAGATAATTTCATATTTTTCTGATATATATTTTTCTGATATATTTTCGAGGCACAATCCAGCAGTTGAAAGCTTAAATGCGAGCTCATTCGGGTTTCAGTTGAGTAAGCTTTTACATCGCCACAAACCGCCGATTGTTCCTCCTCTCCAGGATTTCTCTCCCGTATCTTGTAAACTGGGACGCCTCGGAAACAGCTTCCTCCTGTCCAAAACTGTCGCTCGTATCTTGTAAACCGTGACACCTCGGAAACAGCTTCCTCCTGGCCAGAACTGTCGCTCGTATCTTATAATCTGGGACACCTCGGAAACAGCTTCCTCCTGTCCAAAACTGTCGCTCGTATCTTGTAAACTGGGACGCCTCGAAAACAGCTTCCTCCTGTCCAGAACTGTCGCTCGTATCTTGTAACCTGGGACTCCTCTACATCTGCTTCCTCCTGTCCAGAACTGTCGCTCGTATCTTGTAACCTGGGACTCCTCTAAATCAGCTTCCTCCTGTCCAGAACTGTCGCTCGTATCTTGTAAACTGGGACGCCTCTAAATCAGCTTCCTCCTGTCCAGAACTGTCGCTCGTATCTTGTAACCTGGGACGCCTCCAAATCTGCTTCCTCCTGGCCAGAACTGTCGCTCGTGTCTTGTAAACTGGGACGCCTCTACATCTGCTTACTCTTGTTCAGGACTGTCGCTCGCGTCCTATAATCTGGGACGCCTCCGAAACTGGGAATCCTCCGGCCACTGGCTCAGGCTATTAAACATCTTCGGCTCAAAGACGGTACACAATAATGTTTTAACGCGCCATGCGTTTTAGCTTCGTTTGTTCTTCGCACCAGGAAACTTGAACAGGTACTGGGTAAAGTGGTGGATACAAGTGGGGGGGGGGCTAGGTGGCTCAAGCCCCCCCCTTGAAATGTCTGAGTGCCTATAGTTAGTGCATAGTCGGAAGCTCTTTCGAGGCTGTGGCGTGGGAGGCTCGAGCCCCTTAGCCTCCCTGAAATGAAGTCCTGGATCCGCCACTGACCGGGTAGAACCCACTGAGGCGTTTCCCGGGACCTCTCAGTTACGGTGTCGTTTTTATGGGTACCGTCGATCGGTAGGTTTACGGCGGTCAGAAGAGATGTCAATGTACGACGTCCAGTTACAAGCAGAGGTGTCATTTTGTGCTACCCACCAATGCGCTACTCATTCATAAACTCTCGGAGTTTTTTTTCAATCCGGATATTCATCTGGTAACATTTGTCTCCCATTACAAGATCACTGCACAGAAGACCAGCTAATGGGCGATCTAGACACGGAGACATATCCTGTGGAGCTCACTGTGAATCAGAGTCAGTTATTTCACCTCTCAAGTGGTTGGGTCGAGGTGGTGTCCAGTGTCGGTTCCGGCTCGCCTGCCTCTTCAACTGTGGTAACGGGTGTTTCAGGGCTGCCTGTATTTACGAAGCGGACAGGGAGACCATCTTTTATCAGACTGGAGGCATTGTTTAACCTTCTCATGTTCAAGACATAATGTCTTAGTTCTAGACACTAGAGTATTTATTAATTGCGTAATGACGGCGCATGCTGTGAGAGGTGAGCAATGTGGGTTGAACAGGTGGACACTACCAATTATCTTCAAATAATCCGGAGTGCCGTTTTAGAGAGTCATACGCTCAGGAGTGTGGATTTCGTGGAATGAATGGGAGTGCCCAAATATGAAAGAATGTCTATAGCCACAATGTGAAAAGGGATAGCCTAATTTTAAGCTTGTGTTTGCTTTCCTGCAGGCCTGTTGAGCTGCCTAGAACCAATGAAAAGCCTTAAGATTTAAAACACGGAAGTTCAAAGGATATTTTGACAATGTTTTGACGTTCATCTGAGGTGCCGGGCTATCCCCAATGGCATATAAATCAACATCCCTCCAAACACTCCCCTCAGCCGGGAATTAAGCTCCTGTCCCCCGCTTACTTTTCTACCCGGAAATTTACGAAATGTCGTTCCCCTCTCTGAAGACCCCGGATGACTCACCTATCTCCTAATTAACAGCGCATTGACGGGGGTCGAGCCACCCGCATTGACGGGGGGCGGACCCGCCCCCTAAGATCTCGAGAACCACGGTAGGTAGCGAAAAACGGTAAACGGCGTTGGGCGCCCATCCACTCCCATCGAAAACATTGAACCATTTTTGTCAGGTCACATTTAAGGTCACGAGGGTCAAAACATGCCCGTCATAGGGATAACATGTAAATTCAGTTTTTCGGCCATTAAATCTGAACAAGTAAAGATAGAGCAAAACGACTTGAACTATATGAATCCTCTTAGCAAGCCGAATCGAATGATATATAATTTGACCTGCTAGGTGAAATCAAGGATTTGACCTGACCTGAGGTCAGGTCAGGGTCAAATTATATAAAATGTATATCATTAGAACCGCAAAGCCCAGGCGAGTCTAACGCAGCTAAAATAAATGCCTATCACCATCCGTTACTGAGTTATTCCGAAAAACCATTTTTCCCATGTATTTCCAATGGAGAGGTCATGCCTCGTACCTGACCTTAGGTCATCGATATCAAAAATACCGGAACATATTTTAGAGAACTCGGTGGGGCCATTATGTGATATGAGTTTCAATCGGATAAGTTACCCTGCTCCGACTTATGCCATCTTAAACTTTTTTGAGGTCGGGTCACTTGACCTGTAATGGTGACCTGACCTGAGATGACCTAACCTAAAATTTCACAGAAGTTGTAAAAATAATGAGGAAAAGGTATACCAAGTACGGCGGCGCTACGCGCCCCGTTTTTCTCTATCTCCGAAAAACCGAGGGGGCGGGTACCCGCCCCCCGTCAATCGCGTGTTAAAGCCATCGATGTGGCATCTACTCGCGTGGCGTGTCGTGTGATGGTGGTGGTACCCCAGATGTGACTCAACACCGCCGCATGCTGTTGTCCCGAATTAACCGTTGGGATCGGGTAGGGAGTCCGCCAGAAAACCGGTTTGGTTGCGGTGCGCAGCGGCGGTGTCAGGACCTCGCTAAAGTGGGGTATTATCTGATGCTTGATGTCGCTCTGTGAGTTTGGGTTTGGCTACTCGGAGGAATCTTGCAACGGAAAGAGAAGCGATTTCAGTAAGACAGATGAATATATGTTAAACAGCCTATGACGCCATTGTGGCTATTACGGTTTAATGTCCTGGAAACAAACCGGTGGTATTAGAGAAGAGGGTGGAGCTAGCTTACGAACCGGAGAAAGCTCCTTAGTGCAAGTACTGTTGCCAGAAGCAATGCCAACGACGTCCGCTGGCTGTGCCGGTGGTGGTGGAAGCGACAGGATCTGTAGAATCGCATGGCAGAAGAGAGGGTGCTGTGCAGATCCATAGCCTAAGGAGGGTCGCTGGTGATTTAATTTCAAGCGTCTTGTGCAGTCAGTCATCGGGTTTCTTCTTTCTGGCTGACTGCCCGTTTGGGGCTTTTTCAGGAGTAATATGTTATCGTTAGGGTTCATTATATTTTCAGTTATGAGTGAAAGCTGTTAGTTATCTCTTGGTTTCAGTAGCGATTGTACACAGTTTATTTGTGGGGCGAGGGGAGCGTGAGGAGGGGGCAACAAATTTAAAGATCGTGGATAATAGTGTTAAGAAAACCGGGTCCAAAATGCAATTTCTCCCCTTGAATCCTGTATTGCTTGTCGGTGTGAGTTTTTGCTGCAGAATCCCTGCCGCTCAACCTGTTTCAAGTGTTGCCAGGCCAGTCTAAAGCTAATTTTGTCACCGGAACCGGTAGAGGCATATCATACATCTCTAAAATTATCCGTGTCTTGCTCAATTCTTATCCATGCGCCAATCAGTTGCGAATTTGTTCAGAACGTACCGGAGGAAGCATGCGACTATCATCTGTCCGTCTATCGCGTAGTATCAACATCCTGGGGGATGTTGGACGTCACTTGTCATCCATCAAGTCAGCCCTCCTGTGGTGCAAGAACATGTGGAAGAGCCTGCAAAAAGAACAGCACGAGAGCTGGGACAGGAAGAAGGCCTGTCCATCGAGTTATTATTGCCTGGAACAAATGTTTGTGCAATGAATTTGGTATGATTAGGATCGAGTGGTGCAACAAAAAAACCAATTTAAAATGCCATGCCCATTTTTCTGTTATAGATGTGAACGGGCGCCTTGCTTTAGATGAGATCCTGCAAGTTTTCTAATACGCATTTTTCTATATAGGGAAATCTAAGAAGTGTGGATTTTTGTTAAATGATTGGGGGTGCCAAAATTTGAAACAATGTAGTTAACCACCGTAATGAAGACAGATATCACAATATAAAGTGTGTTTTAGCCTCCTCACAGGTCTGAAGAGCAAAAAACCAATCTAAATCATTAAAATGAAACACACGGAAATGTAAAGGTTATTCTAACATGATTCCAACGTTTCATTCTGGGTGCCCGGGTATCCCCAAAAATATACAAATCAACGTCCTTGTATGGGTCTGATGTGTCAGTTATGTAAATTCACCGACATCTTGACTAACATAATCTAGAAAAATAACCTTTGTAGTCCCCCTCTCCAAGCAATTATTAACGAATGTACACATTTTTAACACCGTGGACCAGCCCGGTCCTGTATTTGGCATCTCCAGGACGTGACCACGTTGCCTCGGGGCAGATGCGGGCTGGATGCGTGTCCACATCTGGGGTGATTGGCTTCCGGAAGAGTTGCTGTTGGCGGAACTGAGCAGGATACTAATCAGCTCCATCGGGAAGTATGACAGATTAGAATTAGAGTGCTTCCTGGCCGAACAAATTTAGATCCAACCGTAGGCGGATCCAGGGAAGCACTTACTCTCCCCCCGTTTAGATCGATCCTCCCTGAAATAATCATGGCACCCCTCCCCCTGAAATAGCCTTCCTCCCCCCCCCCCGCTCCTGGAGGCGAATAGCGGCACCAATGTGGGAGGATTTGGCGCCCATCTGATAGGTTTTCCGTCCGAAAAAAGGGTGCCCCCTGGTACGGATGGCGCCCAGCCCTACCTCCGACCATGTGCCCCAACCCCGACCGGAAATCCTGGATCCGCCTATGGATCCAACCCGATACATGTCCAGAGTTTCTCCGCTAAATTCAGGCCAATCTGTGTGCACTCAGTGATGTTCGATTACATCCAATCGATAACCATTGTTACACGAACACTCCAGGTCGCCCAAACCGAAAGGTCAACGATGCCTATCGAGTACGACACCTATGCTCGATGAAGTACGACACCTTAGTTTGATGTAGTGCCACACCTAAATCTGATGTAGTGCGGCACCTGAATCCAATGTAGCGCGACACCTGAATCCAATGTAGCGCGACACCTAAATCCGATGTAGTGTGACACCTTTTATTACACCATAAAACACCATTTAAAAACATCGGGAAAGATGCACGACATTCTCTGGAGCATGACGCATCGGTACTGACCTCAATGGGGTGCATGGTAGACGCTAAGACGCCTAAGGGACTTTACCATAGGCGGATACATATTTGTATTGTATCCACATCGATGTTGGGCCGAATTTACTACTATCGCTGGTAGCGAGGGCACTTCATCGTATGCTGATGAAGAATGTGAGCCTTGCAGGTTTTGAAGGGAAGTTTAAATGTATGCTAGAACTTTCATGATCTTGACATCATAATTTATCCGCTGTTCTTAGTTGGCTTTTCGTTCAGAAGCACCCAATCACATGCTGCTGGTGATAGTTAGGATATGCCGTATTTTCCATGGTGTCCTGAGCCAAGGTCGTGTCGAAGTTGACTATCGTGCTGAAGGATAGTTTGAATACAACCGCGCAGACTTGCAAAGAACTCGAATTCGTGTCAACAACTCTGTATATCCTCACCCAAGAGAATTTATTGAGCTAACAGGATACTCGTCGAACATGCGTTCCTGTTACCTCCCCTCGTGGATCCATTTTGACGTGTTTTTCACCTCTAGATGTGTCACGCGGATCAATATGTTTCAGGGGTGCCTCCACCCTGTTCGTGATGTAGGTTCCAGTGTTGCCGGGGCTTCAGTGGGCGAGAGGTGGCGCGAAGGGTGGTATCGTGCTGGTACAGCCCCCAGCAATTGAATCTGTACACACTAGGCTCAGAAGTTTTTGTTTTAGTGTGAGCGAACTACTGCTTGCAGAATCGTGATTAAACATTCAGCTTGTGTGTTTTGCTCCCAGCCATCGATTACGTGCCCACTAATATTCAGCAGCGACATATTTTACAAATTAAAATCGAAAAAATAAATTGTAACGAGATAGCCATCAAAAACGTTTTCTGCAAATTATTTTCAAACTATGAATCTGGACCACGGTTTTTGTGACAATAGAGAAAGCCACGGGCAAGACACACATGCTATATATTTCATCGTGGCCGAGGGAGCAATAGTTGTCCAGAATCTAGCAAAAAACTGCCGAGCCTAGTGTGTACAGATTCAATTGCAGGGGCTGTACACTGGTCCAGGTGGCGTGTAAGGTTTTGGTGATGGTTGGTGATTGACTGACTGATAGGATAGTGTGAAGGTCCTGAGTGACAGCATTGGGGAGCAAGAGCTGTAAGGCAGTGGTGGCTTTGAGGTGCGTGAGCGAATGTAAAAAACGGTGTTTTTTGGATGGAAATAAAGGAACTATATGCAATAGCATTTTAGATTGATTTTGTACTAATCAATTTTGTCCCCAAAGTTACGCCTGCATAACGTATCTTACCTTTCCAGATACAAAATTCATGTTTATAGCTTTTTTCGTAACCTGTTGGTAGACCTAACCATTCAGTAAAGAGGCTGGAGCATATCATGGTAATGTGCAGATAATTATGAACCATGACAACTATGAAACGTGAAAAATTTTATGCAAGTTCTTCCACGAATGAAGACTCTTCTATCCCTGCAAGTGTTCAACGTTGAAGAAGCTGCGAATGAATCCACCTGAAAGCAAGCAAGTCGTGTAATTTCACAAAAATCAAGGTACAAAAGTGATGGTATAGTGTTGTTAACGCTGTACTTTTTGAGCCGGGAAGCATGGATCCTATGCTGGACCCGGGACAGGAGGATGGTCTGCATCTTCTCAGAGGCATCCTGAAGTTTCGCGATGCTAAAAAGGTATTTGGAGATCTGGCAATTTATAGTTTTGATGCATTCGTGGTTGGTACCGCAGCGCACAAAGCTGGCACATTCTGGATGTGGATTAGGGCCTTTGGTTTCAAGTTTTTTTGATGTAAAACAATTATATTTTCCACTTTAATTTTCGTTTTTGGTTACTGAAAGTAGTATTGGCATGATCCTGAAATGCATTAGAATATTTATAAGAACAGTGTTTGTTTTAAGATGGTACATGTAGTTTGAGTTTTCAGTCATATGAAAAAGTCCTTATTTAATCTCCCTACGTGAGGTGGACTTCTAAAAATGCTTGTGATAACCGTGATTGACTTCACAAAGTGGCTTTGAAATTTGTTTAAGGCCGAATTCCCGTATAGTTTCGGTGAAAACTCGCCTCTGTTGACCGTATGCACTTACGGCGGTTTTCCCGTATGGTTTCAGTGGAAAACTCGCCTTTGTGAATTACGGCGGCTGTCTCCGGTAGCAGGTGAGAATGGAAAAATAATACATCTATATTATATTTATAGAGATATATTTGAAGGGGTGCACGGGTATCAACATCATAATTTCAAAAAAGTAGACCACTCTGAAAGGGTTAGAATGATTGACAACTCTTATGTTTAACCGTGGGTTGGTAAGTGTCGTCATATGCATTATACGAGCAGTCAAGCATATAATACGGGACAAATTCATGGTGGTAACTGTATTTAAGGTGACATTAATCCTCCATTACGTTTCAAAAGAAGCCGATGCCATCTTTTAAGCTCCTTTTCACAACAATCTTCATCTGTAGCAACACCAGCCGGGACAATAATGGTATGGAACTACTCAGATAATGTCACAGCTCACAGTCTTTGACTGACATATGAACAGTCACGACATGACAGACACTGAGCAGAAGATGGTATCTTCAACGAACATGTGGTTTCAGTGACAGTGAAGTGTTGGTTTTCGACTAGAAGCTTGCAAATTACGAGACAGGTTTGTGGTTGTAGGCCTAGAGAAAAATTCCAAAGATTCAGATGTTAATGATATGGCTATTATCTACTCTTTATAAGTAGACAGCTGATTATCAAGAATGACATGTGAAGAAGGATAAAGTACCCATCAGTCCCTTTTCCCCCACGAACTACTAAATAGGCCATAAAATCACTTTTCCGGGTACCTATCCTCTTGCTGCTTAGCTACTATGTTTCATATTATGCTTTGTTTGTATGCCTTCATTGAACGAAGCAATAAATGGTAAATTATCACAGAGCTCTTTCATTGGTGTATTTTCAAATTACGTTTCTAGATTACGTGAAGTATGACTTTTCATACTTGAAAGGGATTCCGGCAATGCCTCAGCATGCCGAACTTTCACTCTTTGACCGCCAGGTGTTGTCCATTTGCGCTTGTTGGGAGACATTTGAAGATAAATAAAACACCACTCTGCCCGTGGAACATGGTAAACGTGATGTGTGGGCAGGGGCGGTCTCAGGAGGGCTGTTCGGGGCGGGGGGGGGGGGCAACGGGGGAAAGTCGTAAAACATAGTGTTTTTTAGAAAATCGGCCAAAATTTCGGAATTTTGGCGGGGTCATGGCCCCTTTCCCCCACCCGCTCTGCATCTGCCAGTGTGTGTGGGAGGCGTTTTGTGTTTGGTCTAAGACCGTTGAAGTGTTCGTAAATAGTAGCTGCGGCGCGTTGCGTATGAATCACGTGACCTTCGGTGACTGTGCATGGCTGTTTACCGTATAAATCACGTGACCTGCAACACTTGTGCCTGACTGTTTACCGACGGTTTAGAGCTCGCAGTGCGAATATTTAATGGTAAACACCTGGACATGTATCGATGGCTGTCTTTCGCTTATGTTTCAATCGTTTTGAAGTTACCCTCTCTCTCTCTCTCTCTCTCTCTCTCTCCGTCTCCGTCTCCCCTCCTCTCTCTCTCTCTCCCCTCTCCTCTCTCTCCTCTCTCTCTCCCCTTCTCCTCTCTCTCCGTCTCCGTCTCCTCTCTCTCCGTCTCCGTCTCCCTCTCTCTCTCTCTCCGTCTCCGTCTCCCTCTCTCTCTCTCCGTCTCCGTCTCCCTCTCTCTCTCTCTTCTCTCTCTCTCTCTCTCTCTCTCTCTCTCTCTCTCTCTCTCTCTCTCTCTCTCTCTCTCTCTCTCTCTCTCTCTCTCTCTCTCTCTCTCTCTCTGTCTCTGTCTCTGTCTCTGTCTCTGTCTCTGTCTCTGTCTCTGTCTCTGTCTCTGTCTCTGTCTCTGTCTCTGTCTCTGTCTCTGTCTCTGTCTCTGTCTCTGTCTCTGTCTCTGTCTCTCTCTCTCTCTCTCTCTCTCTCTCTCTCTCTCTCTCTCCATGCATTGACATGCCCGAGATCATGCTGTACATTTTATCACCAAACCTATTACACAGGCTGAATATGTTGCAGGAAACCTCAGTAACCCAATTAAATCCTGTCCGCAGCGTGATAAAATTACAGCCGAGTGCAAGGGTCAGATTTCGGACGGCGCCACGTCCGGCGTGATTGCAGGCTTTTAAAACCGGTTTGTGTGGACATCACGTGATCGACGCCTCGTTTAATCCTCCGGGCTTGTAGTGGTGTCAATTTCTTTCTCCTGTGAATTCGATTTTGGATGATCATTCTCTACAAACGTAGCAAGTCATATGCTTGCAGAATATCTAACGGTAATTACCAAGCGAGCGCGAAGCGTCGACGAGGTCTACCTCTGAGTTGGTAGACAGATATACAAATGACCGAGACTGGCCCGGACTAACGCATTTGGCGAGCTTATTGCTTTGCGATTAATTAACGTAGGTGAATGAAATTGACGCCATCAGGTAGTTACATCACATCAATTCAATGTTTACAAATTTCAAGCTAGCGCTTTATAATACATACCGGGTGTGGGCGTTTCCGCGAGACCTTGCAGCATCCCCTGAATAGTGGTTTTCAAAGGCTTCGATGCTTTAAAAACGAAATATTTGCAGGCATTTTGCGCGTCAGCTTAGATAAAGAAGCCTATATTATTGGCGACTTGTTTCACTCTATGCTGTCGCGAACAATAAATCTGAATAATTTGTTAATTCGGAAAGTCCGAGCTAAAGATGTAAATTCTGATACGACGAATTCCAGAATGAATTATCTAAAACAATATTTCCTATATTTATTTTCTGTCATTTATGAACCTTGCTGAATGGTTGCAAGTAAGGGATGAATTCATGGCAGCTAACCTTCTTTGCGATATCGTCATGTTTATGTGAGACAAATACCATGAACAAGCTGTAACAATTTCAGTCAACCTTCATTTCTCATTTTGAAACAGAAACGTCCGGTCGGTTATCGCCCAAATAGGAGTGTTACTAGTTTAACACGCGCATTGACGTGGTGGCGGGTACCCGCCATCCCCCTCGGATTTTTTGGAGATAGCAGAAAAACGGCAGCGCGTAGCCCCGCCGTACTTGGCATACCTTTTTCCTCATCATTTTTACAACTTCTGTGTAAATTTTAAGGTTAGGTCATCTCAGGTCAGGTCACCAGTACAGGTCAAGGGACCTGACCTAAACAAAGTTTAAGATAGCATAAGTCGGAGCAGGGTGAACTTATCCGATTGAAACTCATATCACATAATAGGCCCACCGAATTCTCTAAAATATATTCCGGTATTTTTGATATCGATGACGTAAGGTCAGGTACGAGACGTGACCTCTCCATTGGAAATAAATGGGAAAATGGTTTTTACTGAATAACTCAGTGACGGATGGTAATAGAGCGTTAATTTTAGCTGCATTAGACTCGCCTTGTCTTTGCGGTTCTAATGATATGCATTTTATATACTTTGACCTTGACCTAACCTAAGGTTAGGTCAAATCATTGATTTGACCTAGCAAGGTCAAATTATATATCATTCGATTTGGCTTGCTGGGAGGATTCATATGGTTCAAGTCGTTTTGCTCTATCTTTACTTGTTCAGATGTAATGGCCGAAAACCTCAATTTACATGTTATCCCTATGACGGCATGTTTTGACCTCTCGTGACCTTAAATGTGACCTGACGAAAACATGGTTCAAATATTTTTGATGTAGAAGTGGATGGGCTACCCAACGCCGTTTCCAGTTTTTCGCTACCTATCGTGGTTCTCGAGATCTTAGGGGAGGGGTGGGTACCTCCCCCCGTCAAAGCGAAGGTGGCTCAGTCTCCCCGTCAATGCGTGTGTTAAAGGGAGATACGCGAAAAAATTATTGGCTAGATAAAAAGTTCACAAAAAGTTGTTTCAGAAGTCCTATTCTCATTTTTGCGAATTCGGCCTGCAAACGCCTTAAAATTACTCTCAAACTCAACATTTCTAGACGACTTTACCGGTACACCTCTTATCGATGTAAGTGACGTACCCCCGACTAAGGCTATCAAATTGTCTAAAAAACCGCTCCCATTTTTCCTAAGCAGTGACTTGAAAGTTTGAAACTATTAAATAAAAAGCTATTTAAAAAAATTACAGCCAAAAACAATATTAAAACAAAAAAATAAAGGACTTTTAAGAAATCAAAATTGACCAATCAGAACGTACAGCCACCTCATAGGGGGATCACGTGATCTTTCTGACGCAAAAGTTTTGTCATCCTGGGGCTGAAGCAGAAAATGACTCAAGACCCGAGGTACGAAACGGCTGAAGACTTGAAGTAATTATGTTTTTTTCCGTTTCTAGGGCAAACTAATTCATTTTATAGTTTTTAAAGGCTTTGTAAAAAATGATTCAAATACAAAGCCGGGTGAACAGACATTTTTATCACAAAAAAACAATACTTTTCAGTTTAAAATAGTTTTCGAAAAGTAAGTGATGGGTGAAGGTTTGAGCATTTTATTGGAACTGTTAACCTTTTTCGATAATAAGTGAATGGCCTCCCAAAATTTTACCGAAGATACAAAAATAATTGACAGTTTTGTAATCAGGATTTTTCAAATAGCAAGAAACCACATTAATAATTTTTCGCATATCTCCCTTTAAGATTGGGTAGAATCACTCCTGTTCTCTTAAAACCTCTCTCACCTACCTTAAACCTTAAAAAGTATATATTCTTCGACTGATGGTTAGGTGAGAAGGCGTACTCAGCTCCGTGTCTCTATTGTTGTTGCCATTCTTGGCATTTTCTCTATTATCTCAAAATAATCTCAGATGGAGTTTGCTACAATTCAACTGAGGCTCCCTACCCCAATGCTATCGATTTTAATTGCATTTTTATTTTGTATAAAAAGAGGACAGGATGGGCCACTTCGGCTAGAGGAGCGCCAATTCATAAGGTGCGGCTAATCCTATGGGCGTCAAATAGCAATGTGGGGGCGCCAATACTTGCACTAAGGAGTAGTTAGCGACGTCTCAGGGGGCGCCGGGCGCTTTCAAGGGGCGCCTGAGTGGTTTTACACATTCATGACTACAATTAATCAGATAAACAGGGTATGGAGACTTGGCTTTCATTGCATTGTCTATTGACTAAAATGGCGCCAGTATTGGCGTAATAATGTAAATTGTAAAATTGCTACCTGATAGCAATTTGGAGCTTCTCAATGTACTTTGTGTTGCCCGGTTGTCAAGGAAACAGCAGAAGCAGTTTCCCAAAACCTGGGGTACTGGGTGCAGAACGACACCCAGTCAAGCAGAATTTTCCACTCACTTTTATGTATTTTTTTGCTGAATTTTTCCCTCACTTCCAACAATACTTACTACTATTTAATTTTACTAAGCAATGCTTACTACAAAGGCCAGTTGCATTACCTCCTCTACCAACGTCCACTCGAAAAAGAGAGCAGCAGAATCAACCAAGAGATCGCCAAATTAACTCGGCTCTTATGCGCTTCTCTGGCTTTTCTGCAGAAAATCTGGCGATTTCTATTTTTCTAGCCAATTATACCTGGCATCCTTATATCCACCGATTTCAGTGGAACAACTGAATCGAAATTCTGGCGCGGGCAAGACGCTCAGTGCCCCTGCCCCACCAGAGAAAGTTCCAATGGGTGAACACCGCCACTAAATTCCACCACTCACAAAATTGGTGAGTGGAAAATTAGACACCCTAGCCTTGTGTTGCCAAAAAAATGAGCTGACCGCTTTGAAAGATACATTTCTGGAAAGCAGTTTATCTGTGCACATGACTTCTAGGCTTACGTCCTTGAAAATTTGTTTTTGTATTTTTGGTACCGAGAATATTGAAAAACCATTTTTGGTCATATTGTTGTTAAAAGCAATTATCTTCGAATTTGTATGCAAAGCAGCGTATTTTTTTGACATTGTATGGTAGAAAATTGACCATTTATTTCGAAGAAAATAATTTTTATCCATATCAGCCCTTCATTGCTGCGTCCACGCCCTGTGACACCCAAATCCACTCACGACACCCTACGACACCCTAGGCATAAATACGCTGATATTTAAGTTCAACTGAAAGTGTCCGGTACTTGAATACATTGAAACTCTACATTTTCATTAAATGATTTTTTGGGCAACAAGAATGCATCCAGTTACCCTTCAAACATCGGCACTTTTTTGTATGGCAGGTCTACGGCGTGGACTTACCAAATCGCCGTCTTTACATCTAGTAAATAAAAGCGGCATCTTTAGGCTTTTTGAAAGGCCGGTTTCATATTCGTTATTGACAAAACATTGTTAGTCTTCCTCTTGGTGTGCTTTTAGTTGTATAATTCTCTAGTCTATAAGGATTTAGAAAATTAATTTAGAGCAATTTTTGAAATGCAAATTATGTTGCTCATGCGACCGGCAAGCGGAAAGCGATCAGAAATTTAAATTAGTAGTTGCTCTGACGCTGTCGCAACCCGCCGCGCCTGGCTGATTGTAGACGAAAGGAAGAAACAACACAGAAAGGAGGCTGTAGCTTCGATTAGATATTGATAGAAAGCAGCATATTCATATGAAGGTGAGTATATATGTGAAAAGAAGCAGGGGAATTGACAGGTAAAGAAAAGAAACTTTTAGCAAGAGTCTGGAAGAGTTTATTGCCATGATAGAAAGTTTGTAGTTTCGTTTGGGTTAGTTAGGTGTAAACCCTAGGCTCTACTGGGCCCTAGCATAGGTGTATGCGAGGTGCAGTGATTGAGGTCAGGAGTGGCCTCCAAAATTCCGATAACTATAGGTATAGGTATAGGAGGGGCATTGTCCCGGACAGAAAAAACTATACAGTGTATGCTTAGATAATTAATGTTGGCACTAGGTATTGCATGAAAAAATCCCTTTTCATTTTTTTACCACCTGCCGATCTCGGAGGCCCCCTCTGCAGAGTTGGTCTAAGGGGGCCCCGATATTTCGTTTCAGGGGCCCTTTAGAGCTGGTCGTGTGGGAGAGGAGAGGAGGGGCACAAGAGTTGGTCTAGGGAAGCCCCCCAAGAGTTGATCTTCCTCCCACAAATGGTAGTCTTGGTGGCTCCCAGAGTTCTTTCCCCCGAAGGTTGGTCTCAGAAGCCCCCAAAAAGCTTTTTATTTGTGGAAATTCACCAATTCCTTAAAAAAATTTGAAGACTGCATCAGGGGGTGTCAGTTGGTAAAGATTTACCTGCATAACCCAAATTTGTCACATGGTAATGGTCAAACAATGCTGCTTGGGGACGATTTAAAAATATTTACTTTGAGAAAATTAAGGAAATATCCATCCCTCAGTTCAAACAAGGGCTCTGAGAGTTTACCACCTGAGTACCCAAATTGGAAATTTTTTACTCCGCCATATATTTGGGGGAATTTTCCACTCACTCGCCATACATTCCGAGGTGAATTTTCCACTCGACACCCTAGCGCAAAACCTATTTTGGGTCACTGAGCAGAAGTCGATCAATGCGACAGACTCACGTTGTAACGCACCCAGTCTTGGCTGTGTTTGTTGCTCAATTTTAAAGTGAGGGGAAAACTTGTGTTGAGGTCTGCACAGATGCGCATTTGCCTGCTTTTTATCAGATAATTACTCCTATTTCGGCTAAAGTTCAGATTTTATCTGGAACAGGGACAGATCTGGACCAAGCATGGGTGGGAAGGCGAGGCAGGATCCTGAAAAGAAAACACTGTTTTATTAGATAATCGAATGGAAGTGGGTAGACTTCAGGTCCTTATGGGGAGACCATAACCGGATCCTCTGAATCCGCCCCTGGATCCGCCTCTGGCATTAGCGGAACATGACAGAGTCAAATCTGAGGACATTGTGTTTCAGAGTATGCAGTTTCTTTGTCAGCATTGGGTCAGGTTTCACTTACAACCTCATCGTCGTGCCCCGCCTTTCAACTGCTGCGAATGCTATCGCTTCGAATGCGTCAACGGCCTTGGTCATGACCAGTTGTACGCCGCAAGGCCGCGCACCCTTGCACCAATGACGTCATAACCTGGCAACACTGCTCTTCGCCATGAGTTGGGCGTTATGGACGTCTACTGGCTGGTGTGCCGGCAAGGTTGAGAAACCAGCGCCTGTTCAAGGTTTTCTTCTTGTATGAAGATTGCGTTGGTTGGGTGCGGGCTCTCAGCGCCTTGCTTGGCAGTGCGATCGTATTGGACGATGGTGGGTGCTTCGGATTTGTTTTGCCGTGTCATACATGGCTATGAGTAAATGTAAGCTATTATTTTCATTTGAAGGCTTTTTAAAGTACGGCCGTTCTATAAATTTACTTGCTTCGTTGACAATACCAAAAGTCCTCCGGGCCGGATTTGAACCAGCGACCTATGGATAACCGCATTGCCTCTACAGTCCACCGCTCTACCAACTGAGCTACCAGAGGATGTGTGGTGGCGTGGCCCAACTGCTAAGCAACTCGACTAGTCTTCGTAGCCGTGGACGGTGCTTCATAGGTCCTTTTACTTTCTATTCCTCGTTGCAAAGATACTTTGATCGTCCGTAGTGTTGAACCTAATGTGCGTTCGTAACGCCCTAGTTTTAAATTTACCCGTTCAGGACAGTGGCGTGGATTTCAAAAATTGACTGGGGTACCCAAATGCGAGCAGTGCACATATCCACCAGACGTGAGAAAAAACCCAATGCTGCCGACTTTGTGGGGAATTGTTGGGAACCTAACATTAAATATTTCTAAAACTGAAGCTAACACGCATCGAAGTGCAATCAATTCATTCAATATTATCAACATTTGTTATCAAGCCTTCTCATTCTCTGAGCTGGGTATAATAACGTTCTATTTTGTAAGACTCGAAAAGCCCTTTTAGTTTGGGGAAACTTCCCGATCCCGGGGCAAAAACTGATCTTCCTTGGGGAAAGTAATATTTTCTGACTTCTGATATCCACTATATTACCTAAATGCAAGGCATATTTTAAGGAATTGGAACTGGTGGGCATTCAGCTGAAAAGGGCACAAATTCCCACCAAACGGGCATTCCTAGACAATCAAATGACTGGTGACTGGTGGGCACTGGGCCGTTCAGGGCCGTTCACTGGTGGACATAGCAAGGGGGACTGGTGGGCAAAATGTCCACCACTTTGTAGCTTAAAAATATGCCCTGCGTAAGTGGGAAAATACGATGTAGCGTGTATTAGCCCTTCCTTGGGACCTCAACCCTGTCAAATTCCATAAAACCTATCTAAAGTCCTTAAAATGAAAAAGGGTATTAGGCATGGAGAATGTTTAGCACTACTTTGGCAATTGATTGAAGGTACCCTGGCGCCCCTAAAGAGATATAAATCCACACCCCTGCCTCCAATAGCTATTGGTCATACATGTAACCGTTAGACCACCTTATCTGAAAAATCTGGTCTTATCTGGTCTACTCATTCTATCTATAAAAGAAGAAATAAATGAGTATGGGTTTGAGTATCTGCGATACGCAACAACCAGTGGCGAATCCAGGACCTCATTTGGGGGGGGTGGGGCTAGGGGACGCGAGCCTCCCCCTGCACTGCCTGGGAACAGCCTCCGGCACATTTAGGGGAAAGTATGTGTATTATGCCCCTCTAAGGGAATTCTTTAAATGCCATACTGTGGAGTAGATTTTCGTAGGATCTCGTTCGGACTTCCTCCACAAGAAGATATTGGGGGTCGGAGCTTGTACTCTACCGTTTCCATGTTAAAGATGCGTTTTTAAAACTTTACCTTTAAATGTATTGATAATTTCTTTGGTTGTTCTAAGAAGTCAATGTTTTATTGCTGTCACGTGTAGATCATTGATTTCGCATGTTTTTCTGAGCTCAAATTTTGTACTGTGTGTTCTCTTGTGTCTTTTTATCTCCTTATATTCCGAACAATCATCGCTGACGAAGCACTGTAATACAGTACGAAAGCTCCGACCCCATCTTCTTGTGGAGGAAGTCCGAACGAGATCCTACCTCTGAGGGAAATCACTTGCTAGACGAATGTCTCCTATTTGATCTCGCTACTGTGGATTAAATTATAAAATTTGATATTTTTATATTGACAAAAAATTCCTGACCTGAAAATAGCTTGTTCTAAGAGTGAATGCCGATTTGAGTGAAACTATGCAAAGGGCGCATTTGTCAAAGTGTGAGGGTAACTGCGCCCGGGGAGGGAGCATTTATATTTAATTGCGCCCTTCTCTCATACCATGTTAAGTCAATGGCACGGCAGAAATAAGCATTGGTATAAGAGCAAATGGGGCTCGGCTACCTCCAAATCTTTTCATCTGGAGGGCCTGGAAGTCATTTTAATGTGGTATTCTTGCATTCACAATGACTTGTAATAATAAAATCACACTCATACGGAAAGGCTTTGGATTTTATTTTTCAACATATATTTGGATAGGGTGAGTTGGACCAGGGTGCAATTACTTTTTTCCATTTAAATCAGAGATATGTGCCTAAAAAATTTACCACCAGGGGAATCTATAAAGTGCGACTTTCAGAATATGCGATATATATCTGGCTGTAAAATTAAAACCATCGAATTTTGGAATGTGACAGCCGTATTCTTATTTTTCGGGTTCATAAGCCCGTGTAGATTTAAGCAAGTACTGAATTTATTTCGCTAGCTTATTAAAACACATTCTTTCGCACGAGTTCATTGAAACGTTGGGAAATTGATTAGAGGTGAGAACAGGATTATGGTGCCCAAAAGCTGCCACTCGAACCTTTCTCTGTTATTAAGGGGCGCATACACACACTTTCCCCTACCTAAGACACTCACTTTAATATTGGGGGAGGGGCTTGAGCCCCCTAGCCCCCCTTGAATCCACCATTGCCACCATCGGCAAAGCTCGCTTAAAGGGAATGTGGCACCTTCATAACATGATTTTAACTGATAGCCAAGTTGTAAAGCAAGTCGGAAAACCCGGCACTCAATATATCATTTGTCTTGGAACTCGAGATTTCCGTAGAAAAAAACTAAAACCTACCTGCAATGTACCCCTCATGTACCCTTAGCAGCAGGCCACAGTTGTCATGGCTGTTGGTGTGATGGCATATGCTGACGTCACGATGAGCATCAGCCAATCGAAGCCCTTGAAACGTTTCGAGTATGGCAGTGGTTGCCAGATCATGACATCATCCACAGGCAGATATTTCTTTCCTTCCCTAGAGGAGTATTTTAAAAATCCAAAATATTGAGCTTATTGTACATTTTTAGAGGAATCATGAGTGGTTTCATTATTTTCGGCTAAAAGTACGCTTGGTTACACTAAATTCCAGAATTCGACCGAGGTGCCACATTTCCCTCGAAACAAACTGACTTTGGGAAAACTGGAGTATGTATCTGCAATTGGGCGTGCCCGGCTAGCTCAGTCGGTAGAGCATGGGACTCTTAATCCCAGGGTCGTGGGTTCGAGCCCCACGTTGGGCGAGCGTTTTGCTTCTAATGCGCGGTAGTGGTATCGCGTTCGTCCTCCTTCTAACCTTCAGATCCACGTCTTTCATCTATGTAACGTCGTCACAAAAGCTGCAGTGTCATAGTATTGATGTGAGTGGCCAGGATCGAAGGCATTTGCGTGGAATGAAAGGGGTCTATTTTCCCCAAAGATATCCCTGCAAACCATACTTAAAGGAGCTTTGAAAGCGAATTGCCGTTCCATTTCTAAAACACTCTTCCCGTTCTCCCCATTCGACCCAAGAAAAAACGACGTCCCTTGATAGCAGCCACCCCCCCCCTCCTTCCGGAGAATCTTGGATCCGCCTCTGGTCCCGGTCTCGTGTGTTGAAATCTTGCCGCGGTGCCGTCTGGCCCGTTGGCTGATGCTTGCTTCGGCCGCGATACCGAGTGAGGGTTATGTGCGTCTACTGGCAACATGCTCTCCAGGTTATGCAACTGGGGCGCCGTTGCAATCAATCGTGCGGGAAGCGCTGCCGGCCCGATGTTGCATGCAATGTTGCTTGTAATGCAACGTTGCTAGAAGTGCTGCGGCTGGTTTTGTTGGCATTGCTGCAGTGCAATTGCTTATTTAGTAGCCCTGGAGATTGGGTGAATGGCTGGTGCATTTTCAAACACGGTTTTAGCAAATAGGCTTCCTTGCATGTTTTATTAATTGAGCCTTGTTGATCCTTCCAGCTTTTTGACTCGGGTTATTTTCTTCCTGCGGGTGTCGAATATGGATGGTTGAATCTCCAAATCATGCAAACGTAAAGCTGCCCCAACGCTGTTTTCGCCATGTTCGAACACGGGATTTACTTCCAACCATCTCCTCGTCTGGGGGCCATCGAACGTTGCTCTAAACAAAGCGCGTTTCCCCTGACAACGAAAGCAAACAATGATGGAATGTTTGTGCGCCTGTTTTCCGGCGCTCAAACACGGCGTCGAACGCGTGTTTACTCCGTGATGTAAGCGTGGGAGCACGCAAGGTCGGATCCAGGACGACTATTTGGGGGGCAACGGGGCCTGACGTCGTGAAAAAACAATTTTTTTAGAAAATCGGCAAAAATCGTTGGGTCAATTACCCGATCCCCCTGGGTCTGTCAGTGAGAGCACGGTCGCGAATTTTTGTTTTCGAACGCTCGAATTTTTTAATGATTACGTTGTCGCTAGAACGACACTACATCCACCCCGTCACTACCCCCTCCCAAATCGGAGTACCTGGATCCGCCTATGTTAATGTGATAAAGGTTTGTTTGCCTATTTGTAATACTGTAGATTGAAAGTTTTGTCTGAATTTTGCCCATTGATAGTTGTGCAGCTGTCTTTTCCACACGTTCGCTCCTTTTTCATCGTCGGTATCAATGCGCACCCTTTATGAAGATCTTGTGAGGCCGCATCCACCACCGTAATAACACCGGTAGAAT
Organism: Lepas anatifera; assembly: GCA_034440635.1. Classification (NCBI taxonomy): domain Eukaryota; kingdom Metazoa; phylum Arthropoda; class Thecostraca; family Lepadidae; genus Lepas; species Lepas anatifera. The sequence goes on along the minus strand of JAOTON010001776.1, from coordinate 343,795 downwards.
GGTGCTCCTGGCTGTTGAATGGACATCGGAACCAGGTGACACCTCTTCCGGTGTTGGTAGAGTTGGCCCACCACCTGCTCTAACCCTCCAATAAGCGGTCAGGAGGTCCTTGCTGTCGCACTGTCAGCAGGGGCGCCGCCACGGAATTTTCGCAGGGGGGGGGGACACACCCGGGCTGGTGCTGACCGGGGAGGCGAATTTTGAGCATATTCGGTAACTGACAGCATTAGTGAGCGTTGATCCAAAAAAATTGGGGGACGTCCCCCCCTGGTTGGCCAACAGGGGGACGCGTCCCCCCGTCCTCCCCCGCTTTCGGCGCCCATGGCTGTCAGCAGGGATCCAGACCGACGGTGTGGAGGGCAACGGGGCCCCAATATCGTGAAAAACTGGCGGAAATCTCGAATTTGTTTGATGGAAAGTGAGCGGATCAAACTCGGTATGTCCCCTTCCCACCTCCCCAATCGTTGCGCGAGTGGGTTCCACGAGGAGTGGATAGAAGGAGGGGGCTAGGGGGCTCAATCTCCCCCAAATGTCCGAGTTCCTATAGTTAATACATAGCTGGAGGCTGATGGGAGGCAATGGCGGGGTCAGGGGGCGGCCCCGATCGACCGGCGCCCCAAAGGTCGATGGCGCCCCCAAACTTCCACCCAGGATGCGAAATCGCGCCCACCGATAGGATTTGGCGCCCACCGATAGCTTTGTCGGTCATAAGTGGCGCCTTTGGTCCGGATGGCGCCCCCGGTCCGGATGGCGCCCCCGGAAGGTGCCCCGATCGGCAATCCTGGATCCGCCTATGAATGGCGGGGAGGCCGTGACGTTCCTCCCCCGAAATCAGGTCCTGGATCTGCCACTGGGTTTCCCCATGGATCCGTTATTGAATTTTTCACTGCGCGATGTCATGTTTTCGCAGCGCAGCCTCCGGACGTAAAAAATAATAAAGGAGACACTGGTTGAGGAGTATTAACATGGTGTGATATGTTCTTCAATGGGCTGTGGATTGTGTCTAGCTGGCTGTATTGTAATCGTTCAGTCACGAGTTGAGCCACGAACTAGAAGAGTGCTGGACGTGAAACGCAGCCGTGTCGAGGGGCGTAGCCAGGGGGGGCGGCAGGGACAGCCGCCCCTCCCTGAGAGCCCGAAGGGCCCCCCTGAGGACACGAGCCGCGCGAAGCGCTGCTCGCCCGCACTATGCTCTGTGGCCAAATTTGGCATTTTATACCAGACAGGGCCCTCTTAAGCCCTCTTCAGCACTCTATTCTGTAACGAGGAGGGCCGTTTTTACCCATCAGGGCCCTTTTGGTGCTGTCGCAGAGGCCCTTTTCGGGGTGCCGCCCCTCCCTGAGCGAAATCCTGGCTACGCCCCTGACTGTGTCATGTAGTGCCTCACACTGCCTTGTGTAATAATATCACTGGAATAATTAAGTTCGTATTGAAGCCAATTAAAGTGAACATCTATGAATGCTGAAACGCGTCTTTCAGTCCTTCGATTGTTCTGCATATTTATAAATAAACACGCGGTGTTTCACGAGTTGACACATCCCTCAGGTTGATCATGTAGCTAATTCTCCCCATTTCAGCGTACAACTACCTATGGCCTTGAAATTGTTTTCGTCCAAAGTATAGAGTAAATCCCAATCCCTGGTCAAAATTTAAATCCCAATGAGGTCAAAATCAACCTCTGTTATTAAGTGCTCAAAATGTGTTGTCATACATTTTTCAGACCGTTTACACAAGTCGTGTACTAGAGTTTCTCCTTGACCTATACACTCTTGCTTATCAAATACAAAACATGTCTTCTACTCAGTTCGGTTCTCAGCCAATGTGTATTAGTCTCTAGTATGATGAGCTGTGTGTGCGTTTCGCTCTGTCCTAATGCCCGCCTCAGCAAAGGAAGGGCTAACGTCATAGTGGGACGATGTGATTAGCAGATATTTAAGATGAAATGATCGATGTTATTGCAAATATACTGCCCCTGGGTGTATGCCCAGTGGGAAAAACGAAAAAATGAGTGATTTCCAAATAAATGAGGCATACAAGAAAAACAAATGACGACAAAATTGCCTGCTGGTGAGGCTGAAAAAAATCTAAAAAAAGGTAGGTTTTCCACTAAGATTTCGCATTCCAGGATACTGTGACTACCGTACCAAAGCTAACTCTGTGTCCTTCTGTTTCAGACACGCTTCACCTGCAGCTGTTCAAAGATGGCCCCAAGGGACTCCAGAGCAAGGCGTCCCTCTCCCTGGACAACTTCCGCGCCATGGAAACAGGTCAGACACTCTGATGTTGTTCTGCTGTTTTTTTATTTCTCGGAAAACACGTGCTTTGCTGCAGCAGAGTACCACAAAATAAACAGATTAGTTCGTTTGGAGTAGAACAGATCTGACGTCGTTGGAAGCAGCAAGTCAGCTCCTGTGAGTCCCTCATTTAAGAGCATTGGCGGACGCGGGGGGGGGCATTCCGGTCATGCCCCCCCCAAAGCGCTGGAGGGGAGGGGAGAACTATCTTGTGGCCCCCAAAGGCCGAGGATATTTTAAAAAAAAGTGTTTACACTAGGTCTGTCGATCAAACAAATCTCTGTCCCCCCCCCCCCAGGAGGAGAGGCAGACATCAGTTTGCCCCCCCAAACTCGGGTCTGCGTCCGCCCCTGTTGAAGAATGTCAGAAATCACACAGACTCGGGCAATGCTGGTAATAATAAAAATATACAGAAAAAATTGGTGGCTGAGGGTGGGCGGCTAGTTTCGGACGCAGTGGGGGAGAAATTTGGTCTATAGGACCGGTGGCCACGGGCAGCCCGGGAGGCGGCGCAGCCTCAATACAGTCTAGCCATTCCTGCACGGAGCGAGCTAACACCAGGTAGATGCCTGTGAGACATTGGTTTTTGTTATGTGTGTGTTTGTGTTTTATCGTAATGTTCAGAACTGTGAAAAGGAAAATTAACAGTGTGAATTCAGTGGCTGCTATGGTTTTCAAAGCAATGAAGACGGAAAAACACGGTGTTGTAATCCAAAAGGCTGTATCGTAAGTTGATATGCTGTCTCTGATGTAAGTTAATACTGATACTGTTAATACTGATAAAGTACAAAGGTCTTCGACAGGTTCATTGTGCCTTATAAGGACTCAATGGCGGACGCAGGGGGTGGGGCATTCCGGCCATGGCCCCCAAAGCGCTGGAGGGGTGGCAAACTATCTTTTGGCCCCCCAACGCTGGAAATTTTTTGAAAAAGGTGTTTACACTAGGTCTGTAGAGCAAAAAATCTTCGCTCCCACCCCCTCCCCCGAGGCGATCATGTACTGGAGAGGTAGTTTATACTAGGTTTGTCGAGCACGCAAAAAGGTGTTAACACTAGGTCTGTGGGAAAAAAATATTTGCTCCCACCCCCCTCCAGGAGGAGAGGCAGAATGAGTTTGGCCCCTCCCAAAACTCGAGTCTGCGTCCGCCCCTGTAAGGACCAAATTCTCTTTGAGCCCCTGTAAGGACTCAAATTTTCTTCCACTCTAGCTTCACATTCAATTTGTTTACAGAATTGATCCCTTGAAGAGGATATTTTTCCAATTAATAAAAAACAGGTCTAAAGTTAGATCTACAAGCTCTCTAAATGTTTCTGTTTGACCTCTACTGGGCTGTAATATTCCTTTACGCTACTGGGCTGTAATATTCCTTCCACGGCCCAACTCTATGTAAATTAATCCTGAGCATGACTTACCCTCAGGGTTCACTCTGGATCGCGAGTCCAACACGCTGGCCCTGCTTTGTGACGGAAGCTCCATCGTCCTGGCTTTCGACGCCAGAGAAGCTCTCATTCAGTGGCAAGTTAAGATAGCTGCCAGTGTTCCGTATGGTGAGTTGTTTTACACGGATAAGCGGTGTTAGATAACTACCTAGTTACTCCGTGACAACGGAAAATGGTCGCTATTTTTCCTTACGGTTAGTCCTAATACACGGGTGATGTGTGTTTACGCGGGGATGATACAATTTTACGGTCATTAATCCTTGTAATGCACGTGATTCTTTGGTTGAATAGGCAAGCGTAAATAAGAGATGGCTCACTTTTCTCGTCACCATTATTCACTTTGAAATTGCTAGATTTTCCCAAAGGCTAAATGCAGTGATTGTGTTTAGAATGTACTTTCATCTAATAATGCGATAAACTTGGGGAATTATATAGTTCTGCTGAAAGGTTATCAATATCATCGCCCGTCACATATGTCCTGATTTCTTCTGGAGTAAATTAGATGGTAAGCAGAATATCTGTTGCTGTTGTTGTTGTTGTTTTTAGATAAACCCTTCTGTATTGAGCCAAAATTTTGGAGACTTAATGGTTTCTTTTCACAAAATACCCTGTCGCAAGAAAGCCTGACTTATCCTACGGTTCGTTCATTATCCCGACCCGTGACTAACTCAGAGCCCTCTTTATGTCTCTAGTTCAGCAGTTCGCCGCCGAGTTGCTGGTGGCGCCACCGCGCTGCCGTCTGCGCCCGGGGCGGCCCGTCTCCATGTTCAGGATCTCCGCGTCTCGCTGGTAGTGGGGATCCCACCTCGTCTGGTCGCCTCCTGGCCTATCGCTGACCTCAGGTAGGAGATGAAGGTGGCAGGAGAGTTGTCTGTGGGCAATGCCAGGTGTGACATCCTTAGGGAGAACCGTTGACTTCATCCTTATTTGTTCTGTAATACGGTGGTGTCAGTGAAAACTCCCTTTCATTTAGCCTTAGCACGCTTATTCTCTTGGTTTGGGCCAAAATTTTTGAATGCCTCGGGCCTTGACCGCAGAATGTTGCGTCGATCGCTTGGGTGCCAAACACCTCCAGCCCCCCCACCCGCCCCACTCCCACCCCTTCGCGTTCGTCCGCCCCAGTCCTTTCCTGGCATTCGGCCGTATCTTCGTATTTTTAATATCATTGTCCATTCTATCTGTTATCTTATCTTTAATCCTATTAAAGATAAGATTATTTTCTTGTATATTTTTAATCTTGTTATCTATGGTATGTATTATCTATCGTTTATATCTTATCTTCGTATACTTTGAATCTTCGGATTCGCCCGTAACTCGTATTTTAAATCTTCTTTTCCAGATGTTCGCTCTTGTTTTTTTAAATAATCGCAGCGTGCCTCACTGTATTTTGCCTTGAGAGCTAAATATATGTGTGGGTATATATGAGTGTGATCTATCCGGTTATAAACGAGTACAGCTAAACTGTTCCCATGTGCATTAAAGTGCAGATAGGGCTTAGATTCTCAAGCGCCTGAGCTTCATCCAGTACTTATGCTAGGATGTAAAAGCAATTCCTTTCAGGCGTTGAAGTTATAGACTTATTGTTTAAGAAATGAATAGCCTAAAAATCAGTCCTTACCTGAGCCGTTCCAACATTTTGAATTTGCGCGTTTTCTTTCTGTGCGGTTGTTTTTCTCTCTGTGCGTCTTCGGACACCTCTGACCCCTGAACCCATCAGACGGTATGGCCCCGCCGAAGGCAAGTACGTACTGGAGGGCGGGGCGCGCTGTGGTCGCGCGGAAGGGACTGCACGTGCTGGGGGTCAGCACGGGTCAAGGTCAGCAGATTCACGCGGCGGTGGAAGAGGCGGCTCAGTGTCGTCTTCAGAGTCGACGGAAGCTGCTGAAGAAGCAGGACGGTGAGCTTGGATCCAGGAGTTCTGTCTTTGTGGGAGTACCAGTCAGGGAGGGTTCAGCTTTAGGGCCAGGGGCCAAAAAGGTGTTCAGTGTGTCACCATTGAAAATGCCAGACCATAAATGTGTCATCAGCCCAGGCCGCAGAATGTGGCATGCTTTGCATTAGTAGGATACTAATGGATACTCCTGGACCATCCTAGTTGTTGAAAAACAATGTAAGTTCAAATTACAGGTGCCAATTTTGGTGGTTTGTTCTGTTATTGGTCGGGAGGAAACATGTCGGCTTATTTTTGTAACCTTGCCCACCTTTGGCTATCACCATTTAGAAGGTAAAAATAGTAGATTTTTCGACCACTGTTTAGGTCTGTTACTGGCATGGATAAAAAACGTATTTTATATCCCAATGGAAAATATCAAATTCTGAAAGGCTTGTGGTGCAAGGTGAGGGGGGATTCCTTCCTATGATGGTTGGTAAAATATAATTAAATGTAATAATGATTCATATAGGTAGCAAGAAGACTCGGGGGGGGGAAGGTATATAAGGTATATACGGTATAAGGTATATGGTATATGGTATATCTGATTTCCAAATGGGGAGTGCATTGGGAGTCTCCTTGCACGTTACGAATAGAGACTGGGAAGGAGGATGATGTCGCGGTGGATGGGGATGGGGTATATTGGGGGGTAACGGTGACGTCATTAGTTGCCATGAATTTGTCCTCCGATCTTCTATCATTTTCGGTTGGTGCTCATGGTTGTGATAGAGGTTGTAGAATGAAAATAAATGCAGGGGAATTGGTCTGTGCCAGTTCCGGAGGGATTACAGAGGTTAATCGAGATACTAGAGCAATACTGAATACCTACTGAGTTGAGTGCATGAATACTTAAACTGATACTAAATACTGATACTGAATGCAATTGCAGCTGGATGAGACTGCCAATAGTGAACATAGGACTGTTGATATTCAGTTTCTCTGCACTACCGATATGCTTTTATCTTAACACGTTTCTACCCTCGGGCTGCTTTTACCGTCCCAAATTTGGCACAAAGGTAGTCTAACCTGTACTCTGCTTATCATCACATTTTGCTATCCGTCGTCTTATTCCCTTCGCTGTTACTTTTCAATGTTCCCGTACATGACCAATGCATTTTGTTTATTTGTTATTTGTTTATTTATTTATTTATTTATTCAAACTCATCACCCAGAGGTTTACAACCCACTAATAGATAGAATTTATTTGAAAAAAGTAGCAAGCTAAAAAATACAGCAGATTTTAAAATATATTAAATCAGCTAATAAAATGATACAAACAGTCACCAAAACCAAAATAACAAGTTTTTACATAAAAATACTTAAACAGATTGGCTAAACATGTTTATTTTCGTCGTCCACGTAAAACTAAAAAAGTTGGCCTGGAAAGGATCCGCTGCGGGGTACCTCATAGCGTGGGAGTTGAATGTATCATGTTATCTTACCCGGCCGATGTCCCATGTTTCTATACCCACCCGATGTCCCATTTTCCAACGCTTGACCGATGTCCCATGTTCCCACACTTGACCGATTTCCCATATTCGCGTTCCCCCAGACAGCCCTGCCGGCGCGTCCCGGCGGGCCATGTCCCGCAGCTGCAGCCGGGACGGGACACTGCGGTCCCGGGACGGGGACCCGTGCTGTGGGAACAGCGGCATGTCCCCCCGGGACGGAACAGCACTCTGTCGCCAGGCTAGTCTTCAGGTAAGCGCAGGGCTTTGTGTAGGTTTTCGTGAAACGTCGTTCGGATAATCTGTCGCTATTCGAGACTTGCTTGGCTATAGCGTTGACCATCGGGGCAAGCAGAATATAAATTCAACCAGTAATTTTTGGGGCCTATCGGTGCACAAATTGCCAAGGTTCAGGGGTGGTCCCCCTTCCCTGCCCCCAAAAATGTTGTGGCGACCCTCGTGCATCCCCACCCCACCCTCGAGGTGCTCCAACAGAATTTATCCTATGGTTCCGAATTGTATCCTTTGCCCTCACGCTTTTTTTGTAATGCCGGGCTTCTCGGGCCTACGACAGGGGCGGATGCAGACCCTGGTTTGGGGGTCCAAACCCATGTCTGCCTCTCCTCTGGGGCGCGGGGGGGATGAGACGTGCAATTTGGGTGCTCGACAGACCTAGTATAAGCTACCTATTCAAGTACATACATGACCCCTTTCCTGGGGGAGCGGAGAATATTTTTTTGCTGTACAGACCTAGTGTAAACACCTTTTTCAACAATGTATCCGGCCTTTGGGGGCCAAAAGATAGTTTGGCCCCCCTCCAGCGCTTTAGGGGGCCATGGCCGGAATTCCCCTCCCCATTGCGTCCGCCAATGGCAAGGACAGTCATGTGCCATTTCCTTACAATTCGTGAAAGGAGCGAGGGAGTTGAGTGTAAGGCCCGAGTCGTCAACTTCACCTCCAGAACCCTTTCACTGAATCATTCTATTATCAGGAGGTGCGATTCTTATTCTTCCCTTGATGCGATTCTTAGAAAAATCTGAGAATGGCATATCAATTCTTAGAGATAACTTGAGCTTTGTAGGCCACAGCTCTACCAATTGAGCTCCCAGCGACCCTCTTAGAGATATGAGATGCAGTTCTTATATATCCCGTGCTGAATTTAAAGAAGTCCGATATGGAGAGTTGGATTAGGCTATCAACTCTGCCATCTAATATTAACCAATCGCCTCTCTTTCAGTGGAGCACGTGGTCGAGTGACGACTGTGACCTTGAGTACGAGCCAATGGATGGCTCCCGCGCCAACGGCGACGGCCAATCAGAAGTCAGCGTTAGCAGCAGCGGCTCGGAGTCCGCCCCCCGCAGGTATTGTGATTGGTCGAAACTGGGGAATCACGAGAACCTTTCATGTCTTGGTCGAGGCAAGTATCTTCAGGTATTGGGATTGGTCGAAACTGGGGATCACGAGAACCTTTCATGTCTTGGTCGAGGCAAGTATCTTCTCAGGTATTGGGATTGGTCGAAACTAGGGATCACGAGAACCTCTCATGGCTTGGTCGAGGCAAGTATCTTCTCAGGTATTGGGATTGGTCGAAACTGGGGATCACGAGAACCTCTCATGGCTTGGACGAGTCACGTTTGTTGTCTCAGTCTTCCTTCACTCGCGATAGTTGATCTCCTTTTTGTGCTGGCGGAATCCAGAGGTAAAAAATTACTTGTTTCCCCAGCAAATTCCAGTGGTTACCCCGCAATAAGGGAGTGTCCCTAAAGACAAGGACTACGATTGAGATAAGATATTGACCATCCGCTATGGGAAGAATGAGTAGATTAGGTACAATATTGCTGTGCTACATTATATTAGAACGGTCCTTTTCAGCTCAATAGGTAACAGTTTCAGTTTTGAAAATATTCATAGTTTGGTTCCCCGAAATTTTTTCAAACTAAGTTGGCAGACTGTTTTGGTCGTTTTCTGAAGCCTCTCTCCTCCCACTTCACCCCCAGCAGGAGTCCGGGCCCCCACCCTCCAGTGCGCAATACATCCAGAATATTCCAAAAACAACCATATAAAAAACAGAATGCTTTATTTCTACGTTTGGAACACAAATAAATTATTTATGTTCTCTCGCATTTTTAAGCCAGCATCACAAAATTTGGAATATCTTTAATAGACCTAGCGGTGGACAAAAATCCTCTCACGTCTCTATGTCGTCACGCACGCGCAAAGGAATCTCTCTTGAACCTACTTTTAAATAAATGTGAACAAGTGTCTTACTTCCTGTCTGTCACAATCCTGTCTGAATATTGTTTGTCGACCTGTTCTCCCCACGGCGGATCCAGGTGGGGGAGGGGTCAAAGGGCCGTGCCCCACCAAAACCTAAAATATTATATTTTTCCATCCCCAAGCGAAAAATTTCGACCGTTTTTTATTAAAAATGCCATGTTTTCGAGATTTCTCTCGATTTAGCCCTCCAAAATATTGGTTTCAACCCCTAAAAAAAGTCTCCTAGGATCCACCAATGAGCCTTCCTCCTCCCACATCAGCTAACCCCGCGTGCCCCCAGGCTACGTCCGTCCATCTCGGGTCAGTCTCTCCGTTCGCCTCGCCCCGGCCGCCGATGCAGCTCCGAGTGCGCATGCGCGATCAAGACAACCCGCAGCAGCCTGAGGCGGACCGGTGTACTGGACGAGCCCTCGGGACAGGTCAGTAGCAGCAGAGGCGGCTCCAGGCAGGGGGTCTGGTCATAGCCCCACCAAGCTGCCTGTTACACTACCCGCGAGATGTCTCGATGTGATTTTGCAATGTTCATTTTAAATAAGAAACTGGCATAGCTTTGCTTTTATATTGCACTTGATCTTAATTATATTATTATTTTCTGCAAATTTATTTCAACATTAGGCAACAATTTCTTCTGAAAACTTTTTCACCATTTTTTCGTTTGCGCTCCTCCCCCTCCTCCGTCATCTTAGAATGCCTGGTCTGAACCATTTCGTGGCATTAACATTCCAATGACCTCTATAATTATCTGTCCTACTTTGGGATCTGATAATATGATGGTATATTGTATTACTAACATCACCCTTGATAGATACCTATATGTTCTTCCACGAGGGCACAAACAGCATGGTTCCTGAATATCTAGTACAAATCTAATCGTATTGTGTTGTAATATATCTTGTACCATACTCGGATCCAGGATTGCCGATCGGGGGGGCACCTCCCCGGGGGCCGCCATCCGGACCAGGGGGCGCCACTTTTGACCAGGAAAAACCTTTCAGGTGGGCCCCAAATCCTGTCGGTGGGCGCCGATTTTCGCATCCTGGGGGGTGGGTGGGAAACGACATCTCAGGGGGCGCCATCGACCTTTCATGGGGGCGTCGTGACCATTTCAGGGGTGCCGAGGGTCGATCGGGGGGGCACGTGCCCCCTTTGCCCCCCCTGGATCCGCCTATGTCTTGTATTTTATTTGTCCAGATACAATACTAAATTGTATTGTAGTCTGGGGTTCCTGAAGGATCATTGGTAGCTCCGCTCTTATGTTCTCTCTTCAATGACAACCTTCCTCAAGAAATCAACCTAAGCTGTTTGGGGTACGCTGACGCTTTTTAAACGTGTCACCCATCAGCGATATATTCTGTGACTCGCTCGGGGTACTAAAGAAACATATAGCTGTGTTTGCGGCCACTGGTGTGATGTGAGTATTTATATTGTATTTAGGCCTCCACGTGTTTGTAATTCTTCTGATTTCACCTGTTCTTGGTTTTTTAAGACCTGGTGGCGATTCAATACAGATACAACAGATACAACGACGTAAACATTTCCCGGAAAATCTAAGCCTCTGTGGTGAGCCATCGTTGTAAGATGATGTTAATGGTCTTCAGCGGTGTTCCGAAGGGGCCCCACACTAAATCCTTCTAAATGTAAATCATTCACTCTGACCCTTAGGCGCATTCTGGTTCGGACAACTTATCACATTGGCGATGCTCCTCTGTAATCAGTGGAAGAAATTCGTGACTTGGGTGGTTCCTGGACATGAAGTTGACTTTCGTCCTTTTAAAGTGAATGTGACACCTTGGTGGAATCCTGGAATTTAATGCAATTAGGGGTGTTTATAGCCGAAAATCATGAACACGTCCATGATTTCTCTGAAAAGGTACATTAAGCTCAATAGTTTGATTTTAAAAATGGTCCTCCGGGGTAAGAAATAAGCATCTGCCTGACGTCAGCATATGTCGCCACGCCAACAGCTGACACCTGCGGTCTGCCGCTTCTGGTACATTTGGGGTACATTTCAGGTAGATTTTTAGCTTTTCTCTACGGAAATTTTGAGCTTTCAAGACAAATGATATATTGAGCACCGGGTTCTTCGGCCTGCTTTACAACATTGGCTATCTCAGTTAAAATCACGATATAAAGGTGCCGCATTCCCTTTAACTGACGTAAACTTTGTCTGTTGTAAGTTTACATATACTTTAACGCCTCTGAAAATGTCACATGAACAATTTGTTAGCCAAAATCTAATGATTCAATGAGACGTTTGTACGGCTGAATAGAACGTCCCTGAATGGAAGTGTAGTAAGATCTTTCAAAAGGGTTATATAGAGCGTACTTTAACACCCCTAGCATTACTACACCCCTAACTACCCTTGTACACTCACTAGCCTTGTACACTCACTACCCTTGTACACTCACTACCCTTGTACACTCACTACCCTTGTACACTCACTGCCCTTGCACACTCATTGCCCTTGTACACTCACTGCCCTTGTACACTCACTACCCTTGTACACTCACTACCCTTGTACACTCACTACCCTTGTACACTCACTACCCTTGTACACTCACCACCCTTGTACACTCACTACCCTTGTACACTCACTACCCTTGTACACTCACTACCCTTGTACACTCACTACCCTTGTAAACTCACTGCCCTTGTACACTCACTACCCTTGTACACTCACTACCCTTGTACACTCACTACCCTTGTACACTCACTACCCTTGTACACTCACTACCCTTGTACACTCACTACCCTTGTACACTCACTGCCCTTGTACACTCACTGCCCTTGTACACTCACTACCCTTGCTGTAGAATTGCAAAAGAGGCCTCCCTGGGCTGTAAAAGCCTTAGAAACATTCAAATTCTGTATTAAATTGTGCAGACACGTAAGGTGAAATTTAACCATGCCACAAAGCACCGAAGTTAAGCACTATAAATATAGACAAGATCCGACATGTGATCATACACTTATCCAGATTTGTCATCTCGTAGGTCTCTTCACACTTGGAAACAACTTCTACCTAGATGACCTGCATGACCGCAAATAAACATAATCTGTTGACAAAGAAATCATGCCCGTGTTTAAACTTCTCTTGGTCTAGGAAACAAGCAGACTGCCTTTAGTAAACATGGCTTCTTCTTGCAGTTGTTCTCATGTTGAATGAAGCACTTTCCGGGAGTGGAACATCTGGGGCAGACGGGGCTACATCGTCCTCCAGAGCTCTGGAAGCAGCACCGCTCTTTCTTGGGACAATCGTGGTCGATGGAGCATTTCTTTGAGTGAATCAACAACCGGTCGTTGATGGGACATACGCCTGTCTTGATGGGCAAAGGTGGAGGCTTGCATGTTGATCTCGGCGAAGGAGCAGGGGGACAGTCGACGCTGAGACACTGGAAGAATCGCTCGTACGTGCATTGTTTGCCGGGGTCGCAGCGTGGACAAGAAGGAAAGCACTCTCTGGTACATCCTCGAGTGCAGCATTTTTCTCCCGGGTTTTGGCAGTCTTCGTCCGATACGCACTTGATAGAACGAAGTCCCTTGCATCCTTCGGTGTCTTTGGGACAGACTCGAGGCCTTGGCAGGCACAGGGCCTCCCTCCATTTTGTGGGGTTGTCAGGATCAGCGTAAGAGCTCAGTGTGCATGGTCTCCTCGCTGGTGCATCGGGGGCAGCAGGTGGGTAGACATGCCGTCCCGCAGCCAGAAGGACAGCACTTCTGACCGTACGGGCATGATTCATCTTTGCAGGTGCTGGTCTTGTTAGGGGAACAGGCAACGAGCGTATGGAATTCGTTAGCAGGACATTCGGGAGACGATTTCGCATCCTTAGCGAGTGGGTCACAGAAGACGGTAAATTTGTTAACCAGATCCCATAAGAAACTGGTGTCAAAATTAGAGCACGCAGTATAAATTGAAGGCGAGATCAGCAAAACTGAAACAGAAAGATTATTGTCACAACGGGAATCAAAGAAAATCGTTTTTTCAACTCCTTATTGGTTGTGTGCTGATCATCAGAGGCATTGTAGACGGCAAAGTGATTTGGATTGCTGCGTTTGAATCCTGTTTTTTTAGGCGTATGAATAGATAATAATACAATTTCTGGCCCAGATTTGTGGAGTTAGCCAGAGTATTTCGGAAGTTTTACTGCCATAAGTATGCACCCTATCAACAATTGAAAATGTGATCTAATGTTGATAAGTCTATAGCAAAAGTAATGGCATACCCATGATGGTGAAAGTTGAGCTCATTAATTTCTACGGGATTTTTTTAAGGCACAGAGATTCAACTGCGGCAGGTACTTACGTAGTAACGAAAGGAAATATCCTGAGTTCATTTTTGCAGGATTCTGAACAAAAATATATGGCCCATTACTTGAAATCTAGCCTGAAAATTCCGTGTAAGTAGTGGGTGTTTCGACCAGGCTTCAGTGGAAAGAACCCGCCTATTTCACGTTTCAGAAATTAAACAGAAGTTGAAGATAAATAATTTCTGTCAGAAACCGAACCAATAGAATTAATTGTCGTAGCGCTATGAAATCTTGTTGTCGGCTTTGCAACTCGTAGAAGTGGAAACTTGAGAGAAAAATAATAGAAGTCAAAACGGAGAGAAAAATAAAAGTGATACCTGAGAAAATACTACTCTTAAGCATCACGCAAAACAAAACTAACTTCAATCGCTTGATTGTGCGCAAATCGATAGTGGTGCCTTCAGGAAAGGAGAGTTTAATTGAGTCTACAGGGTGACCCAAAAAGGGCCCCAACTCTAAGTAGGCCCCGTTTCTTAGTGTTTTGTCCGAATGAAATGAAACTTTGGCCACAACTAGTTTATTATATTCAAAACAGCAGGGTCTTTGGCCTTTTGTTCTCCGTTCTACAGCATGTGTACAGGATGGCCTCCATTTAGCTCCGTGCATTTCTTGAGCCGCAGCACGAAGTTGTTGATGACGTTCTTACAGACTGAATTTTTATGGCTCTCATCTCCTCCCTGATGGCTTCCTTGAGTTCCGTGATGGTTCTGGGTTTCCCTGCGTAGACTCTGTCCTTAGGATATCCCCAAAGGAAAAAATCTGGTGGCTTAGGTCCGGGCTATGGAGTGCCCACTTAAAATCAGTCTTGAGACTGATCACTCGGCTCCGAAGTTCTCTTTCAGCCAATCTCGGGACAGGTTTGAGGTGTGAGACCTGCTCCGTTTTGCTGGAACCAGAACTTGCTCATGAGTAGAGGGTCTGGAGCTCACTCTTGAAGGTTTTGAGGACCTCCTTTGAGGGCCTCATAGCGCTCGTCTGCTTCTTGTCTGAGGATGTAAGGGTCTGCAGCGTCTGTGTCCTGTATGGGTAAGCCCTGATATCGTTCACCAGCACTCTCCTGCAAGTCTCACGGCTCATACCGAGGGACTGACTTCGCTTACGCACAGAGCGTTTCGGACTCTCTTGAGAGGCTCTCTCACACTTCCGACCAGCTCGGCTCTTCGCTTCTTGGGACGTCCCGAGTGGCTCGGACGGTTCTTACTGGCAGCGTTGAGCTTCTCCACGGTCCCATACTTCTCGAAGTGGTCCACCCAGTTCTGGATTCTGTTTTTGGACGGAGCCTTTTCACATTCGAATTGACGCATGAAACTGTCTTGGGTTTTCTTAAACGAGCCTGTCTTGTAGTAAAATTTAACACAGTGTATTCTTTGTCCCAGCTCCCACTGGAGTCTTGGTGTACTCACGGTCGTTGATTCTGCCATGGCATGCAAGATAAGGGCAATCGGTGAATAAATAAAGGAGATACCACATAAAGTGTACACGGGGCCCGTTTTTTGGGTCACCCTGTATTTAACCCTATTTCCGGCAGGGGGCTAATATTGCCCCCCTTCAGGTTTTTCGAGAATATCTCCGAAACGGCTTGCGATAGAACTTGAAACTTCCTGACTTTTCCTAAAACTAGTACAGGCAGGTTTTCTGAAATTTTCAAGATTATATATTTACCAGGGGCGGAGCTATGGCTGGGTTTTGGGGAGGTTCTATCCACAAACCAAGTATTATCGTATGCGATGGGTTTTTGTAAAGGAAGCCGTCTCTGCTGATCCTGATACCAGTTATATGGTTTTATTATATCATTTCTTATGTGAGATGATAGTGCATTCACAATTGTCACTATTTGTATTCATCAGGGCGGTTACAGCAGTTCAAAATGGGGAAATGTTATCAAGAAGGACTAAACGTTAGTAAGTGAAAAGACTGCTTACAGCCGTCCAGGGCGAATACAATTGGGTATATGAAAATTCAAAATTGTTATAACCCAATTCTAGATTACCAGAGGCGTGTCCAGTCACTACACATTTTCAAAATGTATATTCCCAGCCAGTATCACCGCCGCGACTCAATATCGTTGTATATTGAAAATGTGTTTCCAATCACCCCCACCCCCCCACGACGAGTCCTTGATCCGCCTATGTCACCCCTTTCCCAGAGCTGCCATGGGAGGGTAAAAATTATCAGAAATTAAATTTCAACTAGTCGAGGGACTAATATACTCATGCATACCATTCGCATATTGTTGGTATGTATTTTACCCCACTGTTTTACCTTACTGCATCCGCCCCTGATGAGTTTTTCACTTTTTTTCTCATTTATTTATGTGTCAAAGATGCCAAGCAGTATATGACGGCTTATAATCCGCGTAACAAAAACTTTTAGGTTGTATATATTTCCCCTCATAGTCCTGGTCCTGGAACTGCCATTGAATTTCGAATTTTTGCGTAACTCGAGTATATGAAAATTTTGGGTCAATTATTTGTAAATCTGAACTAGTTTTGTGAAAATCGTACAACAGAGACAAGGGTTATGGAAAATCTAAAAATACACAAAAATTGTATATTTTGCACGACCTTCTCCTAAAAATAAAAATTTTGAAATTTTCTTTTTCAAAATAAAGTTTAGCAGCAGAGGAATCTATGGCACTTTGAATTTCAAAATCGGCCGGTTAGATTACGAGATCTTAGGGGGCGATATTGCCCCCTGCCGGAAATAGGGGTAGCCGGGAGCCTGACGGAAATAGGGTTAAGAGTCACTCCTAGCGGCCTCGAGTGCTTGCTTCAATGATGTCCGTGGCGGTTCTAGTCGGTAGGTTTGGGGAAAAAACCAAGGTCGAAAAGCAAGCAAGAAAAAAACTAAACAAACACAAACGCCATGCTTTGACCGATTTCGCCAAAAGGCTCTTGCTTTTGCTATCCAAGGATCATTCACTCAAAAGTGATTTTACATTTCAAGAGCATCAATGTCCAATGTATACACTGAAGTTAACTGGCTTAGTTGGGGCACCAAACCTTACTTGTAAACTAAAAGGGAGCCGGTTCAAAAGTCGACAGCTTGGGGGGCGGGGACAAAACACGGTTTTGCCCCCAGCTTTTTCGATTTTTTGGGTGGGCGGCAAATACCCTTTGTACTTTCTTTCTGTGTCTGTCCCTGATGGTGTCCTGCATGTTGTTCCGTTTGTCGACTTTTGCGGTATCCCAACGGAATGCGTCAAAAACGTCGCCGATGCTCGGCAGCAGTTGCAGAGGGGTCATTGACCTCTCTCTTCAGGAACCGTGGCCAGTCGACTAACACGCAATCAACCACGGATGTTACTTCCCAGCCGCCGTTGAACAGCTAGCGCAGATCACCGGGTGTGACGTCACACCTCACAGGATATAACCTGGGACAATTAAATTATTGATTTTCCACATTTTCGAAAAAAGACGCCCAGATTTGAAGATGAAATGCTTATTTGTTGCATTTGGTATCGACTTGATTGCCGTGTTTTCTCACAAACTCTTCATGGATCAGCGTCATAACCAGCAGTTTGACACACGGCCCAAATGTGAAGGAATTCCTTCACGCCTGTGTGACGTCACTCATGCGTGAAGGAATCCCTCTTGAACGTACATTTAAGTAAAGGTATCCTGGTTACTTCTCAACTCAAGCTAACGTTCATTACAGAGTCTTTGGTAAAACCGCCCAATGCTTTTAAGGACCAGATCGGCCAGATATCTACCCTCTCCCTGTTTACATTTAGGTATCCCCTTGATCAAGGCTGGATATGTCTTCTCTACCCTACGGGGGAGAGGGTCCTGGATTGGTTGACGCTGGCACGGCAATACACGCCCTATACAAAAGCCTATGGGGACCCAAAATCCAGGGGCCCTGGCCCCTCCTAACCCCGCCCCTTCCCGCATCTCCACCGATATCCATATTTCTTAGAATAATGCGCTGTGTGGTGCGTCTATAAAACTAAGATTATCGTGTTATCACGTGACGAGATTGTTTGATAGTTTGTAAATAGTATGTAACAAGGTTTAGTTAGATACTATCGGACCTAGCATTTTGTGATGCCTTTGGAAATGAGCTTGCCTTCTGTGTTAATGTGTATGTTACTCGGCTGGCTATCTCCAAACGAATTGTTTACAGATGGGGGAGAAAAGGTCAGAAAATAATTTACTGTTTCTTTTCAGCGACAAAACTGCCATTCTTCCGCCTCTCTACCAATCAGAACTACCTCTCCAAATCGCTTCATCGAACACGTCTACGAAGAACCTGGAGAAAAGCGTCCAATCACAGCGTCAGTGTCACCACACCGACCAATCACCGTGTCCGACACATCACCCCGGCCAATCAACAGTGGAGATACATCGTGGCGGGATCCGACTTCGGGCGTGATTCGCACAGTAGCAGAAGTACACGGGTCCGACCCGTCTGCCGCCTACGACCGCCCAAGACCTACTGCCCGAAGGCTGAGCCCCGAAGGTCTCTCCATGAGTCCAGATCATCTTTATGAAGATCCAGGACCAGCTGACGGTTGGTATCAAACACCAAGAGCCTGCGATCAATGTCGACTCATGAAGAGAAGAGATGGGGAGATGTTTAGTGACGGAAACCAAAAATCTGGCGCCACGGCAGATGGTGAAGGTTTGTACAAGCAACCCGCTTGTACATGTATCAACTGTGGAGGAAGCAAAGCACCGCCCACCGTGAACAAAACCCCGCCCACCGCAGCAGATGAACCAATCAGAATCCAGCCTCAGTCAGCTGCCAGTTCAGGATTGGTGGTCAGTCCTGGCTATGAGACCATAGGCGACGCCAGGGAGCAGAAGGCTCCAGTGACGTCATCAGGGCGACCCCGCGTGGACGGTAGTGGCAGAATGCCAGTGCTGAATGCCAACACAGGTCAGTTGTGAACAGTGGCGGATCTAGATCGGGCGTGGTGGTGGGAGTCGAAATGGTCAAAACATTGAAAACGCCGATTCTTTGCTGTATAATTTGATGGTTTGTCTTTATTGGCATTAAACTTGTATTGGCCACGTGGCTCTTGGTAGATATTCAGGCCTTGAAATGATTTGTCCTCGGCGTTGAACCTTCTGCTCTTTTCACCGAATCTTCCATGGGGTCTTAAACATTTTGCAGGATTTTAAAGTTTGGATGAATTGCATGAATTGCAAAGTTTGGATGGACACATCTCGGTTTGTTTTCCTTTTTGTTTTTTCAAAGTTCCTTTTTCCCTACTGTTTTATTGTTTTTATGAAATGTATAATATTGTACCTACATATGGAGGTTATCAAACGCCATAATGATGGGAATAGGTAGGGAGCAGGGAGAGTCTACCCCATCACCCCAAATTTTGTTCGAAACTGTCCCCATTTATTCGGATTGAAAATGAATCTGACCCGTTTTTAGCAGCATGAGCGGTGTGCGAAGGTGGAACTTCATTGGCCCTCACACCTTTTTGTTCACTGTTGCGCTCGTGTCAAATATATTTATCAATCTGCGCGAGAAATGGGGTTTTCCTTGTGGTTGATTTTCCTACAGGTTTCAAAAGAATGATATTTTCAAATGTCAGTAAAGACCAAAATCCTTCAAATCGTCCCAAAACGTCATTTTAATGGTAAATTGTAGGACATTTTCAATAAACATGTTTCATTTGCATCAAATATTTTCCCCCGTCTTAAAAATGATTGGAAAATGATGCAAAAACATAAATATCCCCCTTATGCTGAGAAAACAGAACGGCAACACTAAAAAGCTTTACACACAAAATGGCACGTGAGCATGCACATCAAAGGTACAAGTTTAAGTAATATTACAAGTTTAAAACTTTGGTCAAGCTCCATATGACTCATTGGCTCACCTTCCGTATGAATGACTGGATGCGGCGGAGACAGCCAAAAGACCTCACTGTTCACCGCAGACCAGGAACGGGACCAATTTGGGATTGCTTGC
The DNA here is from genome assembly GCA_034440635.1 of Lepas anatifera. NCBI lineage: Eukaryota > Metazoa > Arthropoda > Thecostraca > Lepadidae > Lepas > Lepas anatifera. The sequence continues at coordinate 324,167 of JAOTON010001776.1, read as the reverse complement.
TGGACGCCGGCTTTCCTAAGCTGGAGAGGTCTTTTTTATAATTAATTTCCAGAGGCAATGTGCGTGTGGACTGTGATGTACCACAGGGGCGATGTAAGGTTTGCAGTGTCATTGGTGTGAGACTTGTCACGGATATGCGCGTGATTTCTACGAACATTTTCGATGAAGGTAAAATAGACAGTATTTTCAAGTCATTTTTAAGACTATTTTGAAGTAGCAAAAATATCACAACAGCTATCAAAATATAATAATCGTAAATGTCCCAAAATTCACTTTCGATTGATATGTAAATCAACCACAACAATCTATTTACAACCGCATTACGATCAATTCAAAAATATCATTCTTTTGAAACACCCTGTAGATAAATCACTACTGGTATGTAACTTTTGCAAAATTGCATCACAGATCTTTAAAGTAACGACTGTTCGCCTACATGCAGTACAAATATATCGCGCATACTTTTACACTAGTCAGCCCATCCTGACCAGTTTGTATGCCCTCAGGCGAGGTAGAGATGCCGCCCCAATCTGCGGATGGGACTCTTCTCTGCCCTCGTATCCCGTCGGAGGTCATCTTAGGTCAGGGTGTCTACTCGAAGCCGGAACGACCCGCCTACGCTGTGATCGACAAGGCCAAGAAAACACTAATTCCAGGTAGGAGATATTCGTGGCCTGGGTGTAACGGCAATGGAAGACGATGCAGTTGATGTAGAATAACGCCAATGCTTCCTGTAATTGGGCAAGTGTGCCCGTTGGGAGTGACCTTGATAAAATGAAAAAGAATGATACCCGAGAGAGTAACGGGCTGGTCTTTTGAGGGCGTGAAATAGCGTGCCTATAGATTCAGTTGTTCTGATCTTTATGATTGTTGTGGCTCAACAAACCTTGTCAGTAAAGTTTTGAAACCAACGGGGTCGGGGACTTGAACCTTAGTGAGAGTGAACGCGGTAATTTCTGCATAATCCCTGTTTCCATGATTGGACTCGGGGACTATGTTATTTCGTCTTCTTCTAAGGCGTTACGTGCATTTTCAGGCCTACCTCAACCTCCAGTAAACCAGCCTCTACCGGAGCATCAGTACGCAAATACAACCACACCTAGCGGTGACCACAAGAACCAGTATGTCAACATGGTGCCGGCAGGTGGAACCCCACCGTACAGCGTGCACAACAACCAGTATGTGAACATGCAGCCAGCCTCAAATTCCGAGTGTAACAGTCAAGCTGGTCAAGGGCATTCGTATAGCAACGTTTCAACAGGGAATGGTGCTGCAGTTGATGCTGAACGAGGGCCTCAGTGTATGCATAGGCCGCAAAGTTGTGGAATGGAACCTGGTGGTGAAAGGATGAATCAGTATTTGAATATGTCGCCTAGAGGGGCGCCACCTGGGTCTGCTCTAAAGGCAGGTCAATACGCGAATATTGCATCATCATCGGGGCCGCGTTCTTTAACCTTACTACCGCAACATTCCAATGCGGCGCACGCATCGAACGCTTCAAGCAACCACGCCTTGAGTCCGTCGTACACGTTGATGGCTCCTGGCCTGCCATCTATGAACCAACCGACCTACGTCAACTCACAGCCATCGTCAATAGATGGCAGTGCCATCGCCCAGCTGTACGCTAACACACCTAACGTTGCACCATCACGTGAGCATCCGCCCGTGTCAACGCGACCCCCGTCTGGAACAGCGGGAAACTATCTGGAAATGGCGCGAAAAGAGCGCGCGATTTCTCTTCGTCGTTCAAGGTCGGTGGACAACGGGAGCAGGAGGTCACTTCGATCGCTGTCATTGGGAAGAAAACCGATGCCGAGCCCGAAACCTGAGAGGATCATGCACATGCGTAGCGAGCCGACGGGGTCGTCGGTGAAAGGAGTAACTCCTCCTGCAGTACGCTGGTACGTTCTATACCTAGAGTTTGTACCCATGGGTGTGATTGGAGTTATTGGACAATAGGTGTCTAGAGGTCAAACATTTTTTTGACCCTGCCTTCACTGGGATCTGCGCCTGGTCTTGATGATAGATTATTACTCTGAGTGATACGAGAGAAAAGTTTGAAGGCATTTTAGATGGTCAAAATCCGTGAATCTTTTAGACAGGAGATTTGATTCAAATGGATTGGTTGAATTATTTGAATCAAACAGAGGCGGCCGGGTCCATCTCATCGTGCTGTTTGTAATTAAAAATAGTCGAAAATCAGCCTTCTGGAAATACATATCTAAAAGTATTTACTGTTTTAAATAATTATTTACTACGCTTTTACTATCATTAAATCAGTATGATGATTATATTTTCGACACCATCATTAATGCAGGTGAATTTGTGTGTTCAGCTAGAGGCGCTACGCTTGTGGGCAAGGAAATGTCTCCGTATTCACATTTATTATCGTGTTTCCTGTAGAAAACTCTTGGCAGTATGATAATCACCATAGCAACTACCCAAACAGTATATTTTCAGTGTGACGACTACGACGGAAATCCCTCTAAAAGCAGAGTGATATTACAGAAATCCCCTTGTTTCCAGCCATGCCACGCCTCTCAGCAATCGCTTTTCAACTACGTCGTCAGACAGCGGAGTGACATCATCCGACTCCGGCCTCTCTACGGCCTGTGACGTCATCACCCGGCTCGATTTGTCAGGTGTCTCAGGTCAGTTAGCTGCTCCCCTGCTGATTATTTGATAGGATCCACGGAGGATGAGGGGGGTAAGACGGGATCCTGTGATTATTTGATAGGATCCACGGAGAATGAGGGGAAGGAGGTAAAGATGTACCGAGTGTATCCTGAAAGATCTGCGATTTTTTATGGCGTTATGACTTACGTAATTTCGCAGGCCTGTGTCTTTAAGCTGTGGCTGGAGCAGTATGTAACCGCTCGAAATTCGATTTTATACTTGCTATTCGTGTTATATGCTCTCGGAGGTTACGTTAGTAGGTTATTTACGCGGCTTTTGTCGAACATTTAGTGCAGTTTTCTATAGTCGACTACTCTAACCGTCTTCACGGCAGGCACTGGTCCAGGTAGTTGCTAAAATCCACATCAGGCTGAACCCGAGCAGGCGATATTACTGACAACCAGCACTCTTCTAGATTATCATAGATCGATACAGGCAGAGGCGGAGCCAGGGCTTCATTTAGGATGGGGGTTAGGGGACTCTTGCTTCCCCCGCCATAGCCTCGGAACTACTTTTGGCTTAAGATCCAGTCTGGGGAATCCCCATAGCCGTTTTGTTTCTTCCCGCGCTAAAATGAATTTCTTGTTCCCTGTTTTCAGAGCCCGCCTCTGCTCAGAGTCCTCTATCGGCGTGCTCTGTAACCTCTAACTCGCCACATGGGGCGCTGGCGTCGATGAAACCGCGCTCCGGTACTGAGTACCAATGCGTTGACCGCACAAGACTGATCGCACAGGTGAGGGCTTTGAGTTTTATTTTCGGAAGTTGGCAAAAGTATGACTGTCTGATATCAGGACGCTTCAAAATTTCAGGGAATTTTCCGCAGTGTGGCCAGCATGGCATCAAGTTATCTTGTCGGGACTTTTAAACAGTTTTCGAAACATTGGTCTAGCTGTTCTGGGGCGTCGGTGAGCCGCAACATACAGAATAAGTGGAAAATCACTCTTTATCAATCAGTGGCCATGTCAATGTCATTTTGTTTCACTTAAGTTACGTAAGTTTAAAACAATATTTTAAGCATTTCACAATCGTATTTGCTTTTTACTTGGTTCTGCGTTCAACATAGTTGAGAAACGCATACATTAATATTTCGAGATCCAATCACAATTGCATTAAAAAATTCCAAAAACAAAACATTCATGCTTGAGTTTTGATTTTTAGACGTAACCTTGCATGATATTTGTTTGAATTGTAATGATCTTATTTAGTGACCTCTCCGTTTTTATTTCGTTCTGTTTCTTGGGTAATCTTGAAGTATCTACATTAGAAAGCAGGGTGATTTCGTGATACATGGCGGAATGTTAAAAATAGCACCTCGCGGCCAGGGTTTGATCTTCCAGTCGTTACTTTCCAGATCTCCGAGCCGGCTGATGTTCTCGGTTCCTCCGTAAACTCCAGTTCGGCCCCAGCCGTTGACATTTAAGCTGCCTGGAAACCACCTGCAAAAACAGCATCCAGTGTTCATAAACATTTTCTGTGACAGATTTCCATACTGATTTGGACTACAAGCGTAACTTGTAAATGATTACCAATGCAGTGCCGTGAAACTTGATTAACAGCGATCTCCTGCTCTGAGTTTTGTCGTCAATGATCTCACGTGCTTGTAACACGAGACCTTATTTGATGTCAAGCATGGGCAGCATGTTTAGGAAGCTTGGAAAGCTAAGAAAGGGTAGAAAGAGTGGCAATTGCAGAGTCTGTGAGTAACAACACAATATTGGAGTGAAAAGTAATGCTGAAGAGGGTATTCAGATGCGTGAAGTAAAGACTTACGTCCCCGGGATTTAGTTTGCAAGAGAGGGTAGAAGACACGTCGTTGTTGGAGAGGAAAGCCAAGGATAGGATTTGTAGACATTGGGGTAGTGAGCCTGGTATTACGCAGTGGGGCGCGATAGTTAGGAAAGTGGTACTGAGCGTGGTTAAGCCACAATCGCTGACTGCCGCAAGCTTTTCCAAATGTTCCTGCCTCTTCGCGATATCTATAACTTGATGTGTAGTGAATTCACTAGGCCTCGCGCACATTCGTTATTTAAGTAATAACGGATAACGAAAAGCTCAGATACATCGATTCATTTCTCCGCGTGGTCGACAAGGACTCAGCTGAGTTCGGTATGAAGAAGTGTTCAGAATCGGGCATGAATGCTGACTTAAGGGTTTTCAGCAGTGATTTTGTGATATTGGGAAGCGAGCTTGTCGATACCGATCTAGTTCAGATGTGTTCGAGTGCGTTAATTTATTTGTGTCGGTGAGATATTATGTTTCCATACTGGTTTGTCCTGCTGATTGTGTCTTGGACTTTTTGCTGCGCGGGTATGCACTCTGATTGTGACATAAATAACCTTTGTAGTCAGTATAACATGGATCTAATTTGTTTAAGGTGACTGATAAAGAAATCAGGGGATCTTAATCCAAACGGGAAGGCTACCACGATTCTCAACAAGGCTGTTTAGCTCCAAGTGAATTTCCAGGAACTTAACTCGTAATTTCGGTGCAGTTTACGCACAGAAGATTCCGGTATTGTGCGGATGCGCTGGGAAAGTTCCAGTGGCTTTGGTGAGCTACCATGCTGAGAAGTGTTGTCGCTTACTTTGATACTTCTTTATAAAGCACAGTATGTTGAAAGTCTTGCTGCTTACCGTTCAAAACATAAGTTCAAAAGAGATAGACGCTTAAAACAGAAAAGAGGTGTAAGTGACGGTTACAGCGTATTGATGATGAGTTTGCTTTGCTCCTCACTTGTACATTATAATTGCATAAGTGTGCAAAATATTGCATTTCAGAACACAGCAGAAGTGTCGTTGGTTTATTTTTTCTAAATGTGTATGCATACTGAATACTGTTTCCATTACAACTATGCTGCGTGAACTTTACGTATGATTGGAACATTATGGCAAAAGTTACATAGTATTGGAACATTTCGTGACACTTTAGTACTCCGGTTTTTGTCCTCTAAAATGATTGCTCTTCCGCCAGATATGTTCTTATATTTGCAATTTTATCATGTTCAAACTAAAGTACGGTGTTTTGTTAGTGTTAATGCGATGCGTTTCATGAACATAATCTACTGAATTCCTGACACATAAGTTTGAAAAATTGAACCATTAAAGTTCGCGTTCAGGACTTTAGCGGAATGTGATTGAGGGTTATTTCTGCTTGATAAGTGAAGGGCAGCGTCAATTCCTTGGCTTGCATTATTTAAGCGAACCTTTTGTGGTCAAAGTTTTTGTTTGCTTAAAAGCGGATCTCTGGTATGATTGAGATGTAGAAATTTAGCGCCCTTTTCACCCCTTGATGTTATAGATAGTTTTTTCACGAGTAGTCTTGGAGCAATGCGAGTGTTCGCTTTAGGGGCAATAGGATGATGATCAACTTACTCACTGCCATCTTTTGGTAAAGAATTGAAGCCCGGGGCCTTTTCTGTAGCCATACCATTTCTGCGATGTGTTTTTGAGCATTGAAGCTTCGACTCAACGAAAGAAGGGAAAATTTTTCAACCATCAGTATAAACCAGGATGAAAAGACCTTACGGTCTTTCATCTGCCTTTGACGTTTCCTGTCAGCAATCTAATTGAAGAACGAGAATCTCGTTTTGTACAATTTGTACCGACAATAACCAAACAAAAGTTGCGTGCAGTTTTTATGAGGACTGTAACCGTCATGACCTAGAGCTTGTACGATACAATTGCGTCCGTAAAGGTCAAAGTCGCTGCTTTTCCGGTAGCTCTAGCTACCTGCTGCCACCCTTTGTGTTGTTGCATTATCGTGCTGTACATATTGATGCTGCTGTCATAGAATAGTCTAGAAACCAACAGTTTGTACTCTGTTTGTACTTTGTACTTTTCTATTGGTGTGAAGCTCTATGGTTCAATACACCTACTTACGTATGTCGTGACTGGTTTTTGTGAGGACCAGGACAACTGGGTCAGCTGTTGAATCACTTACTCTCGTGATATTTTCTATGGTGCTCTCTTCGGGACTACATTTTGGAATGCTGGTTTCTTGTGGAAGACTTGCAACCCAGGGGAATTAGGAGGATTACATGTTTTCTGTGGTGTGAGCAAAGTGTAAAAGAAAGCTAGAACCGGTGATAAGTTTTGAAGTGCTGCGGCGAGGAGCATGATGATGAGTTGTTAAGATGTTCCCTGGCCTCTCCCCTCGAATCCGGAAATAAAAACACTGAAGATTATATATTCGGGCACGCCCTTCATCAGAATGTGGAGTAAATATCAATAATTCTCAGTCCTAGTATAGCCCTAGGACTGAGAATTATTGATATTTACTCCACGATTCTGATGAAGGGCTGTGCCCGAATATATAATCTTCAGTGTTTTTACATTTCGAGGTCTGGCTATACTAGGACTGAGAATTATTGATATTTACTCCACGATTCTGATGAAGGGCTGTGCCCGAATATATAATCTTCAGTGTTTTTTACATTTCCGGATTCGAGGGAGAGGCCAGGGAACATCTTAAAAGCTAGAACCGGCGTTGATTCAGTGTTAACTTCTCCAGGTATCTGGAGTTCGCGTGCAGTTAAGTGGGCCCTTCAGTGTCCCATGTTATCTAAAAAACAAAGACGGGTAGGAAGCCACTCACTCGGGTTTTTAGGACCATTTAGATCTACGTTAAAGCTCACTTGAATCGATCTGGGTCTTCAAGGTAAAATCTGGGCCATGATGGAGACATATTGAGAAATGCTGTTATGCAGAAACGTCGTAAATTCACTGAAAGCGGAATATATTAAAAGAAAAAGGGTCTCCTACGATATACTCCGGTCTTCTCTCTCTCCCCCCCCTCTCTCCTACTCTCTCTCTCTCCTACTCTCTCTCTCTCTCTCTCTCTCTCTCTCTCTCTCTCTCTCTCTATTTCTCTCTCTCTCACACAGTGTAGATGTTGGCTAATATGAGAGTTTGAAGACATAAGCGCTAGGATCATCCCCCCTGTGAGCTTTCTTCCTGTTGAGAGTAGTTTTGCGATTGCAATTACACCTCGTTCGGGAAAGATACCAGAGAACTATCCGGTACTCACCTTTCAGGCAGCTAATAAGAATTAATTACCTCCGTTATAACATAGCAGTGCATTCTGTGTTTGTTCAAAGTCAGCCAATGCTGGTATATTTACTTATCATTTACTCACACGTGCACTTCACAGTCGTGCTCGTGACGCGACAGAGTGGCACCGGTGTAAGAAATCCTCAATGGCGCGTCGTGAAGCCTCAAGATTTCCTCCGGTCTCAATGCAAGGATTATATAATAGATGGTTGATAGATGCCGTAGGAGATTCAACGAACTGAAAACAGACTTGTTCCACTCGCACAGCGGTTTCGATACGGGCATAACCAGCAGCTCTTGGAATCGCAGTAGGATTGATCATCTTTTTCATTAGATTGATTGATTGATTGATCACCATTCTAAGATCGTTCAGAAACTGGAATTCCCCACTAGTAGAAACGGTGGAAAAGTACCTCGACCGTTTCCTTTACAACATTGTTTTTTTAATAGATTCCCTTTATTACCAGCCCTACTGTACTTGTTGCGGTCTCCATCCATAATTGGCGAGCTGTACGGTACTACACTCAATTCGAAGCGCAAACCGACTTGATGATTGTCATCAATATACTGAACACATATACGGCGATAAATGGGAACACGATTGAGATGGGTCTAAAACCATCACATTTTCTAAAGTATTTCCACAGAACAACATGTATAAAAAGTCTTGTTTTGAATTGTAATTTGGGCTCGGCAGGCCAGCACACCAAAAGCATAACTAGTATTCCAACTATTTGTGAATCCCCTCGGGTCTCTAAGCATACCAAAAGATGCAAAATCGTCGTCTATAACTCATGGAAGTAATATTCCTTACATCGTTTAATCATCTTGGCCTTCGAATCCTCTATGGAAGGTGCATGACCTTCTCAAGCACATGCAATAAATGATTAACCCTGGAGTTCTAAGCCCTCCTTGGTCTCTGCTTCCAAATTGTACTCCGGAATGTTAAGCCCAAGGTCATGTTAAGCCCTCTGAAACCCATATCTCCGAAATTCAAAATTAACTTGCTAAACAACAAGGCTAAATTTTCCCTTTAGATTTATGATAATCAGGCTCTAAATTACATTTCTACTTTTCCCTTAAATTTATCTTGAATGCAACTTTTTCCATCGTGCTTTAGAGGCGGACAAAGAAGCTAAGCTCAGAACGCCTATTAAAAAAACCATACTTACATTACCAACTTATAAGACACCATACTATTCAACATATCTGCCACAGCAGCCAGAGGTGCCACTGGTGCATCCTCGTCTTCTGCACCACAAACGTGTCCGACGACATTGGAATTAGAATCGATAGTCGAAATCGATCTCCATCGATTTCGACGATCGAGTGAGTCACCCTCAGACCCCGCCAGTGGCGGATCTAGCCGAGAGAGAAAGCGAGATCTCGCACTGAGCGACGGCGGTAAGAATGTGTAGTTATTCAGTGCTTTTAGATGCCTACTTTTTAGATTCCTTATTCGTTTTACTTTTACTGCGCTCTGCCCTTTTATACGCTGTATTTGACGCGAGGACTGAAAAGCCGTGTAATGGAGAGCTCAATTAAATACTATGACTCTGACTAGCCGATAGGTTTGGGGAAACCAAAGTCGAAAAACGTCACGCGGTGAACGATTTGGCCGCGATTTAGCTAGACGGTAGATTGGGGGGAGGTAGGCCCGAGTCGGAAACCAAAATAAAAGACGGCATAGGGTGAAAGATGCGGCCGCAAGATGCTTGCTTTTGCTATCCAAGGATCATTCATTAAAAACGGTTTTAAACATCAAGAGGATCCAGGTCCAATTTTGACACTGGTGTTGACGGGTCTGTTTGAAGTTGACTGGTTCAGTTGAAACAGCAAAATCTTGCTTATAAACTGAAAAGGAGCCGGGACAAAAGGAGGTCGACAGCTTCCTGGGGGGGGGTAAAAGCATAGTTTTACTCCGAGCTTTTCCGTTTGGGTAAATGCCTCCCCCTGGATCCGCCACTGTACTACGAGCCGCTGACAGCCAAGCGGGGTGTCGGTAAGTCAGCCATTGTGAAACCCTGCACACAAATATAGGCATCAATCACATCTTCTAAATCGAGTGGAGGTAGCGAAAACGGCCCCTGTGTTGTGAATTCTGGCCCTATGTACGACCAAAGAAGATGCGGTGTCAAGACTGGTAGAAAGAGATGCAGTCGCATATACTTTTAAAAGTTTTACATGTCTGCCTTATGTGCAAAATGTCAGCTGTTGGCAGAAAACGCAGCTGTATGATTTCCGCGGATCTAAATGGTATCCGTTAAGGCATAAAATCCAAAAGTAAAATATTCATATATGAAGCTGGGGTTATTTCACCTTCCAATGTTGTGTTTTCAGCCACTAAAATCATTGATATATTGTGCAGTTGATGAGAATGTCATCGTTTTTCAGTCATGCTATAACAATGCAAACAGATTGTAATAAATAAATACACGCAGATCTGTGAGTGGTAGGTAACTCTCATATCAGACAATGATAGAGAAATCGGTTGGCTTCATGCTCTTGTGAGTTATCCTTACTATCCCCTCTTTATTATTACGCAATTTTTTTTACAATGCGAGTGGTTAAGGTTATCTTTTGTTGAGGAAAACGCTGGCTATGCTGTTGTTCTTAAACCGGAAAGAATAACACAAATTGTTGGGTAGGACATGGGTAAAAGAAATCGATGTGAAACGGTTTCTTTCATGACACCATTGTACGGAAACACTCTGCTCCTGAAGGTAAGCAAACGGCCCTGTAGACTCAAGGTAGTGACTCATACCAAACAGTCGCGATATTTGTTTACAAAAGGTCCCTCATCGTGAAGCGGAACCTTTCGAAGCGACGTTCCTGGGCCCGCTTATGCATTCCGCAAGTCGAATTCTTGAGGACGTTATCCAGCTGTGCGAAATCAGAGGCGGATCCAGCGCACAAAAAAGAGCGGATTTTAATCGGCATGGAAATTGTGCTAAAAACATTAGCTATTGTAGCTTATAGTGGTGTGGATGCTTTCATTTTGCAGGGAAACATCCACATTCCTCTCAAGCATGCTAGCAGTCAGTGAAATCTGCTATCGCTCTGTTTAAATTTTATTTAAGAACTAATTTGCCAAATTTTAGCACAGATAATAAACCATAAACACAGTTGTTTTCTATACTCAATCACCGTTCATTTTCCCCACTCTGAGTCAGCCCTGGATCCGCCTATGCTTTATGACAGGTGTTTTTACCCTACTCCTTACACAGGTGCAATTCGGACGTGCCGGAGTCCGGGCTACCTCACCAGAGAGTGTTGAACGCCTCCGCAAGTTTGTGACGCGAGCAAGTCTTATCGGAGAGATATGGTGAATTTGATCATGGATCAAGTGGGGTGTGGTCTCAAGTCAGTGCGTTTTTGTAGAGGTGTCGGTTTCAGTGTGTGGTGCTGGTGATAGATATGTTTCTGCAGGTGTGAGAAGTGAGACGTGCGATGTAGATTTGGCATCTCGACTCCAGCATCAGGAGCAGTTGTAAAGGAAGGTTATCATATGTGCATATCGCTCTCACGTTGGCTAAAAAGAACGATAACCTGTGTGGTATACCGATGTAGTGGTTCAGTGTGGATTTATCTAGCCCTACAACGGAACATCTGAGTGATTTGGTAGTCCATTGCTGCCAACTGACATTGTAAGCTGGTTTCTTTGCTACCAAATGCATCATAGGAACGAGTGGCACGGTTAGTGGTCTAGGAAAGGCATGAGGATGAATTTAAGAGATGACATATTTGTCACTGTATTCATCGTCGTTCTCAAGAGCGGAACCCACAAGAGATGGGTGAGCTAACCTTGGAAATTGTTAGCTGAAACGGCAGTTTTCTGACTAAATTTTCGCGCAGCGGCGTGTGATTGGTCTACAGTTTGCGATTTATGCGGTGACTGTTAGCAACTCGCTCTTTTTGTTCGGAGTTCATGAGGACATCTTTCGTATAGTAATATCAATGGTAATGTTTGCGTTGGTTGTAAGTGGTAAAGGTGTGCATATGTACAACCAAAGGTGTGTCAAGAAAGCATCAGAGAGGAAACCTAGTGTTACAAGAACCAGCAGTGCCTCGAAGTCAGCCAGAAGAAAGGAGTAAATAACTACCGGCACTCAAGTACATGCGTTCCCGATCATCGAGAGAAACCGGAGGAGAGGTGAGTTGTGGTTTCCAACATGAGGGGAATAAGTGATAGGAAAATAACAGATTAATGAAAAGTTGTACCAATCCAAAATTTTATTGATAACATGTATTGGAAAAAACATCGTTATACAAAAAAGATAATGTTTAGTCATCATCAGATCATCACGTCTTCCAGAGCTAGGCTGTTTCTATTGTCCATAGCTTTTAAACGCGTACCGTGCACAGGTTAGGTTGTTTTTATCTCCTTCAGACATTTTAGCATGTCTCCTCAGTATTTAAAGGGAATGAATTTAACCTTCAGTATCTGTCTAGAACTGATTGCTCCACACTTAAGAAGTAATTAGGCAAAAAATGCTACCTCATTACGTGGCATTAACGTTCTGACGCTGAGCTCCCAAAATGTCACTTTGTGCTTTCATCTTTTTTAGTACGTAACACTGGCCTGTTGGTTTAATGTTTCGACGCTTTTAGAATATTTTTACATAATTAGGGCCACTTTATTTTGAGTGCTCCAGATTTTGTGTTCTTGAATATTGGATTTTTTATATAAATGATAAATTTCTCATTTGTTTAGCCAGCTACCATGAAATCAACCAAACCATCAGAATGAGCGGCCAAAGACCTGCAAATGATGTTTTGGGTTACCATGAGCTTAGGATACATTTAGAGCGGTATCATCATTTGTTGTTTGCATAAAGATTCACCTTCAGGAATCCACCTTTCTGTTTCCAATTTATAGGCATAGAAGATATGCATTCATAATTTTAAGCAAAAGAAGTGATTAAAAGTACTTCCTTCAATTTTGGATGACTTAGTTCAAGAATCAAAACATATAAAACAGTATCATCAACATCGTCAGAATCATCACACCGCACGTTTTCTTGTCCTCTTGCACATTTGGCTCCTGTAATCTATGAAGTGGTTGGTTTTGTACTTTGTGTTGGTACCTAGCCGATTTTAGCGTGAAAACGTACCTTATGACGGCGTTATTTTTTCTATCCTGAAGCTATGGGCCGATTTCTGTATTTGAGTTTTTAGGTGATTTTTGCATACATATTTAATTATATTGCTGTCTTCTGTAAATACGTCAGGATTCAAGATCATAGAGAGGGGGTCCCTTGCCTCAGGAGGGGAGGGGGGTAGGGAGTGCGTTTTCCAACTTTGGCAGAGGCGGATGGTTTTTTCACTTCCCTCTTCTACTCCGTTGCTGGCCACGCCTCTGCCTCGGGCGAGGGCGGAGGGTCACTGCTTAGCAGTGGCATCTAACGCGAGGAATTTTAACTGCTTTGCGAAGGGACGTGTGACCGGTCAGTCTAGCAATAAAGGGCGAAGGGACGGCAGTGTTTTCCGAATTTCCCGGGTTGGGCATTGTCCCGATCGCGAATATAACAAGTGCCCTTATAATCTTATGGAGGCCCCTGATGTGAAAATGGGGCTCAATTGGCAGAACACCCATAGTGGTCCGTATTAAATCCAAAAGATCTTCAAGCTGTAGTGGGAGGACCAAATACAGCATTTGCTCTGACAAGTGACCTACAAGCTTATACTGGAGGTACTGGCGGTGGAACTGGGGGAGGGGGCACTGGGGTGTGGAGCCCCCTTAAATAAGATTTTTTAACACTAGGCCTACGGTGTTGACTGGAAAGAAATGGGTCGAAAAGCGCATGGTGTCCACTTTTAAATTCGGTTATTCTGCCATCACTGTGCAGGAGGCGCCCAAAATGGTAAGTTAAACCCAGCCATGGCAGTGAAGGGGTTTCAAATTCGCTTACTGTCTCTGAAACGGCCAAAAGGGCAATGAACTCCCGCTGAAGGAGATATATGCAGTAAAGCTCGATAGCGGAGACCAATAAAGTCCGATCTTTTAGGCTTCGTGGGAGAGGCACAGCAATGCAGGATGCCTCTTAACTGTGGGCGCTGGAAACGGGGTGGCAAGGAGTGTGTCTCTAACCCATTAATTAGGGGAACATCCCACAAAAATGTGGATCCCGACCCGGCTTTTTCGCGTTTTCTCTCTGTTATCTTCGTGAACTTGCATAAACGTGTTCAAGTACATTGTCGGTAGCATTTTCGAGACAGATCGAAAATGCATTTTCGAGGAACGAATCCCAAATCGTTACTTTGAAGTCAACTATGAATGCTTCTCTAAAGACATGGTTGCGCAGCCTTCGTTGCTTAATATTGGCTGATCCATCAGCATGATTTCTGAAGACTGTAGGCATTCTGCATGATGAAGATGTTGCCGCAAAGGGAGAACCCCTTAGCTTGTGTGTGGAAGTAAAATCCAGCAAGGTAAACACGGACAAAAACGTGCCAGTATTTTAGCATGATTTTGAACTATTTCCAAATATTTCGAACCACGCGATATTAGCGTTACAATCATGCCCAATGGCGCATCTGTGACCTCGTCTCCATGGCCAAATTACGATCCGTATCGGACTGCCAATCCACTCCATCAGGGACTATTTCCCCAGCACTATAGCGTGGTCTGTGCGAAAGTGCTGGTGAAATAGCACTTTAAAGAGTCAATGACTCTATTATTACCCTGGTCCCATCCAGATCGTATTTTGCCCATGGAAAGTAAATCAGTGTGAGACAAGCATTGGATGGTGATCAAAACAAGGTCGAGTAAACGTATGATATAGAAAACTATTTTTGTTGAGCTTTGTCAGCAACGAAGCCCCGAATCGTAAAGTTTCTTAGGAGTAGCTCAGTTATAGATATATTTCCGTGCTCGTTGGTCGCTTATAATGCGAATAGCAACGCTCCAGTGAAATTGTGTTGATAGATGCGGCCAACATATAACAAAACAATGATCGACACGTTTTTAGTACATCTGAATTCATTGCTAGGGGTTGAGCTGTATAGTTATCTGTTGAAAAGGTGTCGTCCTGTTTCAAGAGCTGGGCACCACATGCATAAGCTACCACTAATCTCCTCACCACTACACACGTGACAAGTAGAACCTGCCACCTGCCCCCCCTCCCCACCGACGCCGAACCCCGGCGGCCGGAGCTCGCTAATCTGACCTTTCACCTCTGTGCCCCGCGGGCATGCGACACCTGGTGTACGGTGGCCGCTGATTGGTGGAGACGCGTTCACACGCCTCATATGAAATTGAGCGGAAATAGTCAAATGAAAACGGTAGTGTCCTAAAGTATGTACTGGCTAACTTGCTTAAAACGATAGTTTCGGAAATTATTGGTCATAGGTACTCTTCAGCTTGATTATCTGCTGTACTGCTCATGGCATGCAAGGCTGCATTCAGCACAGGTGACTTGGCTGTCCGGTTCGCTGAAGTAAGGAGCGCTGACGCAGGTTTCTGCGGAGTGGAGAAGAAAGGAGCTCGGTGTTACCATATGAATGACGCCACATCAGCGTCATTTATGTTTCTATCTAGTGTTGTCTGTTTTTATCTGGTTTGGACTATGGATTGCCCGGATATAAATAATCTCAGTACATACATATATGCACATATCTTACATACCTATGCCCAATAAGCAGGAGTCATGTACACATTGGTATAACGTTATCAAATACTGATATAGCACCCACAGTAATATGCATATCGACGACGCCATTATTATCCGTAGTTGCTGTACGATCCTGAATCTAACCGAAATGATGTAAACAGTGTCTTATGGCGACTTATAAAATCTACAGAAATGATATAAATCACAGCCCAAAACACGGTTACTACTTACCAACGGTGTTTTCTAAACCATGGCAGCAATGTTAGAGTTGAGAATCAGACCTAGGTTTGAAGTTTATTCACCGTCATGCCTAACATGTTTGGTAGAAGATATATCGGAGGAAAAGCTGCAATATCTAGCCAAAAACATGTAAAAGATCGTAGGATTTGAAATAATTAGGCAGATTAAGCCAAGAGCATATGGAACGCTCATTTCGTGGCTCATTTAGCTGCAGTTGTTACGCTAGCCACGCATCGATATGTATTGTCTGGGGACGCGTAAAAGCTTTGCCGTCGCTGCGACCCCTATCTCCGTGAGACACATGCTAGTTTCATGTCCCAGATAGGCAAGGGAAAGAAAGAAGCTGTTTGGGGAGTGACAGTAGGTGTTCACGCTGACTGATCTGATTGAACGAATTTAGATACGGTTGTGCAAGTAATGTAATTTCTCAAAGTCATCAGCCTTACAATCATATGACCCTGGTTAAGCAGTAGACAGAGCCTGTGATTTGCTTTTTAATGTGACGCTGATGGTCTTACCACTCACCTAGCCAAGTAGACTAACCAGTCTACCCTACTGTTATGATTATCCAATTCCACTATCAGCGTACCCGAAACCAAAATGTGCGCTATATGACCGCACTGGTTGGTGCGCGCCTAAAACCAACTAACAAACAAGTTCTAGTTGTTCATGCAGTTTTCAAAAGTGCATGAACTGCAAAACTGCAAAACTGCATGATTTGAAAACTGCATGAACAATAGTGGAATTGGATAATCATAATAGTAGGGTAGACTGGTTAATCTACTTGGCTAGGTGAGGTGGTAAAACCAAGACAATCCTATTGTTCCAAGTTTAGACCATTTAAGTCATGTTTGCAAGGAAAATCAACATTTTCGAAAAAACTGAATTAACGTTCTTGTTATGACATAATTTATGTAAATACTCTTGATAAAAGGTGAAAACATGTTTAATATCATTCGATTTAATTGGAGTCCATTATAAGTGGAATACAGCCTCACGAATTAAAACAGTAAATGATCAAGCGAGGACATAACAATGTTCAATATTTCCCTTGGATTGTGGCGTCATTAGAGGCTTAGAATAATGAAAAGTAATATTGTTAAGTTGTATGGGACTATCAATCTAAGTTTGAATGCAGAGAATTAGCTGATAAATCTTGGGTTAGAAAGGATGCTAAAAAGTCCCCCGTGTACGACAAATTTCAGTTTAAAGCTGAGTCCGGTTCGTGTTAAAGGCTTGACCCCAGCTTGTACATTTTTCAGGTGGTAAAACTTTTGACGGGTGTGATCTTATGTGGCCTTGGCAGGTGTATGTTTCGTGTTTGGGGTATCATCGAATCTATATCCTAAGCAAAAAGACAGTTTTGCTAATTTTGATCCAACAAAATATTGTAATCGAATAGAAGAGAACAAGGCAGAGTTAGATCAGTAATGAGTATATTCTATTTACAAATAAATATGTACGCCTTGAAATCACTAGTGGATCCTGAGGGGGCCAAGGGTGTATGTCCCCCAAATGACGAAGTTTTGGCCGATTTTCTTAAAGGAAGCATTATGTTTTTACGATTTTTCCATATTGCTATGAACTCATGTATTAATTTTTTCCAAACGGCGCTCGTACGTCCGCCAGTGCTTGGAATAAGGGAGGTGCCTGGCGCCTATTTTTATTACAAACATATAAGATTGAAGCCAAACTGGAAAGAAGTATGAAAATAGCTTTACCAGCTGGTGTGAAAAGCTCACAACGAGCCCAAATCCGACTATTTTGTATTTCTTGTTTACAGCAGGCTGGAGATTAACGGTTCCCCTCTCCAATTTGCCGGTGGCGATGCTTATGAATGAAATAAATGGCTGTTGACGCCCTCGATGTCACCTCACCTTGCCTCCTCAGGAACATTAAAAATGGCGGTGGCGGAGTCAAACATGAAGGAGGTTCTCACGCAAAAGGCGCACGAGCTGTTTCAGCTGTGTGACAGGGAAAACAAGGGCTTCATCGGTAAACGAGACATGCAGGTGAGGGAGAGAAAGGGAGAGAGAGAGGGGGAAGAGAGAGAAAGGGAGATATAAACAAACAATGAGAGGATAGGATACAAGGAAATTGGCCAGAAAAGCTATTCGACCTATGGTTAATATAAAGACCTCTCTGACGCCCCCGAAAATGAAAGTGATTGTTCCAAATATTATTTATTTTCCAGAATTTGGTAAATTTTGGTCATCATCATTACATTACCTAACAATTATTACATCACATTACATAATAGTCATTACATAACGTATTCAATACATTTGCATCGGAACAGTATGGATTGGATTTATTACATTAAATAGCGGCCCAGTCCTACACTCCAGATAAATGAACAGTTTCAAAACGCTTTAATTGCGCACTGATCACGGAAACGGACTTACCATCTCATGTATCCAGGAGCCTGCCTTCGGGACTTTAGGTTACATGAGTAGATAGTCTGTTCCCGGAGTCGGTGCGTAAAAAAGAGCGCACTGAAACTGCTCATGTACACGGGGTAGTAGAGCCACATGTGATCCGTCGTTATCGAGATTTTGAGATCTAACTGCCAGTTGAGAACTGGATTCAATCTGAAAATTTTATAAATCAAAAGTCTGATTCTAACTACGGTCGGAACGCGTTGGACCAAACTGAACTGAATCACGTTTTCCTAACTAATTTCAAACAAATATTTTGAAGATACATTAGCGAGCAGGGCCTGAGGCATGGGCGAATCCAGGGGAGGGGCAGATGCCCCCTAGATCCACCTATGCAAAAATTAGTGCCCACCAAGAGGATTTGACGCCCATTTGATAGGTTTTTCCCGCAAAAGTGGCGCCTCTTAGTTCCGGATAGCGCCTCCCCGGGGAAGGTGCCCTTTTAATTGACAATCCTGGATCCGCCTATGGCCTGAGGGTTTCTTTACACTCGACCTATTTCCAGCGGATGATAGCGGAGCTACCGCTGGAGCCTGACCAACTGGAGGACGTCTTCGACTCGCTGGACATGGACAAAAACGGCTTCCTCACGCTGGAAGAGTTCACCAACGGCTTCGGTAGGTCCAATTACAGAGGCGAAAGTTGATTTTATCGTTACATAAAATCAGGTGGATAGATGAGCCAAAAATAGAATCCTAGCCATGTGCAACCTGCTTAGAAATGTTACTATGGTCAATATTTTCATTAGCTTTGTTATGGGTTTCTTTTTTGTTTGTTTGTACGTTTGTGTGTAAGCGTGTGTTTGGTGTATGCTCTTAGTAGATTAAATGAATTTAATTATTCCATTTGTTCAGGGATGGACGTAGACCCGAGTTGGGGGGGAATTCATGTCTGCCTCTCCTCCTGAGGGGGGGTGGGAAATGCCATTTGGGTGCTCGATAGACCT
The DNA here is from genome assembly GCA_034440635.1 of Lepas anatifera. NCBI lineage: Eukaryota > Metazoa > Arthropoda > Thecostraca > Lepadidae > Lepas > Lepas anatifera. The sequence continues at coordinate 305,206 of JAOTON010001776.1, read as the reverse complement.
ATGATAAGCTACCTCTCCAAGTACATGATCGCTCTCTTGGGGGGAGGGGATTGGAGCGAAGATTTAATTATTAGACAGACCTAGTGTAAACACCTTGTTTAAAAAAAATTCAGCCTTTGAGGGTGGGGCGGCTAAAAGATAGTTTGACCCCGTTTCAGCGCTTTAGGGGGCCATGACTGGACTACCCCCCCCCCCTTCTGCATCCACCAATGTTTGTATCTGCCACTGCATATAATCACTGTGAGGAAATAGGCTCAAATAACACCTAACCATTCATGCGTCTCTCTGCCGCACTTCAAAACCTATTAAAAAGTGTTGAAAAAGTATGTTGATGTAAAACTAAGTGAAGTCAAAGTAATAAAACATAATTTAATTGGCTCTTTCCTTGCTCTGAAACGCAAACATTGAAAGGACTTAACAAATCGCACTACTTTAACTACGTAGGGTCATTTCTGGGAGTTACCGAAGACGGCGGCGACTCTGCCGACGAACAGCCAGTGGCGGATGAGCACCAGAACGATGATGCCAGGCAGCGCAAGTGGCGTCAGAAGGCGGAGGAAGAGCAGGACGCCGAAGAACAGTTCGCCGACTTCATCACGCAGGCAGGGGCGGCCGAACTGATCGGCGAAAAGTAAGGAACGGGGGCGCTCGTGTTAGGGAAGACTGTGGCGTTATCAGTTATGGAAAATTGCTATCAGTTATTATTGTGCGTAATCTAGAATTATGGCATCGCTGAGTTACGCTGCATCAGTATTAACGTATTTGATTTAGGTGAGTCATACAAAAAGGACGCTATCCTGATAACTGCTCTTTTTATGTACTTGACGATGAACGCTTGCTCCACATTATTTTTTACGGTGGTTGGCCGAACGAATGCTGTATGGATTTTCCGTAGTTCACTTTAGGAACAAACTGTAAAATAAATCGCCAGACAAAAAGCATACAGCTGATAGCTAAGCTTTCCAAACGGAGCCTTTTTCTCGGATAGAAAATATTCACTGGCGGATTTGATAAAACAGCTTGGCAATAAAGTGGGAACACAATTATCAGTGGTGCAAGTCAGGAGGGGCTGCCACTGGTGGCGAAGCTGGCCATATTCATAGGCAGATCTAGGATCTACAATTGCGAGGGGCGATTTGGTCAAAGAGGGGAGTTATTTTGGCCTCGAGCTCGACCAGGGGAGCGCTGTGTCTTAATGCACAACTTGTCAGGCGGGTGCCGAATTATATTCTAGCGTATTCAATACTTGCACCCTGGAGTGATGGATGAAAAGTGAGGTTATTGTAGGTTTAGGATTTTTCAGGGGCACCCGGACGCAGTATGGAGGCGCCGAGTGATCAATCGGAGGGAAGGGGGGGAAGGGGCTCCCCTGTAACACCTCCATGGATCAGCAATCGAATACAGCTGCTCCCTCACCTACATTTTACCTCTTTATTTTTATTTATGTTTATATATTTGCAACCCATCTTTGATACGTGCACTTCCTCTCACTTCACACTACCACCCCAAAAGCGCTTCTTACTCATCCATCTTACTCAAACCATCTCTTGTTCCTCTCAGCGATGCGTCGATACAACAGATGTGGCTACGTCTTGTGTCCGACTCCCCGGACGGAGGAGATCCCGCTCTGCTGGGCACGTTCAGTCGACTGTTGAAGGAAATCTCCACCCGCGTCCGCAAGGCAAAAGCGGAGCAAGAAAGTTTGGAGAACGCGCTCAAAAACCAACAGGATACGATGCAAACACAGGTGAGGGAGGAAGGGAAAACAGAAATGGCGGTGTATGGGAATGGTGTGATGATAGTCTCAGAAAAATAAACCGGTGGTGAATGAAAAAGTGTGAAGAGAGAGCTCGCCCTCTCCTCCTTCCTAAATGTCGCAATGGTCAAGAAGTAAGGCTATTTATGATAATATAAAGATAAGGATAATATGATATAAGGATTTTTAACTGACTTATTACCAGTTTCTTAAAGATAAGTACCCTCGGTGAAAAACCTGTTTGGTTTGGAATTCATTCATTACTGAGTTCTGCTCTTCTTTCTGACGAAGCAGGTATTTTTTCTCTACCTGGGTGAAATCAAAACATTCGATCAAAGTCATGTGATGAGTTGTTGCTGCTCCTACACAGCAGATGTGGTTAAATACATAATCTTCCTCGTCTAAATAAGGATATATTAATAAATAAATAATAATAATAATAATAATATATAAATGAATGGGATCCGCTAGATATTTATTTTTTTGTGGCTGCCACTAGGATTTTCAGCGTTACAGTTCAGCGTCTTCTGGCTGGGTTTCGTCTTTCCTAGTTGTGCGCTTCGAAATCACCCATGCCTCTCGTCGAGTGTTGTGCGGTACAGCATACCATTGTCATGTATTGCGGTACAGTTTTAACCCAGGCGCTATTGTGTAGTGCGGGTTAGTCTATTTCCTGTAAGCACTGCGGCACAGTGGTATCTCAGGAAGCGTTAGGGAGCGAATCTTCATTCTGTTTAGTATTTCGTTATTATCTTTTGCAGGTGTGCCGAAAGCAGTTTGATTGACAGATTTCCTATCTGCACTTTTACGACCGTATTACATGTCAGTGTACCCTACCCAGCCCCCCTGGGTCGGGAAAATATAAGCAGCATTTTAGGGGACGCCATTGACCTTTCAGGGGATGGCGTGGTTATTTCAGAGGGCTCAGGAGGTTCTACCGGATTGGAGATGACCCACTTACCCTCCCATCTTCCTCCAGGACCCACCTAGGGCGGCAACCTCTTGTCCTTCTGGACCTATGCATGGTATATTCCCTTCCTATCAATTCCTATTAATTATTAGTATTCACTCCTTTTTAGCTTGGGGTCCGTGATTATTGGATCGGTGGAACATATCTAGAGGTATCACGCAATCATGAAATTGAACAACATGAAGTTGAAGAGTGTGGGGATGAGAGCTAGAAGTTGAAGAGTGTGGGGATGAGAGCTAGCAAGTATATTCTGTTTCCAGACCCGGATATATCCAAATGAGGTAGCCTCGGATGCCTCCCCTTCCACCCCGACTAATTGGTTAGGTCTTGGAATCTCTTAGCCAGGTTTCTTGCGAAAACTCATGATGTGCTGCTCTAAATTCGGGAGATAAAATTCATGACCTAGGTGTAATATTGGACAGTAAATTAACATTCTCGGCTCACGTATCCCATGTAGTAAAACAAGCCAACAGGGCTAGGTCTCTAATCCGATCTTTCAAAATGCCCAAAACTGCAAAATTTGAAAAAAGTCTTTACTACAGCATATTATGCCAATGTACGCTCTCATTTGAGTACTGCAGCGTGATCTGGGCAGGCGCGGCCAAATCTATGGCGTGCGGGTTGATCGAGTGCAGCATAAGTTCCTTCTATGGCTAAATCATCACACAATCAGACCATGCTTATCATTGTCCTATGACGCTCTCATGCATCATTTTGGCGTAACATCTCTTGAATCTCGAAGAATTCAACACGATCTGCTTTTCTAAAAGTATTTATTGTGGAAAAATAGATTCTGAAATTCTGTTAAGTAAATTTCCTTTGCACGTGCCATCTCGATCAACTCGCACGCGTCATCTTTCGCGGAGCGCGCGGGCGTGTGAACACTGTGGGCCAGGGCTTTGTGTCGGATCCGCGGGCAATGAATGCCTTCTTATCATGTTCCGGTTCCGACCTATTTTAGAATCTTTAGCAGTTTTAAAGTCAATGTTTTAAAATACATACGTTCACCCGTGTACTTGCTGCGAGCTAACGCCTGCCGCAGCAGGTAATTTAGACCATGTATTTTCTCTAAGCTTTAATTCATGTTTTACCAGTATCATTTATCCTCGGGGAGGAACATCCTAGCCTGGGGTGATTCATTGTAGTGTTCTCATGTGTGATGCGTGTCTTTTACTTGTAGCATATTGTTTATTTTAGGCTCTGACTTCGCCTGTAAATGGATAGACATCTGTGGCGATATAAATAAATAAATAAATAAATAAATAAATGTGTCATTTTAGCCTGTTCACACCTCCCCCTCTCTTTACATAGCTTATTTTCCAGGTCACCATGCTGTGTTGTGTGGTACTATTGTGTATTTTATCAATGTTCTGTACTCCTTTGACAGATGAAGAATATGTTTGAAGAGATGGAGGCCCAGATCGCATCCGAGCGGGATAGAAAAGCACTGGATGTAAGTTGGCACCATTGTCTATATTCTAGTGTCACGGTATTGTCGGATGATTAGTCTTGTCTGTTGAAAAGCTAGTGTGGAACCCACGGTGAGAGTTCTCGTTTTTTGTATGTAAGGTATGTAAGGTTTTTATTTTTACGATTTTACGTTTTTATGTGCGATATGTTGTGAGCATACAGAAAGCTTGTGCACACTTCACACCAAACAAGAATTTACATAAATATCAAGATTTAAAGACGTTATCTTGTTCTTCAAGCCAATCGAAAATATTTAACATACAGCCTAGAGTACTCGAAAGAAGACTAAATGTTTACGTGACAGTTGATAATAAAGTTAGGCTCTGGTCGTATCGTGTTGTGCTTTTTTATTGTCTGTCTAGCTTCCTGACCTAACCTGTCGTTGGGTACTTATACCTGTTGATGATGCTTGCAATAAACTTAACTAAACGTGATATGTCTCATTGAAACAGCCGTTTTGTTTTGATTCCTCCTTTGTGCATGTCCAGGAAGAGCAGAAACAGCAGAAGATCAGGGAAGATCTGGAAGCACAGGTTGCCATCAAGGAGCTGGAGGCACAGATGACGCGGCAAAAGTATGTACGATAAAACCTGGGAAAGATTCAGGCGAGCTATCAAGGGAGGCTCTTCTTATTAGGCCTCGCTTTACTCCTACTTAACTGCTCTTCTCACGGTGCAGATTGTTAAACATCGTCCATATGATCTTGTACGGTAATAAGTGGCTTTATGTCCTTTTGACCCTTTCTACCCAAGGCAATAGCATTTCATCCTGAGCCAAGTTCTATCAAATTTTCAATTATCCTAAATATTTATGAAAACTAGGCCAGTTATATATCGTACAGAATTACAGCTCATTAACAAATAAATCTTCTAAGGAACCCAACCAGAAGTTCTGCTTCTTCGCCCGCCGAAAATATAACAAGGTATAGTCTAAGTTGCTATGTGAAATCTCTATATGATACAGAAATGCTGACGTCACAGTTTCATTGCGCTATTAGACTTAGCTTTGGCGGGGGCACGGCTATTTGAAAACTTAGACGGTGCACTTTTTCACCCGTCCCCTACGACAGAATGCTAAGGAATTTTTTTACGTTTTTGTCATTGATAAACTTATCTGGTACAGCAAGCGGAGAAATTTCACAACTTTCTGTTTCTAAAATAGGATTATAAGCTGTAATAAAACACGATGTGTACTTACACCCCGTACCAAGGTGAACTGGGCTTCACTTTAGCGTAAAGAGCACCTCAGATAAATAGACAATTATTTTGATAACATATATGTTTGCAACTCCTTGCCAACAATGTATATTTTTATTTATTATATTTGTGTATTATTCATTTTGGCTTTTGATATGTATTGAATAGTGCCACTCATTGTCTACCACTCAATATTATATATATATATATATATATATATATATATATATATATATATATAAATTTTGCGTCAATGATAGCTAGTATATACCCTACTCACTTGTGTGTAGTTAACCCTCAAAGTATTCACCCCTTTCTGCAGAGTGCAGGAGCTCTCATCACAGCTAGAGATGTTGTCGACCTCAGACGTTCAGCAAAAACAGGAGAACGCTCAGCTGCAAAAACAAAAGGTCAATCAACTAGACGAGCTGGTTTTATGGATATAAACATAAGAGTACAATACACTGACCACAGTTTTATTAAATCCGAAGGGTTTTTCAATTCTTCATTCTTGCAGTCGATTTAATTTTAATTTTAACCGATGTGAACGTCACAAGTTGATATAATTCGCAGTGCTGAGCCAAGACCCTAATCATAAATTGATGAGATGTTAAAAGGCTATTTATTAGACCCATTTATTCGAGGTCACAGTTCATACTGTGACAAAAAAATTGTGTTTTCACCTACTGTCTAGTCATCGTTCTGATAAAGGACTGTGCCCAAATATATAATAGCAATGAATTTGCTCCATCTTGCATTCAGGATTCGAGGAGGTGGGTTATCTGTTTATCTCATCAACTGCTATAAACATCACATTGGAAATTTTCACGTAAAACGTATAACACTCTCTGCTCTCAGGATGATTTTGAGGAGGAGGTTCTACGACAGAAGAAAATAATCGCAGAGTTGCAATCTTCTATCGATCAGAACCGCTCTCTAACATTAGAAGAAAAGAGAAAACGTGCCATGGCAGCTTTCTCCGTTACCGAGAATATTGCCAGCGAACGCGAGGGTAAGTTCTACACAGTGGTGAATCCAGGACTTGCCCAAAACTGGAATATCTATTTCATTTTTATCCCGCCATCTATTCATTTGTTTTATGTTGTATTTGTTGTTTTACTATTTACGGCCTTTGTAATTTATTATACAAATTCTTTCTGGTTTTAAGCAAATGCTTAACTGGGTTTTTAGCTTCTTGATATCTTTGAATTGAATACTTAAGTGTTGATCAACGTTTGGTTGATAAGTGTATTACAAGATTCGTGAAAGTGCAAAACGAAATACTCGACTGCCAGTGGTGTCATGGTTTGGTCTCTCAGTTCCAAAACACAGCTCACGTATCCTTCAGACCTGGTGAAGCAGCTGGACTTGTTGAAGAGCATCAACACGCGGCTGATGGACGAGAGGGACTCCCGTCGCAGAATATCTCCAGTGCCCCGAGTCAGCCAGGGCGAGAGGTGAGCATCGCGTACAATATAGTCTTACAAGGAGGTAGAAGGTACGAGGATGAGGGGGTACAAGGAGGTGCGTTTACCAGAATGGTGTGTGCTTTAATGGCGTTGGATTTAAACGATGTGTTGTGTTTTTTTCATTGTGTGCATTTGGCAAATGTTCTAGGTATTTTGTTGTTTATATCAGTGGCAGATCCATACTTTCATTTTTTGGGAGGGGACGAGGGGGTTAAACCCTACCCCACCCTCGGCTCGAATAACCTCTGACCTTGTGATTACTATGGGCAGTCAGAAATTTAGGGGGATTCCGGTCTCCTAACCGCACCTTGTTTCCACCACTGATTGATATTCTTCTCTGTATTTTCCTGTCTGACTGTTATTCATGATACACCGTATAAAATTTAGGTCATTGATTTAAAGCTGCCATATTTAAAGGCCTTAGCAGAATGTTATCGAATGCAATATGGTACCTCGTGAACAGGAGATGCTTCACACCTTTTACCTTCCTTTCCCGCCATGTGCATTTTACCTCTGTCCAGTGCACTGGTGATCGCCTGATGGTTGTTTTGTTGTTATGTGCTATGTAATTATCAATAATCAATAATGAAATTAAATGTATCTTTAAGCCAACTCAGTGATGGTGAAGTCTATTAGTGACATGGCTTAAAAAGCTGACTATTTTTGTGGGGAAAAATATGTTACTATGTGAATGGCTCCCCAAAAAATATATTGAAAAAGTATCCAGCAGTTTTTTAAGAAACAAACCATTAAATTTTTTGTCCGCAGAATCGACGCTAGTTCATTCTGTGCTAAACACATTATTCCCTCTTTAACTTCACTCGAATTCGCAGGTTATCGGATATTCTGTCAGCAAATGAAATGAAACAGCAAGCGGACGTGCAAACGACAGTAGCAGCGCTCATGGCCCCTGATATCCACCCCACCAAGTAAGGAAGGAGAGATGAGCCCGATTAAGAGCTGAATACAAGGGTCAGGTCCTAATGAACGAAACCACATTAACGCCCAAAGCAGTGGCGGATTCAGGAAAACATTTGGGGAGTGCTAGGGAGCTCGAGCCTCCCCAGTCGGAACAGCCTCCGGTTGTGCATTAACTACAGGCATTCTGGCATTCGTGTTCTCCCCATTTACTTGACTTCCATTACCTAGAACAAAGGGCAAGGAAAACATTGCCTTAAATGTACAATTCCGAAGCTTATCGTCCCCTCGTGATTTTGGTGCCCCTGCAAGTTCTGAATTGGCCTTGAAGTTAATATGTTCATAAATTAGCTAACCCAATGCATTCACAGGCATCTGGATGTCCCTGACTCTCGAAACGACTTCCAGGACTCGGATGTTGAAGTGGATGAAATTTTCTACCAGGCAAGTGGGCACCATCTGGTTTTGCGAAAAAAACAAGGTTACCAAGAGCTAGCTAAGCCTAGTTTTTTACGGTTGCTCATAGCTGGGAGGTTTAAGATGTTTATGAGATTGGGGATTAATCACCATGATTTGGAATTCGGAGAGCGCCAACGGCTAGCTTTATTTTTCAGTCATAATACTAGACAAGACATTTTTGTAAACCAAGCCTCGGATCAAAGAAAGACACATTTTGTTCTCTAAGAACCACCCAAACAATTATATTTATTTATTTGGCCTTAAAATTACAGTTACGGATTAAGAAATGGACCTTTTTTAGCTGGGGGAATTTTGTGGAATTACATATACAGTAGGAATCTCGGTCAGGTGGAGTTACGCCCCTCACCCTCCTCTCACCACTGGCGGATTCAGGGGGAGGTGAGAGGCAGAAAAGGCACTTAACCCCAAACCTTATCCCCCGCTTTGCCCAATTTTAAATTCAATTTGCTTCAAAGACGCTATGTTTTTCATGAATTTGAGGGCCATTTCTACCCCTCCCAAAAAACTGGTGTAGATCCGCCACTGTCCCCGTACTCTCTATCTGGCAATGTTTCTAATCACACTATCCGGTCTATCTCAAGGCTAATCTTTGACTTCATCCATTGAGCTATGTTTCAACAATGAAAATACTCCTTAACTCTCGCATTGACGGGTGGGACACTTGTACCCCTCCCCCACATATCAAAGTGAATGTGGCTCAGACCCCCGTCAGTGCGGGTGTTAAAAGAAGAGGCTACGATACGCCCTCTGACCTCCCTCCTCAGCGGGCTGTATCTCCAGTCTGCTCTTGGTTGGGTCGACGGAAACGCCTGTGTTTTCTTTGTCTGGCCCTGTAGAACTTGTGAGAGCCTGTGTGCTGTTTAGGACCAGGCCAAAATCTAGACCATTGCACGTACAACATACTGGAGTTGATGGTTATTTGGTTATATGTTTGTGTGAGAACGATTTGAGATGAGAGTCCCGGATGTGACTCTGCGATGGTGTATGTGACTGCGTTTCAAGGTGTCAGTGTCAGTGTATGTGTCAGTGTGTCGGTGTATATGACTGAATATCGGTGTATATGTATCGGTGTGTGTGTGTCTGCGTATTAGTGTCTCTGTCTGTGTATGTGACCGTGTTTCGGTGTATGTAACTGGGTGATGGTTTGCGTGTCTGTGCACCGGTGTGCGTGATTCTATATTGGTGCATGTGACTGTGTATCGGTTTATGTGTTTGCATATCGGTGTAAATCACTCTGTGTCGGTGTATATGACTGCGTGCCTGTTTATGTGGCATACGGTGGTTGATACGTATGTGTGCCGGTGTATGTGGTGGTATTGGCTTGTTTGTCGGCTTGTGTCTGTAAATCAATGTATGTGACTGCGTGTTGAAGTATGTGAGTGCGCGTCGGTGTAGATGGCTTTGTATTATATTGTGTGACTCTGTCCCCATGTATGTTCTCTGCGTCAGTCTATGCGCCTGCATTTCGGGAGTATGTGACTATTTGTCGGTTTGTGACTGTGTGTCGGTGGATATGAATTTGTGTCAGTGCATATGGCTGTGTGTCGTTGTATAGGACGAATGTGTGTCGGTGTACATATCCGTGCGTTGGAATACGTGACTGTGTGTCGGTGTATGTGTGCATGCTTCGATGTACCTGTATGATTGCGTGTTGGTGAATATGACTGAGCGTCATATGTTTGTCTGAGCTAAGGAATTGCCGAAGATTATGTTCTCAGTGAGTGAGTGAGTGAGTGAGTGAGTAAAACTGTATTATTTTCTTTCACAGAAAAATACCCAGTCTAAGCCACCACATTTTCCGGTCTTTTATTCTTTGTTGTCCGTACCTACTCGGGTCGAAAACATAACTTTTTGCCCCAATTTGACCTACATCGGAACTCGTCTGAATCGCCACACGGACAATAGAGCTCTTTATCAAAACACGTACTTTATTAACTTTTTTGAATACTATACGTTTCAGAAACAGAGTTCCTTTGTCAGAAGCTCACATCAAAAACACTGTAAATACAATACAAAAGCCAAAGTTCGAAACAGATCACTGAAAAACACTTTGAATCGCCTTGGAATATTTAAGAAAATCATCTGAATTACTCGTGATCTAAAGCTAACCGTGCCGCTGCTGTTCCCCACCTGAAAAACCTGATTTGGAGTTATGTGCCGAATGATCGCTTAAAATATATGCTGCCTCTAATGCTTTTCTAACTGGTTTTGTCATGCCACTTTTAAGTATTTTAGCGTTCTCCCATTTTGGTAAATAGTTACACTTATCAATATGTCTCACTACGCTGCTATTTTCGCAATGGGTTTTTACATCTCGTTCATGCTCGCTGAGTCTTGTCGAAAGGCCTCGTCCAGTTTCTCCGATATAACATTTTTAGCATGGTCCGGACCAGGGAATTTTGTAAATGACACTGTTTGTATTAACAACTTGATTTTTTTCTTTAACAGGTCGCCTATTTTCTTTCCCGAGTGGATGCATATTTCGACTCCTTTTCCTTTAAATGCAGATGAGATGGCTTCGGCATGTGTTGAGTTCGGTATCGTTATGTTTCTCTTTTTTGTTTCTTCTGTGTAGTTTCTTTAGTTGTTTTGGTTTTCATTCTTGTCCTGGTTTCTTTTTTCTTTGGCTTCTTTCTTTATTTTCTTTGCCTTCTCTCGCAGTTGAATCAGTAATCCTTTGGGTATTGTAAGTTTAAAAAATACTTGAAAAACGTGGTCCATCTCTTCCCTCAAAAACTCTTCACTACAAATTCTAAGGGTTCGTAGAAAAAAGCCTTTATAAACCACTCCACTTTTCACTTTTTTGTTATGTGCTGAAAAATAGTGAATGTAGTCTTCCTTGCAGGTTGGTTTCCTGTAGACTTTGAATTTTACGTGGTTCGGTCGTCGCATGATAAGTAAATCTAAAAATGGGAGTGTGTTGTCGTTTGCTTTTTCTATGGTGAATTGTATTTTTGGGTCCACTTCGTTTAGAGCGTTTTGTTCGTTTAGTTCATAAACCGTTAACATAAAACAGAACTCGTCCGATGAAATTGTTGTTACCCTGTCCCCTTCGCCCTCACCCCATTTCAATGCCCTTGGCCCAGACGAACTTTTTTACTATACAACTGACTGACCGTGATCGACTTTTCAGAACAACCCGGACGTAGTTCAGCGGGTACCCGTCATCCCTCTGTCTTCTGCCTGGAAAGGACCTCTCCAGCTCCAGGGAGGCTCCCTAATGGAGGAGCTTCTGGAAGAAGAGGATGTTGTAAAGCCTCTGCCCATTCCCAAGAATAGAGCTGGGCAACAGGATGTTAGTGCTGGGTCAGAAACGGACGACATGCATGTCATCGACCGGCATAGAAAGCGGTAGGTACTTGTTAGGGGGAACTGGAGGTTAATATTATATCGGTAGGTACTTCTGAAAAGGCTGACAAGGGACGAATTGAACGAAACCGTGAGGGATTTGCACCATCCACAGGAGACCCGGAGTTTTTTTATTAGGGGTGGGGGGGGGTACCTTGGTTATGGGAGCGTCATTCGGGGCGATGGAGCCGTTTTTTGTGTCATCTATCAGCGGAGTGCTTCAAGAGTGCCAATACTCACACCATGGGGAAAAGCGCTTGGGAGGGTCGTTATGGGGGCTCCAGGGATATCTGCCTATAATATAAACCAGCTCTTGCCGTTCCTGATTTGTTCGCCAACGATGCTGTCAACCCTGGATTTTTCCCGATCCGTGACCTCACACTGTTTGCTGACATTTCCAGGTCCCGGCACAACAGCGACCGTCGACACTCCTCCACTCTGCTCATATACCATCAGGGGAAGATGCCGAAATCCGACACTGAGAAGTCTGACACGAGCATCACCCCGTCCGTCAACGGAGTACCACGAGCGGTGAGCGGATCTCACTGGGTTTTTATTTTATTTAGCTGTACTGATAAATTTTGGCTCTTTAAAAAAACAAAAACGTAATTTTGTACGATATTTCACTATAAAACATTTCCTTTACCACTTTTAAAGCTAAAAGTGAAAAGTCAATACTAGGAAATCGGTTTAAATATGGCAAATTTTCGAATAAATGCGTAAGAAAATGATTTCAAGTAAAGGACTTAAAAGCTGGAATTTTGCAGATCATAGCTCGTAAAAACACTGCATTTGCAAGCTTCCAAACTGAAGTTTGAGAAGTTTACGATAATGTCCTGGTGATGTTCTTATGATTTTTTTGTTTGTAGTGTGGGGGAACGAATGATAGATAGATCATCCGTTAGATCATAGTAGATAGATCAATAGATCATAGTATCATAGATGTTGTACCAGATCTGGAGAAATGATACATTTGACAACGAAGATGGATAAGACCATGTAAAATGATGTTGCTTAATGATATGGAGCTAGCTAATTATGAATCACAAATTTTGTTCCACATGAGTGTTGCTTTGTTCCACATGAGCTGTCGTGAACAACACACATTTTCAAAAATGCGTGATAGATGTTAATAAAAGCCCTCTGACTGTTCAAAACTATATAAAGGATTCTTCATTTTCAAGTTGCTGACTTGAGTGAAGTACTGCATCTGACAGAGCACCCTTTGACAGAGCTCACCCACGCCGTCCAACGTTTCCACGCTGGTGCAGCCGCAGAGAGTGTACAAAGTCGTCATCATTGGAGATGCGGGCGTTGGAAAGTCCAGCTTTGTCCAGAGGTGAGTATAACCAGGAACACACCCTAATAACCAGGAACTCGCCTTTATAGCCAGGAATACGCCTTTATAGCCAGGAATATGCAATTATAACCAGGAACACAGCTCTATACCAGGAACACGTCATTAAAACCAGGAACACGCTTCTATAGCCAGGAACTCGCCTTTATAGGCAGGAACATGCCTTTATAACCAGGAACATGTCTTTATACCCAGGAACATGCCTTTAAAACCAGGAACATGCCTTTATAACCAGGAACATGTTTTTATAACCAGGAACATGCCTTTATAACCAGGAATACGCCTTTATAGCCAGGAATATGCAATTATAACCAGGTACATGCCTTTATAACCAGGAACATATTTTTATAACCAGGAACATGCCTTTATAACCAGGAACATGCCTTTATAGCCAGGAACACGCCTTTATAGTCAGGAATATGTCTTTATAGCCAGGAGCATGACTTTATAGCCATGAAAATACCTTTATAACCAGAAACATGCCTTTACAACCAGGAACATGCCTTAATAACCAGGAACACGCATTTATAACCAGGAACACGCCGTTATAGTCAGGAACATGCATTTATAACCAGGAACACGCATTTATTACCAGGAACACACCTTTGAAACCAGAACACTCCTTTATAGCCAGAAACACGCATTTATAGCCGGAAGCACAAATTTATAACCAGGAACATGCCTTTATAACCAGGAACACGCCTTTTTAGCCATGAACACGCCTTTATAACCAGGAACACGTCTTTATAGCCAGAGACTCGCCTTTATAACCAGGAACAAGCCTTTACAACCAGGAACACGCCTTTTTAGCCATGAACACGCCTTTATAACCAGGAACACGTCTTTATAGCCAGGGACTCGCCTTTATAACCAGGAACAAGCCTTTACAACCAGGAACACGCCTTTTTAGCCATGAACACGCCTTTATAACCAGGAACACGTCTTTATAGCCAGGAATACGTCTTTATAACCAGGAACACGCCTTTATAGCCAGGAACTTGCCTTTACGAGCGATTACCGAGCGGAAGCTTCTGTTTCAAGATGTCAAGTAAAGGTTGGCTTCCATATTTTTAGATAGGTCATTGTTATTGTATAGCATGGGTGCCAACACAGTTGCATGAGAAATTTTATAAGCAATAATAATATAACGGCTTATGAGGAACTCAATGAAATATCAAGTTGATTTCAAGCCACATCTGCAATTTAAATACTTGAAATGAGCTTTATGTAGTTCAACAAGCCTGTGGGAGGACTCAAAAAACATTATATTGTACTATTTACTATTACTATTATTTTATAAACATTTCATTTCATACAGAAGTTATTCACATAGTTTCAAACTTTGGCTCCCCCATGTTTTTCACAAATCCACGCCCTGTACCTCGGCCTTCCTCTCAACACTCAGCAATGTTGCAGGTTTTGCACGGGGGAGGTGCGTCCCAGCTATGCGGCCACCATCGGCGTCGACTTTCAGGTTCAGAGCGTCGTCATCGACGGGCAGACCGTCTGTATCCAGCTCTGGGACACTGCAGGTACGTTGTCGACGTTTCAGCTTATAACTGACGCTTATATGTCTTTGGATTTAAACACGCGCATTGACGAGGGGAGCGGGTACTCGCCCCTGCTCGGGTTTTTTAGAGATGATATAAAAATGGGGTGCGTGGCGCCGCCGTAGTTAGCGAACCTTATTTATGATAATTTTTGCAACTTTTACCAACATTTTAGGGGTGGCTCACCTCAGGTCAGATCACCGGTACAGGTCAAGTGACCTCAACTAAAAAAAAGTTTAAGATAGCATAAGTCAAAACAGGGTGAGCCTATCCGATTGAAGCTCATATGACATACATAGGCCCACCGAGCTCTCCAAAATATAATCCGGTATTCTTTACATCGATGACCTAATTTCAGGTCATGCCATGACCTCTCCATTGGGTCAAACAAAATCCCGAAGTAAATTGGAATGGCTAACAATTATAGAATCAACAATGACTCACCACGGGCTGTGCTTGTAAAGATTGCAAGCATGAGTGACGAGTGGAATAGCGACCAGGCACAAGAATGCTGTTACTTTGTCAATTTCGCTTCCCCCGCGCCCCCTCTCTCTCTCTCTCTCTTTCCCTCTTCGCTACATCTGCTTAATCATGCAGATGTAGGGAATCATTGCGACTGGCGTCAGAATAGCCACATGGACAGTGGAGATGCTGTGTATGTCAAATAAATAGATAAATAAATAAATAGATGTATGGAGAACTTACAAAATAGGGGTCTAAAAACCCACCCTTGCTAATATTCCGTTCATGCTGATTCAGGACAAGAGCGGTTTCGAAGCATTACCAAGCAGTACTTCAGAAAAGCTGACGGCGTCTTCGTCATGTTTGACGTCACCTCGGAAACCTCCTTCAGGAACTGCCGCGAATGGATTCAAAATGTCAAGGTTAGTGACGTCATAACGATATGGTGTTTAGCGGAGACGTTTTTAGAAACTTCTTTCAGTGGATCCAAAGATCAAGGTCGTAACGTCAAGAAGCATCTTTTCCTGGCGCCATAATCGGAGGAAAATCATTTCTTCCCGTTGCATTTTTGCGCGGGTCTTTTTAGTTTCCTTATCCTTTAGATTAAAGCATTTAAATTTATAAATAAGGATAAAAAACTTTAATGGGCACTCCAATGCGTTAACCGTTTTATTTAACAGGAGTGATTTTCAAATAGAAGAATTGACATGAACATGTTTAGTAATAATGAATAGTAATACATATACAATAGAACACGCCTCTACCCGTTTAAATGGGTGGCAGGCCTTTCTAGCAATAGAATTGCATGTAAAAAATAATAATGAATAGTAAGTAAATAATAAATCAATAAATAATAAATAGTAAAGTAATAATAAATAGTACTGGTAATAATCGCACACACACCAGAAATGTTTTCAAAGTCAGAGCGACAGACCAACAGGACGATGTGTCTTAATCACAACAATATTCTTAGGCATAGGCGGATGCAGGATCTCGAGGGAGGGGGGCGTTTAGCACATGGTCGGGGAAGCCATTTGGTCCAGGGAGTACCATAGGCGGATCCAGGATTGCCGATCGGAGGGGCACCTTCCCGGGGGGCGCCATCCGGACCAGGGGGTGCCACTTATGACCGGCAAAACCTATCAGTTGGGCGCCAAATCCTATCGGTGGGCGCCGACTTTCGTATCCTGGGGGGGTGGGAAGCGATATTTCAGGGGGGCGCCATCAACCTTTCAGGGGGCGCCGAGGGTCGATCGGGGGAGGGGGGCACGTGCCCCCTCTTGCCCCCCTTGCCCCCCCTGGATCCGCCTATTTTTTCCGAATCCTCATGTTTATTTGGAATATTTCGAAACAGCATACAGATAACACACAAAGTTTCTGCTTCATGACTCATCCAAGTCACAATCCAACAGGGCACCATACAACTTGTGCGTACGCCTTCCGCACCAACCCACCCCTCCCACCCCAAGGATACCTTCCGAAACGAAACTATGTAAACACATCTTAGCTCACTTTACTGAATTTCAGTTTGTCTATGTGCGCTATTTCAAAGGATTTCTAAAAAATGAACTGAAATTTGGAATCAATGAAAGGTTGCCATCGTGACTGTAATTGTTGAAGTCTTCCATTTTTGCCTGCGGTGCTTAATTCAATTTGGAACATTTTTTCTAAACAACAAACAAAGTTAGCTAGGTTCATATCCTTATCCTGAGACCGTTGAGTTACAATGAATTGCTTTGCATACAGAACGATGAAGTTCACTATTGGTGATGCTGTTAAGGATCCAAAAATAATATTTTTCTTGTCAATCTTGAAACGGCAATTCATTTCTAGCTTTGAATTTATCTTTGATACAAGGGCATGCCAGAACTGCCGGACGGGTTTGCATTCCAGAAACAGATGTTGAATGGACTCGATTTCGCCGCAGTTATCACAAAATGGGTCATCCACAACAGACCTAACACATAAGTATCTCTTTGTTGGAAAAAACCTATGCGTGATTCTAAATTGGAGATTTTGCAATTTAGTTGATTTTGTTATTTTAAAGGGTAACGAATACACATTACCCCAGTTGTCGAAATTGACTGCCTCATTCATCCATTTGATTTGCGCGCTTGGGGTGACCTCACGTAACCATTTACCTCTAAAAAATTTGGTTTAACACACGCTATGTTTACTTCCTTGTTTTGTATATCAATGTTGGGTTCTAGAACTCTATCTCCACTATTCAAACGCATTGTATTAACGATCCATGACTTCCATCGTGCAGGTATAGCTTAGTGCCAACCCATGTATATGAGTTTATTCAGTCTTATTCCGGGATAGTTATGTTTAAACTGCTTAAATAGAATGGTCTGCCCGTTATTGTCGAATAAGTCATCAATCAGCATAATTCCTCGCTCATAAAGTTTACGACTAAAGAAGGGCATTCCACCCACACGGATTGCTGCGTTGTTCCAAAGAAATGTTCGTCGAACTTCCCTACCGTTTTGTGGTTCCTTCACGGGAATGCACTCTCTTAGCCACGTAAGCATTTCTTTGTAGAATGAAGATATATTGCGTGAATCGACCCAAACCTTACCATAGTTCATATGTAAAATTTGTTCATATTTAATTTGCAGCCTTTTTCGTAGAACCCTAGAGGACATTAGGTTACCGTTGTTCAATAATTTCACGAACCATGAAACACGCAAGCTCTTGTAAATGCTTTCAACATTAGGAGCATTCATGCCACCCTTTTCTATTACCTGATGCATAACGTCCCGAGATACTTTCGGTGGACGGCCTCTCCATATAAATTTCATGATTTTGCTCTGTATCGTGTTTAAACACTTTTTATCAATCGAGACAACTGAAGTGATGTATATTAGCTGGGAAATAACCAATGACTTTACAATAGTGATTTTACCTTTCAACGTTAAATCACGCTGGGACCACTGATTGAGCGTTTTTTTCTATTTTTCCGATGACTGGTTGAATGTTCTCCTTCTCACATTTCCGCAAAGCACTAAACTGCACGCCTAACACTTTAACCTGCCTCAAAGGCGCTACACCGCAAATACTGCCACTAGAGTTCTTGTCTGCACCAAGCCACATGAATTGTGATTTAGCTAAATTTAGCTTAAGACCAGATATTTTTCCAAACTCAATAATAACGTCAAGTGCATTATCAGCGGAACAGGCGTCTTTCACAAAAAGTGTCGTGTCATCGATATATTGTGAAATTTTGGAGGCTTCTTGTGATATTGCAATCCCTTCTACAGCGTCAGTTGCCCTTATCTTAGTGGCTAGAATTTCTACGACTAAACAAAAAATTAAGCTGGAAGATGGACATCCTTGTTGTAGCCCACGTGTTGGCGTAAACCATTGCGAAGTATACCCATTGTTAATAACTGCAAGTTCCATGTCTTTATGCAATAGTTTTATCCATTTTATGAACTGTGGACCAAAGCCAAATGTTTCCAATGTGTCATAAATAAATTCATGCTCTACTGTATTGAACGCGTTTTGAAAATCTAAGGCCATCAAGATTCCTCTCAAACTGTCTGAGTTTGTATATTGAATGACGTCGTCTATCATTCTTAAATTACACCCAATATTTCTGCCGCGAATTGAACCTGTCTGGTCACCATCAACTAACTTGTGCACTACAGTCATTATCCGATTTGCGATCACTTTGGCAACAATTTTATAGACAATATCTAACAAACAGATTGCTCTTTTATTTCTTAATAATTTTTGGTTTCCCCTTTTAGGAATCATTGTGATGACCCCTCTTCGTTGCGTAACGAAGAATTGACCCCTCTCTTTGGCCTGTGTGATATAGTTTAAGACTATGGTTTCCAAGTCCTGCCAGAAGTACTGAAAAAATTCTTTCGAGAAGCCCGAGACTGAGGGGGATTTGTTATTCATCATGGCATCGAGAGCCACCTTGCACTCAGCACCTGAAATAGGTTGTTCGCACATTGCTCTTTCTGCCTCAGTCAGGCACGGAAGCTCAGCTGACCCTAAAAGCCCCTACAAATAGAGCCTTGTTTATTGATTGAACAATCTTGGCTGGTTGAATATACTTGTTGAAAAAAGGTCCTACAATAGGCCAAAATGCTTTTATTTCCGGTTATAAATTCACCGCTTTCCGTTTCCAGGACGTTAATATCCTTCTTCGCAGCTCGGCTCCTGTTTAAATTTAAGAAATATCGAGTTGGCCTCTCCCCGTCCTCAATCCACCGAGCACCACTATAAACCATTGCTCGCCTTCCTTTCTCTATCTCAATGTTGTTGGATAGAGAAAGGAAGGCGAGCTAGATCCGCCTATGGGGGGGGTACCACTTTTGGGCAGAAAAACCTATTAGGTGGACGCCAAATCCTATCGCAGGGAACCTGATGCTCACATCTTTGGGAGGTGACATTTCAGGGGGGGTCATGGAACCCTCAGGGGAGGAGTGCGCTGTGACCATTTCAGGGAGTGCCAAGGTGTCCTTCCAAGTCTCTGACTGAAACCAGGAAGCGAACCAGGGACATGATTTGTGATTGCAACGAGTCTTCTTTATAGGTTTTATTATGAATTGTCACTCTCCGTTGGAGATAAAAATCATTTTTCTGACCTCGGGATTTTTCACAGGATCTGGCGGCCGAGGAGACCAGCCTAATCTTACTCGGCAACAAGACTGACCTATGCCCTGATGCATCGCTCCGTGTTGTAAAACCGGAGACAGGTGAGGGTATGGCATAGGCGGATCCAGTGGCGGATCCAGGGGGAGCAAAAAGACATTTGCCCACCAAACGGAAAAGCTTGGGGAAAAACTATGTTTTTGCCCCCAAAGCGATCGACCTCCATTTTCCCCCGACTCCTTTTTAGTTTATAAGCAATATTTTGGTGCTTCAACTCTCAACTTCAAACAGAATCAGTTAAGTTCAGTGTAAATATTGGGCCTTGGATAGGAAAAATGTATCTCGAGCCCACATTATTCACCCCGTGACGTTTTTCTTTTCTTCTTTTTTTTACTTTGGTTTGCCCCTCCCAAACCGGCCGGCTAGATCCTCCACTTGGGCGGATCCAGGGAGGAAGGGGGCATTGCGCTTGACGCGCATATCGACACTTGACGCGCTTTAAAATGTTGTAAGAAGGATGGGAAGCGACCTATCAGGGGGTGTCGGGATTATTTCAGGGTCTTCCGGGGGTAGAATGGGTGGGATTAAGTCTCGATCCGCCTATAATTAGACAAATCAAACATCAAACATACACTTATATATTTATTAGTATATATATATTATATATGTATTTATCAGTATTTATCAAAATGTAAATATAGACTAATGTTTCTTATCTTCTCCCCAAGGGGCAGCGCTGGCGGCCGATTGTGGCGCCGTCTATCACGAGTGCAGCGCCCTGCGAGATATAGGTGTCACTGCAGTCATCGAGTTGATGGGCGAGCTGCTGCTCCAGCGAGAGGACGACAGCATGGAGATGGCTCTCCGACTGGTGCCTCAGAAGGAGCCCAAGAAAAAGTGCTGTAAGAAATAGCGAAGATGGGTATCGGAGAAGCCATGTTTGTAAGTAAAAGTAAGAGTTACCGTGAATTGTGGATGAAATATTGCCACATTTTACCATGGGCGTTAAAACCCGGGGAAGGGTCCTCCTAATTCGTGAGTCACGGGGACTTCGCTCTCCCAAAAACTTTAGGTTTTTACTTAGGTTTTTTGCATTTTCTCCCTGCTCCCCGTGTAGACCTACATAAAAGTTTTGGTGAAGTGCATCATCTATAAAGTTTTTGAAGACATCCAACATTTGCTAAAAATTGCGGTCACGGACCATAAACTCTCTCACACATAACGTTAAGGATCCGTCTATATGATTTTGAAGCATTGTTTCCTAGCATTCCTGCCTTCTGTGCAGCTAGAAATGTTTTGCACGAGTTGACTTCAGCCGAAACATTTGCACCACTCACTTGTGGATCCAGCAGGGGGGGCAAACCGGGTAATAACCCTCCCGAACCCCCTCCTCCACTGATTTTTGCCGAACAAAATCTAATGTTTTTACGGGGCCCAAAATATATTAAAAATATGTATTTTTCAAGATTTTGGGCCCCGTCACCCCCCCCCACTGTCGTTCTGAATCCGACCTTGGCATCACTGAAATTATTCATCCTCCTGACCACCCTGCGTGAGGGTCTCCCCCATGTAGGTGCATGTAAACTATATTTTCGTTGCATTATTGGCAAAGAGGAAGGCATTTGCTGTGTGGTAAACTCCTGTGTTTTTCTGTTGTGCGTTGACATAATTTTTTTCAGCCAGGGTTGATGAAAGCCAGTATGTTCAAACAGCGCTACATATTTAAATGTGATAGCTTGTGTTAGACAAACCGCGTTTTTTGTGTAGGCTCGGTTTTGAATCTAAATAGTTCTGTGGTGCGTTTGATGGGGCATTGAACTATTTAACACGACATATATCCATGCCGTGAATAGAGTGATGAAATGTTGGCCAGTTAATTGCAGGGTATTATCTGTGTCTTGGTGCCTTATGTGATTTTCGTCGAGGTGCAGGTGTGCAGCGAAGGGGTGTGATATTATGTGTCTATGGGTACCGGGGTGCCCGGGCAACCAAAATGAAGCGCCAAAGAAGTGTTGAGATATCTTTTAGATTTCCGTTTTTTAAGAAATGTGACACCTTGGTAAAACAAACCCTTGGACTGTAGTGGTTTTAGGGACAGTCTCTGTTCAAAATAATGGAGTTGGCCTTATTGCTGTTGTAAAAATGGCTAATAGCCCAGATATTTCGTTTTAATTTTTCTGTTGGCAATACAAAGTCTCCAAATTTGCAGGACGTCAAATCTGTGTATGAGCGTGTAATGCTTTGTGTCAGATTGAACCTGTTTGATTTGCGCCAATAATGAATACAAAAAGAAATGAAGCGTTTTTAGGTAAAGGAAGGTATCATTAGAAACTAACGTGACATTTTTATCATTTTGTTCTATTTTCCTCACTATATTTAAGCATATTTTACCTTTCAAAGTGGTCAATCAAGCAAGTTAGTGAAATAAACATTTATTGTCAAGATGTTTTTGCACGTCAGCAGTGGCGGATCCAGGAATCCATGGAGGGGGTAGTGGAACTCGAGCCTCACCCGCTAGTACCTCGGGCAACCCATCGCCTATGAATCAACTATAGGGGCTCGGACATTTCGGGGGGCTTGAGCCCCCTACCCCCTTGGATCTTCCACTGCAGGTGGAGCAGGATCTTCTTAATAATGACCAAGCTAGAGAAATTTGCGTATCACGCGCAATGAGGCTTGGGCATGACGTAACTTTCCTAAGATTACCTCAAAGCACGTTAACACCCCAGGAGGACGGGGTCGGTAGCGGGGAAATTTGCACCTTTTTCTCCGTGAATGGTAAGTTCTGGGACAACTGAAATAGTAATAGAGTGCTTCCTTTGCATGTTCTGTTTCAGTTAAAATTCCATTATAAAGGTACCATATTGGAACCTTTATCGCAGCTCATTTGGCCTGTGAAAAACTTTAAACACACTACATTCTTTTATAGTCTTTGAACATCAGGGGCGGACGCAGACTGAGTTTTGGGGGGCCAAACCCATGTCACCCTCTCTTGGATGGGGGGGGTGGGAGAGAATATATTTTTGCTCTACAGACTTAGTGTAAACACCTTTTTTAAATTTTCCCGGCGTTTGGGGGGCAAAAGATAGTTTGGCCCCCTCCAGCGCTTTGGGAGAGGGGGCCATGGCCGGAATGCCCCCCTCTAAGTCCGCCAATGTTGAACATAATGGTAATTGACACTGTTTCAAATTTGGGAACGTCCAATCACAAGATCACTGGCATGGGAGGGAGTCAAAAGGTACTTTTTAGCCCCAAATTTTCTTTGTTATTATTTTTTCATTATTATTTTCTTTATTATTATATTTTTTATTTTATTAGAGCCACTCCCAACAGGCACACTTGCCCAATTACAGGGAGTATTGGCGTGTGTGTTTAAGGATCCTCTCCACCGGGTCAGATCGGACACGGAAGGCGATCTCCCGCCGTGGGGATTGATCCCACGTTAATCCATGCTATCCGATCCGAAGATTGGCAACGAAGCCACTAGGCCACCTGGCCACCCCAAATTCTTATTTTCTTCACAACGTTTTTCACTATTTCCAATCCCGTTTACCCCCCCAATGGCCTCGATCCGCCTCTGCTCCTCATTTTCAGAAACTCACACTCCCTGGCGCAGAGTTTGCAGCTCCCATGTTGGTTTGTTGCAGTTCATGTGTGGGTGCCGCCATGTTGCGGGCTGGAAGAGACAACAAACCCTGTTTCAATGCCGATTATATTAGAAACTGTAACTCTACATTGCTAAATAACACTCAACGGCGAAGACAAGAACATCATTTACCCCGATAATCAACCCCGCCGGTCCCTCTCACAACAAACAAAAAACAACGTGTACAAAAACAAATATCCGTGAAACGCGAGCACATTGGTGAGAAAATATGGTAGAAAATAGCAACGACAGAAATTACTAGCGTCAATGAGGAATCAACAAAAATATGCTTACCGAAAATGAATCCAAACACTTTTCGCTTCATACTATGCGGAATGTAATAAATTTTATACAACACCACGGTATAGGCTGCAATTAAGGATATCTATACGGAGATTTTGAAAAGTTGCACGAGAAGCATACGCCAAACACCTTCAAAACTAACGATTAAAAAGATTGTACTGAAAATTAACACACTACGCCGTTTTGGTTGGTGACAAAAGTTACTAACCGACGCCGGTAAAGATACTAAAGAAGTAATTCCTCAATGTCCGCACAATGGTGGCAGCTTCATGTATCCGTTGCAAAGGACTACAATCATGTCGCGTTACAAAAGAATCGCTTACTCCCTGTTGTTTTGTACACATTTGCATTAGTATGTTCGGACGCTAACATTAACTCAGTAACGAACTCTAATGCGCACACACAACACACAAGAAAGCTTTAAAGCCAAACGTATTCTCGCAAGTCGCTTAATTACCCCTCCTGCCTGCATAAAGAGCAACTGCAACACCAAAAACGAGAAGGTAATTCTGCGCCAATAGATCACCAATCACCAAATCCTACAAGAGCTCCTACGGCACGCTTTTGTGCCAGATAAAATGTACAAAAACACTCCGAAAACTAACTTATCAGCAACAAACGTAAATAAATATATCCGCTATATACAAGAAATCTCTATTGCACAGCTTGGGCCATATGCATTTTCACAATGCGTAGCAAAATACCCTTAGGCAGTGCTAGAGGAGCAATGCCTCCAGGTATATTTACTCTCCATTAACACTTGTGTATCAAAATCCCCCAAAATTTGTACCAACAGCATATGGTAACTGCCTCTAGCAGGACAAAAATAATACAACCAATACCCAATGGGTAGAATGACACTTATTTACCAATTAGCTAAGCTAGTATTATGAATCGGACTATTACACATTCTAAGTGTGTTAATCGTTTCTTTCTATCTACACACTGGCAAAGCAATAGTTTGTAAGAAATTGTGATACAAGCTACGCCACACTGCTTCTTCATTGAAATCGTTAATTTGGGTCCGTGATTTCTCACCATGGAAAGCAAGATGAGCAAACAAAAGCGAATCAGAGTTAGTAACAAAGCCATGAGCCCAATACGAAACAAAACAGTAAGTAAAAATATGCCTAAATGAGATCAACGGCAAAGAAAAATATACGGAAATTCGCTGAGACCACAGGTTCAGGCACAGTTGTCCTGATTTGGCTTAAAGCTGTGTTATGGAATTGTAGGTACAAAGGGCTCACCCAATCCAGGAAAGCGTTCAGTCCATAAAATATTTTCTTTTTTCTCCGTCGTCCAAATTCAAGTACGAGTCAGACACACGCACACGCACACATTTTTTACGCGATTGGGTAATTTTCCCGAGGAGAGAAATCTTCACCACCTTCCCAATAATGGACAAGTGCAGAAGACCTCTTTTTACTTTGTCAGGGAACTATTTAAAAATAACAAAGTTACTTCCTGAATTTGCTAAAACGAAATAGCTGCTCAAGTTATGCGTTTGTAGTGGGTTTGCAGAATTATTGAAGCCCACGCGTATTCCGAGAAATCCCCTGTTTGATAATTCATTTGTCCTAGAACGCACGCTTAACAGAGAAACAGAGTTTATTTAGAGGTTTACAGGGAAATAGAGTGTATTTAGAACGCGTGTCATCCCCATAAATTTAGCATGGCGTCGCCCCCACGAGGTCGATCCTATTAAGGAAAGTTTGGAGACAAATGAAGCATGAAACTAGAGATTTTCCGTCTGCTCTAAGTGACTAAAAGCTCGGTTCGAATCGAAGGAAGCTGTCATATTTCCTAAATTTTCCTGCGTATATTGAAGCCTTGATGTTTTACGTGAGCTCTTGAAGATACTTACCTTAACACCCGCATTGACGGGGGCGCGTTTACCCGCCCCCTTGGGTTTCCAGGAAAAAGGATAAAAACGGCGGCGCGTAGCTCCGCCGTACTTAGCATACCTTTTATCTGATTATCTATACAACTTTTTCAAAATTTTAAGGTTGGGTCATCTCAGGTCAGGTCATCAGTACAGGTCAAGTGACCTGACCTAAAAGAAGTATAAGATAGCATAAGTCAAAACAGGATAAACTTATCCGATTGAAACTCATCACATAATGGGCCCACTGAGTTCTCTAAAATATGTTGCGGTATTTTTGGTATCGATGACCTAAGGTTAGGTACGAGCCATGTCCTCTCCATTGGAAATACATGGGGAAAATGGTTTTAACTGAACAACTTGGTAATCGATGGTGATAGAGCGTTTATTTTAACTGCATTAGATTTGCCTTGTCTTTGCGAGATTTGCCTTGTCTTTGCGGTTCTAATGATATGTATTTTACCTAATTTGAAGTTGATCTGACCTCAGGTCAGGTCAATTACCATAGTTGATCTAGCAATGTCATATTATATATCATTCGATTTGGCTTTCTGCAAGGATTCCACAGAGGGGGCGCAGTGGTGGAGTGGTCAGCGCAGCTGGCTTCCACGCAGCCGACCCGGGTTCAAGGCCCGACGGCTTCCCTGAACAAGGAGCAAGCTGGCTCCCGAGAAACCCTTCACGCAGGGAAAGAGTTGGCGACGCCTTATGGCCCTGGCAGTTGATGCGTCGATAAGCCCCAAACATTATTAAGGATTCCAAAGGTCTAAATTGTTGTTCTCTATCTTTACTTGTTCAAATGTAATGACCGAAAACCTTCATTTACGTGTTATCCTTATGATGGCAGTCTTGACCTCTAGTGACCTTAGATATGACCTGACACAAAATTAACGTTTTTTTGGCTATCTAGCATGATTCTCGAGATCTTCGCATCCCCCCTCCCCCGTCAAAGCGAAGGTGGCTCAGACCCCCGTCAATGGGCGTGTTAATCGACATCGAAACTGAAAACTTAAAAAAAGACCGACTTCAAGAGAACAGGAAAATACCGGATCAAACCCTGGGAAAACAGAATGCCCTTTTTACGACCCATCTGGGACTCCTTTTATACAGTCTCTAGAAATCGTGTCAGAAATGTTCTACAGTCATTTGGCTACCCTCCTAAACCAATGCCATTGTAACCAGCAGCCTAACAAAAACTAGACTGCCGCAAGATAGGACTTGGCGCAAAAATGGTTTTGGTCCCACACCGTAGCCCTTCATTGTTTTCCTCCAAATAGCAACATGTTTTCCTCTAAACAACAACAGAGCACATCTACCCTGCTGGTAAATTATGTTCGTAAGCATAGAAATGTGCTTTCAAAAACAGTAATGTGAGCCGGTATGAGTAAATGGTGTTCGTCATGGTGTTGTTAACAGCGTTCTAACTAAAAAAAATTCGCTGCAGCTAAATTCTAAACAAAATGTTCAGCTGGCCAAAGGATGTTGTAGTGAGCAGCACTAACAAAGTTACAAACTTTACTACAAACAAAGGCCAAACTCACGACTGTCATGATTTTTCGTTTGGATCATATTATTTATGATTAGGTTATATATCTCTATAAATCCCCTAGAAATATTTACGATTTTCTACCAGATTTTTATCAATGTGGTTACAAAACCTGGTTCAAGATAGGTGCACCGAATTTGTATCAAATAAAAATAGCTTAGTCATCGCAAATCATGCCAGTCGCGAAAATGACCCCAAACACAACAATGAACCAACACAACCGTGACCCAACAACCCAACAGATCAATTCCAAGGTCACTCTACAGGTGTCGCCACCTTCAACGTACACTCACCTAACCTCCTAACCGAGTTAATCAAAGCATCCGTGCCCGACCGCTTCATATTCCTGTAATAACTAGCGGGTTTCTTATCTCTAACAATCTGTACATCGTCTAGAATGTTCTGCAGGTAGGGCAGGCCTGGATTTGACGACCCCGCCGGAGACGTAGAGGGAAGAGCTACGCCGTAGAGAGCCTCGGCCGCGGAGAGGGTCGGCGGTAGAGATGAAGGTGAGGTGAGGTTTAGGCTTCTGTTGAGAGACTGTAGATAGTTGTGCATGCTCGCCGCGGGGCTCGGTAGAGAAGAGGAGGCGTCTGCACCCTGTGGAAACACACATGGCTGTAAGATGTGCTGGGGGGAGCTTAGTTGTTAGTTGGCTACTTCCGTTTGTTCGAAAGTTAGCTGCAGTGCTTGATACCTTGGTTCGATCTCAAGCGCTGCAAAGAATTACGCACCCTGTGGAAACCAACATGTCTGTAAGATGTGTTGGGGAGCTTAGTTGTTATTTGGTTACTTCCATTAGTTTGTTATTCACCAGCGCTTAGCAGCCCTCGCCCCGGTCGGGAGGGGGGGTGTGTTGAACACCCCCACGCTGATATTCATCCTGGGTCATACTTGGTTTCCCTGGGTGAAATTGGTTGCCCTAGAGTGAGGATTGATTTCATTCATATTGCCATCCAGCCATGGGCGTTGAAAGCTACGGGACGGGGGAATGGTCCGGCCAATCAGTTCCATCAGGCCGCACTATCGCAGTCCAAAATACAACGTATTTTCGACATCCCAACCAAGTGCAGGGGAAAGCAGTGCAAACAAGATAACGAGTTAGCATTTATAGTAGTTTGTTAAATATTAGGCATGTATTTTTAACTTATTGAATGTAATCATGCTAAAACGACGTCGATATCAAACATATAAAAAGGCGTTAGTATAAAATAAAGTGTGTTTGACTTCCCACAGGCCTGTTAAGCTACATAAACCAATTTAAACCCTTAAAATGAAAACCACAAGTCTAAAAGGTATTTTAACACTGCTGAGACAACGTCATTGGAGCTGCCAGGGCATCCCCCCCAAAGATGTAAATCCACGCCCCAGATTGTACTGGTGTTACTTAGAACTGGGACACACGTCAGTACGGCGTTCCGTTACCGTCAGATTATCAGTGACGTGGAGGCGTGGTTGAAATGTCGCATTTTCCTTCATTTGCGTCATGTGGAACACTAATTCTAATTCTTGTTTTTCGTATCCGAAACTGGTTTATCGCTGGTGTTGTTTTGATATTAAAAAGCTAAAATCAAGCAGAATTTGTTAGCAAACAGAGACTGGCTTTACGAATGGCATCACTTGTTACTGTGCGTCTATGATTTGGTAGAAATTTGGTAACAAATACCAGAGGCCTGCAAAGGATCCCAGGATAATTTTAACCAAATTTGTAACAAAACTACAACTAATCGTATCCAAACCAGGAACGATGACGAACTATTTATTCGTGTTTGTGTACCACCCAACAAATACCCAAACCGGTTTGTGAACCACTTTCCATCCCACGAACCTGCATTTTTCTCCTCTCTTCTTCGGTGTGGCGATCCATGTGACATTTGAGTTTATCCTGTCGACTGAAAGCGCGCGGACACACTGCGCATGCGTAGGGCCGCTCCCCGGTGTGCGTTCGGACGTGGCGTTTTAAGTGGGCGGAGCGAGCAAACGCGGCTGGGCAGTAGTCACACTGAAACGTGAGGAGAACGCGGTCAAAATTTGAAAGTGGGTTTAGTCCGCTTTTTCTGCAGTGTGCTGGTCGGAGAAATGTTTTAAAAAAATAAAAACGAGCGGCTATGTTTTCTGGTCATTTAATTTTTGTTCAAAATGAGCAGGAATGTTCATTGCAAGCAAAAAAGGGCAGTGTGGAATGTCTGAAGAGCCAAGCATGACTGGATCTAATGATGTAAAGAAGAACTTACGGTGAGAGGACAAAATATTTCTGCGTGAGCAGAGGAGCAAAATTGAAAACATTTGCAACTCATGTTTACAAACATGAAATCCTCCCTTACTTTGATCAAGAGATCAAATGTAAAACAAAACAAATAGTATGAAACAAAAAATGGACAGAAAACGCAGTACAATACGAAGTGAATTGGTGAAGTTCTTTGGTGAATGGCAAACAAAGACTTGAGAAGAACCTATTAAGGGTTAAAAAGTTGCGAAATGCAAAGGCGAAAAAGAAGCTTCCTATCTATCAAGCCTTCAAAACTGCCTAGGTTATTGTATAAACCAATCGATTTGGGGAATAGATTAGCATAAAAACCAAACGACAAAACCTGAATCTTTCTACAAAACAATTCACGACAACATTGGGTAGCTCTTTTATAGTATTTATTTATCACACATTTAAATTCGATATGCAGGAACATCGCAGGAAAACCTCATTTTCACAGGAAAACGTCGTTTGGTCAACCTGTTTTCTTACCTTAAACTGCTTCTCCAGCTTGTCGGCCACATGAACCCGACTAATGTGATCTTTCAAATCGTCCGCCGAAACAAAGTGCTTCTTGCAGAAAACACAGCTGCCAGAGGCACCATCTAGAACTTCTCCCATAACCGGTGACGTCATAAGGTGAGACTTAGCTACTGGTGACGTCACTGGAGATGAGGCGAGTTCCGACTTGACTTGAACCCGACCAACGCCCTCACTCAGCTCCACCTGAGAAAAGTGATAATGGTTTCAGATGTGAGGACAAGCGAATGGGTTGAATCCGACATGTGTGTTTGTTGGGTACTATATTCTGCTCGTAGAAAATCTTCCATAGAAAGGATGCGATTCTTTTTGGGAACAGGCCAGCTGTCATTATTGTCCAGTAAAACATTCGGTGTTTTGAAAGAAGCATCTCAGAAATATAAAGCTCTGTGCAACACGAAATAAGCACTTGACAGTGCCTCTCTGCTGATCAAAAATCCTCCCCCAGCAGGTAAGTGGTTCTCCAGCAGCTCCTGGTTGAGATTTGAACCCACAAACTATCGCCCCCGACTTTTGTACACGAGGACGGTTGTGTTTTGCATGTACCAGAAGCTTTTTATACGTCTTGAAATATCCGCGTGCGGTTCCCGAGGATGACGTATCCGGGCTATGGCGCAAAAAACATCGAAAAACGCAAAATTTTGATAACAATTTCATCCAAATATTTTTACACAATTTTGACCACCTAAATCTCTAAATTTTGATGAATGGGACCGTACCTGACAGTATTAATGTCATCTCATTAAACAGGGCGTAACAAAAACGAGCATAACCCCATTACAACCTAAAAATCTGCTATGAATGAACATATGCAGCAACAGAAGCTCAGGGCCTTAACTAGTCCAACTTATAACGTTCAATGGTAGATATTTACATTGAAATACGTCCTCTTCGCTCGTTGGATTCTAAACGGATTCACCTTACTTGGTCTGGGAAACGTTAGAACTAGCTTTGGTTTTGAGCTTAACTTTGAATTGGATTGAGATTTTGCTGGTCATGACGTACTCTGCTTTAGCCTTCGGATTCGATCTGAAGCTCAGATCGGTGCTCGACTTCGGATTCAAGCTTAACTTCCGATTGGAGCTAAACCTAGGATTGTCCCTAAACATCCCCTGAGCGTGACACACCCTAAACACACCACACCCAACTGACCTGCGGGTTGAGGATGCTGGTCTCGGCCTCGGAGACAAACGAGGAGTTGAGCGACGAGACGGTGTCGTCGGCGACGTCGGCGGACGTGGTGGTGACCCGCTGCTGTTCGGTGTTGTCGGATCGGTCCGAGTTGAAGCTGTTCTGGCGCCGCTCCGCCGAAGCGTTGGTGTCCTGGAGAAGAGGGAGGTGGCGTGGTGGGTGAAGGTGATGAGTGGGGTGTAACGTTATAGGCAGAGCCGCTACCACGGAGTGTTACTGGGTAATCGGGGGGAGGGGCGTCGCCGCAGCCGCCACGAATCTTTACCGGGGACACTGACCTGGTGATAATTGAAGAAGGGGGGGCAAAACCGAATTTGATAGCTATTCTTTAAGAGCGTTTCCAGGACAGTCTAACGCAAACTGAGTCGCCCCGGTAGCTCAGTTGGTAGAGCGTTGGGCTCCGGCCCGCTGCTCAGAAGCATGCAGTGGCAGTGCATGTCCAGGCTTGGGATCGGTTCCCCTGAGACGCTCCGGCGCTCAATAGTTTACCCGACGTACAGATCGGCTGGCAACTGACTGGTGAGAGGGTGACCTGAGCGGGGCGGCCGTCCCTGTGCTTTGTGGGACGTTAAACTTTGGCTTCTAAATTAACCCTCCATTGAGGGAGTTGCTCGTTCGGGTGGTGGGGTCGGGGTCTCCGTGACAAGTCCCTTGATGACTTTAGTGAGACTCCGACTCCAGCAGCCCTACTAGGAACAACTTGAAGAAAATTTATAAAAAAAAACTCTGAGTGGGAATATTTACAAAAGGTCCATGCTGGCAGAGGAGGAAAGACGATAAACTTAGGTCACGTCCCAAAACACATCTCTCACAGCTCACAAGTTGCCACTCATACACATTCTGAACTAGAAATCGGTCATGAAGGATAGTGCATCGATGCTGAATTCGGCTACCACTTCGAAACCCCCTTATAAGCTTCAGCCCCACCCCCCCTCCACTCCCCACATGTGCTGCATGTTTAACATGTTTGAACTGATCTCACGAATATTGCAAACCTTTCCAAAACATTCCAGCAGAATGCTAGTCTTACAAACAGCAACAGCAAACTCACCACAAACAGGGGCGTTGAACATCTTCGAAGGTCGCTAGCTTCATTCTCCTCTTTCGGCTTCTTCTTCATCGATAAGTCCTCCTCAATAGACGAGCTCCTCTTTACTGGTGACTTCTTCCTCTCACTAACTCCAGCTGTTAAATTCCTCCGGAGAAGCGACTTGGTAGGTGACGTCATCACCGGAGACCGAAGCCCCATTGGCGATGGCATGGGTGACGTCATGTGCGGAGAAGGCATCGGTGACGTCATCACGTGCGATGACGTCATGCAGCGGGGTGACGTCATAGCAGCAGGCAGCGGCGAAGGGAAGGCAAACGGTAGAGGTGGGACGGGCAGAGTCAGGGGGCGTGGCCTCTGTGGAAGGAGGTGACGTCACACTTCAATGCCAGGCTCATGCAAGACGAATGCAACACGCATCCGTTCACCCCATGTACTTGCTGCGAGCTAGTGCTATCACCGCTGTAGGTAATTTTAGACCGTGTATTTTCTCTAACTTTTAATTACTGCTTTGCCAGTGTCATTTAAACTCTGGGTGAAGCATCCGACCCTAGGACGATGCATTTTATTGTTCTCGTGTGAGATGCGTGTCGTTTTCTTGAGTCATATTTTGTTTATTTTTAGTCTCTGACTTCGCCTGTGGATGGATACTCTCTTTTGGCAATATGAATGAATAAATAAACAAATAAGGCTGGATATCACTTCTCGATCAAGGGTGGGGTACTGGGTGGGTTAATACTGGCACGGCAATACAAAGTCTATACAAAGTCTATCGGGAGACCCAAGATCCAGAGGTCCTGATCCCCCCTCCCCACCCACCCCCAGGATCTCTTCGCATGCTTCGATGTGGAATACGGATATGCACGTTTCAGTGTTCCGGATAGACCGGTGGAGCCCTTGGGAAAAGCCAGTCAAACACCAAATCCCACCTCCTGGAATTGGGGTTATGACCTGTTGGAGGAGTAATAGAAATTGATTATGAAATAAATTATAAATCAGTAACATAATGTCGAAACGTGGTGTGAAATAATGAAATTTACCCTACACACGGATACAAATGGCAAACACAACCACCGGGAGTAAAAAGCCTTATCCAAAATATATAAAGGAAAGACAAGAGTGAGCACGGTAACCCGTGAATTAAAATCATCGAATACAAGAACAAAAGACGTCAAATAGCACTAAAATGCGATATATATATATATATATATATATATATATATATATATATATATATATATAATTGTTGGGTTTAACGACGCACCAACTGCCAGGGTCATACGGCGTCGCCAACTCTCACCCTGCCTTGGAAGGGAATTTTGGGGATCAGATCGACTTATTCAGAGGCTCCGCCGGGACCTGAACCGGACCGGTGGTTAGAAGACAAGGATGCTATCCACTAAGCCACCTCATCCCTATATATATATATATATATATATATATATATATATATATATATATATATATATGGAAGGATTGATTCCACAGATGGAAAAAATTCAAAACAAAACGTGAATGTTTGAACTGTTATTTTGAACAAGATAAGGATGCAAATACCATCAACAGGTGACAAGACTGCATACCTTGACTCCGCCTCCTGGCAATGTCACGGCAATTCCCCGCACTTCCAGCATGGTGGCCGCGTCCACAAGGCCGTCAATCTCACTGTCGTGAACGGCAATTTCGCCCGTGTAGACGTACTCGATCAGTGAGCGAACGCAGGAGACCTGAGCGGTGAGGGGAGGGGGCGTGGTTAGTTGACTGACTTTCTTCTGTGCGTCTGGGCGAAGATCAAGGGCTGTGATCAAGTGATAAGTGAGAGGGCGCACTAAATTAAAACCACAGTGAATTAACAAAAATTAAATAAAAACGGACACTCATTACATCATATCTTTAAAAACTTATCAACAAATTGTATCTTATTGATTACCATGACACACAATGGTGGATAGGGGGGTTGGGAAGCCCTCTCCAAATGTCGAGCCAAGTTAATAAAGGACGAGGGCTGCCCAGGACGCGGGAGCCCGAGCCCCTAGCCCCCCAATGAATTCCTGGATCCGCCACTGACCTACAAGACGCCGATGTCTTCCGGTTCCAGCAGACTTACGGGGATGTCGGGAAGGATCAGCGTCGCCTCCGGCTCTTTGTTTGCCGCCAACAGCTTCTCCAGCAGGGGACTACAAGCCGAGAGAAGAAGACGGTGTGCTGGAACAGAGACAGTCTCACATTCTCAGTGCGTCTTATAGACTACAAGGCATCATATTTTACAAGGACAGACTCACATTCAGTGCGTCCTTAAACTTACAAGGACAGTTTCACATTCATTGCGTCTTATAGACTGCAAGGACAGTCTCACATTTAATGCGTACTATAGTTTACAATGACAGTTTCACATTCAGTGTGTCCTATCGTTTTTGGGGCTTACCCAGATCAGGAAAATCCCGGTCTTGGTAAAATAGTTGGCGACAATTTCGAGGAACCAGTAGATTGAATATTTTCAAGACTTATGTTTTTACCCAACTGAGGTGTTGTCAATATCATATGTTATATCGAACATTTGTAGGCTGGTAAGACTCCAAAGGCCCATTTAGTTCGGGGCAATTTTCTTGCCTCGCGGTAAACATTGGCCTCCATCGGAGGAAAACGATAATTATTCTAAGCTCCGGACTTAACGGCAAGTCAACTGCTGAGGTCCAATGACGTCGTATAGGGAAGGGAGTAAATTAAAAGGGGGAGGCATTAATCACAACGGGATTTGACAGAATTTATTAAAAAAACACGGATGATTTGATGCCCAGTTGCCCCCTCCCCCAACCCTCCCCACACACACACACACAAACAACCGTTATAGATCCACCACTGTGATTATTCGTTAACGTTCGCCTACCTCTGATCTGTCCTCCATTACAGACTAGTGTCACGTCCACGTAGTTTTCATTTTTCCGCAGCTCCATAAACTCCGTACACAAGCTGGGCACGTGCGTTTGCCACTTGAGGCGATATTCATCGCTGCTGGACGGCATCACGCCGCTATAGGTGGCAGCACCGGCGTACCCGGCTCCCGGCTTGACGAGTTGTAGAGGACAGCACTGCCGGAGAGGGAAAATCGAATTAGGTGGCTGCTAGTGTTTTCTTACCAGTATAGCGTATACAATTGCCTTCAGAAGCACGTGTGTATGTTTAAGCCGTGTCTAGGCTCAATTGGGAGTTTCAGGATGTTCAGAACTGTATTTAAAAAATGATAAATCACAGACAACTGTTAATTTTAATAAACGCTAACCGCGTCTAGACTCGTCCCGCCGATCAAGACGGTGTAAGGATTCAATGGCAGTAAAGAGTCATTGAGTGATTGACTGCGGTAATCTTCACGGGAGGAGAGAGGGGACACTAGGCCCTCTACTCCTAGCCTTCCCTCTTTCGATAACTTGAGAAAGGAGCTAAGCCCCCTTCCCAATTTTTTTGTGCCGGAATATCATTGAAAACGTCGATTTAGGACCAACATATCTATTTTTGCTACTTTAATGAGATAAGCTTGCGCCGGCAGTTAATCATAAAAATTGCACTTCCATATCGAGCCAACCCAGTATAGGGAAAGACGCCCTTGCTTCCAGCAGGGTCACGGATGGCAGGTGCATGAGATGGGGTACACAAATCGGTTGGTTCGCATGCGCCTAAGGTTTGAAATCCTTAAAGCTTTGTCTGAATAAGCCTGAAACAAAGTCGTCATATTTAATATATGTGAAAACAGGGAAGGGATTCAGGTTTTTAAGCCCAATGGAGCTGTGAGGAAATGAACGACCAAAAGCATGCCTTGGTCCTAGGCCATAAGCGGATCCAGAGAGGGAGGAAGTGGGGACAGTTGCTGCCCTCCCCGCTCCACATTCGCCCCCCGCCCCTGCGCCTCACTTGCAGGGTGCGAGCGTCGGCGCCCCGAGGTAGGATTTCGCCCCAACATGCTAGCTAGATTTACCGCCTCAAAGCGGCGCCCATAAACCATGTACCCTCCCGATGGATCGGAAATTCTGGATCCGCCTACGTGCCTCTGCTTTCGCCAGTATCTTGAACGCTCTCACGGCCGTCACGTCTCATCAGTAAGAAAGGAAAGCGATAATGTCCGAAAAACAAAGACAATCCAGTTCTAAGGAAAAAATTCACCCCTAGTCACGCTCATTGCGAACCGGCACCTGTTCAGGTGCTGTTTGTTCAGCTACTGTTTGCAGAGCTCAGCTAGCCCAGGAGGACCCCATGCTAAATGAAACAACATTTATATGGGAAAACTAGTGGTGGACACATGGCAGACTTGGGAGCTCAATCCTCCCCCCCCACCAAAAAAAATTCTGAACGCCAATAGAAATCGCATAGTACCTAAGATATTATTTTTGGTAGAAGTAGGATAGGGTTATACCCTCTACCCCCCCCTCCCCCTCTCCGGAAATGAGACTAGATCCGGCACTGCCAGAAGCTTTTACTTAAGAGCCAAATCACTTTTTCCAAAACCTCTTTTCTCTACTGATCCCGAAATGCACACAGAGAGATACTATTTTCTTGTCGTTGGTTATGCCGAGAAATACTTCCATTCATGAAGTAGCCGAACGCAGTTAACGTTTATTGTTCATTAATAGATGGAATAAAGGTTAGGGATTCGTATCGCCTTCGAAAGTGCTACCATTTCTTAACTTCTTAGCGTTACAAATCGGAAAACCCCGATCTTGCCTGAACGGAAAATCTTGCTGAACTAAAAAACTGAATATCTTCTAGACTGAGACTGCCAACCAGGGAGGTGTGAATAATCCCCTCAATATGATAGGGGGGGTAGCACAATGCGGTGTTCTCTCGAGTGCTGAAGATAACAAATTTCTCCCTGATAAAACCCTAGGGAACTATTTTCGTTACGGGAAACTTTCCTCTCCTGATGTCAAAATTTTAGACTAGGTACATTGGGGAAAATAAATGAATTTTCTGACCTCTGAATCAATCATTTTTAGCGTCTACCCAAAGTATAAATCGTTCTTTATCCTCGCATAAGCAATTATTGACTAAAGTTCATGACCAAAATACGATCCGGATTAGACTGTCGATCAGGATACACCGTGGAGTTATCGTGTCCACCAAGTGCTATTTCCCCCAGGAAATCTTTCCCAGAGGAAATAGCACTAGGTGGACTCCATAACTCATTGAGTTTTGGCCAAAGAAACTAAGCCACTAACGGAAGAGAGTCAACGATAAAAAGAAAGCACAGGACTGCCACGGTGATAGGTTTAAAATCGTGGACCATGCGGCACAGCATGTGCTCCCGTAACATCCGTTGGTTTTGAAGTTAAAGGTTTATTAAATAACTCACCCGTGCCAAAAGAGTCGATTCGTACCACTCGAACAAAACGGAACTTTGTTAAAGTCGAATGCAGCAGTGCATTTTTTATTCCCCACGCGCACTTGAAGCTCGGGTGTTCTCCAACCCAAACCTAAAGCAGAAACTGGGCCACTCCTGAAACACCAAAACTTCACCCACCACCAGCCTCCAGCTCGTCTCAGCACACCCAGTACCACTGCCGCCTTCAGAGCCCAACTCGAGCTCCAGACCCCAAGCCTGGCGGTCAACAACCCCACCCCTCCCCCCTCCGGCCGGCACCGCCCGGGGGGCGGCCGTGCGCGGGGTGCGGGGGGTGGGGAGGGGAGACAGGTAAGGGCCCGCGTGGCGTTACACTGATCTAGGCGAGGTGGAGCAGGGTGGGGAGGGGAGGGGAGGGGTGACCCCTGGTGGTTGATTGTCTGATAGGCCGAGGGTAGGAGGAGGGGTGAGGGTGTGTAGGAGGGGGGGCGTGAGGGGCGGTACAAGTTGGGAAGAAGGGACAATGGCCTAGACGTGAGGTTACGAGTCAATCTAATTTACAAAATCTAGATGAATGATATCAATTCGTTTTGCTTGATGTGATACTAGCAAGAATCGTATCCCATATTTTAACACAGTGGAGAAATTATCAGCGGGAGTGATCTGGGCCTGATAATAAGGAACAAACTACAGGGCATAGTTTGTTCACGTCAAAGAGAGACACAGGACACTAGAACAGAAAAATAATCACACCCAAAACTGTTCATCCGTAGGTAGGGAAATAATTTAGTTTCATTAGCCCTTTCAAATTGTATATGAAACGCTTCTATTATATTTGTATCCACCCATCCCCTATACCCAGTTTCATTGCCAGATCCAGGAGCAGCTTTTGAGGGGGCCAAAGCTAAACCAACGTTTTGCCTTTTGGGGGCAAAATATACTATTTTAGGCTTTGGAGGGGGCCACAGCTCTTTTGCCCTACCCCCTTGGAACCATCAGTGTCCAGTTTAAGCTTCATCCCCCTCTCTTATCTCCTTTACACCACGTTGAACCGCTTCCTACTGAGTGTCCCGGTTCCACCTGTATCCACCTCCGCCCCTCTCTCCCTGCTCCGCCCCTCTCTCCCAGCCCACCTGTTACGGAATTCCGACTCCCCTGGACACAAAAGCAGCCCCTCCCTCTCCGGGATGAGGCTCGTACGCAGCTCTTCACGCAATGGCAGCGTGACCGGCCCTCTAATTGGCCGTAAGGAATAGCCGCGGGCGATGTTTCGTCCTGGTACTTTTGTGCTGAAGAGGTACTTTAGTACCGCTAAGAGTGCGGTACTGGTATTTATGCTCAATGAAATAGCGGGTCAGATTCACCCCTCCCCCTAATTGGTGTTGACTGTGTTGCTGTTTTTAAGGTCCGTATTTGTTTGTTAATATTACAAGCTTTTAGTTTTGATATCTTGATTTGTGTTTGTTTCTTCTTCTTTTGTTTTCCTTGTAAATAAATGCGGATGAATTTCAATCGTCAGGAATATCTATCACAAATGCTTCTTTACCTAGGTAAATGTGTTCTTATCCCTTCTTATCATCGTTTCTGGTCTTTTACATACATCCAGTTCGAGAACATTGCACATTGACACTTTTCGAGACATGGTAGTCAACAGCTTCGTCACAAACATCGAATTTAACATGTAAATAATACGTATCTAGATTATGTTCTGTGTCGTTAGGGCCTATATATCGAGGTAAGGCGTAAGATATCTACGTTCACAAACATTCAATTTGTGGTTCATCCGAAGATGAAGGTAAAGTAGAAAAGGTCCATATCTATATTTCATTTTCAATTCTGATAAAATTACACGAGCTGAAACTTAGTAACTCGATGATATTTCGATGCCTACACGCAGCAAAGAGATAGTAAGAATTGAAAACTATGATTTCTCGTTGAAACTCAGAGAAAACGACGAGGGCAAGTGGGTCAGACAAAATATAGGACTAAATCAGAAGGAATTCTTAAAAAAGAACAATATGATATTTTAAGCGTGGTACATGCTATACATAAGGTGAAAAACCTGCAGAATTTTGCAGGGCAGCTGAGCTCTATGTGAAAAATATTTTCCCAACCAAGGATGACAGTCTTTGATGTCAAACTTACACCCTGTGGCGGATACAAGGCGGGGGGGAGGCAGGGGGCTCAAGCCTCCCCCGAAATGTCCGAGAGTCTATAATTAACACATAGGCGGAGGCTGATCCGAGGCAACGGCGGAAAAGCCCCTAACCTCCCCCAAAATAAAGTCCTGGATCCGCCACTGCGTATACCCATATTTACTGGGTAAACAGAAACGCTCCAAGACGAGAAACGCCTGAGGCGACACAGCGGTGACGAATCGTATTTGCGATGCTGCACTGCAGTTCTGCCCAGAGGCGGTGCCGACACCAAACATGAACCTAAATACTGAGAAGAACCGTACAGTGTAGGCGTCCCGAGGCGAGGCCAGTGGTACCTACCATAGGCAGATCCAGGGGGCAAAGGGGGCACGTGTCCCCCCGATCAACCCTTGGCGCCCCCTGAAATGGAGGTGACAGAAATGCTTGCACCCTGGAAGGTGCAGGTTTAAACATAAATCTATTTCGAAAGAAAATTTGTCACAAGACACAAAAACTAGGGGCAGTATGTTCGTGAAAGGAAACAAATTGACTATATTAATATTGAAAGGTCGCTTTGAAAGGGCAAGTCATGGATGAACTTCCAAACATCCAAGTAAATACGGACAGACTATCATCACACTCTTCCCAGCCTACTACTGTGGGGAGTCGCCCCCTCTATTTCCCCGCCTACATCCACCTCTGAGAGGAATCACCTCCATAAGTTACCCACCTCCATCCGCCCCTGCAAGGCGTCACCTCTCCATTTCCCCGCCTCCATCCTCACCTGCTGGGGAGTTACCCCTTCCTTTTTGCTGACCTATACCCGCCCCTCCGGGGAACCCCATCATTTTCCGACCCTATATCCGCCCCTGCAGTAATTCATCCCACCATTTCTTGACCTACACCCGCCCCTGCATCGCATCACCCCACCATTTCCCCGCCTGTATCCGCCCCTGCGGGAGTCGCCGCGACACCATTTCCGCCTCCCGCGGCCTCCGCCCGGCGCTGCTGGAGGCTGCCTCCGCTGCTTTTGGGTGGCTCGACTTGGCCCATGGGCCGGTCTTTTGAGTTCAACGGACTCGGCTGCCGGGACCAGCCGGCAGCCTGGGGAGCCGGAGCATGACAGAGCGGGCGGGGGGCCTCCGTTGGCTCTGTCGTCTATTCTGCCGCTCAAAGATTTTCTGAGAGGGACAGGTGTATTGTTAAATAGCGTGAAATGTGTCCCAGTGTGAGCTTGTCCCTTTGAACAACTCTTTCCTGACTATGTCAACAAATTCGGACAAACAATTTTAGTCTCCTCACTGTCCTAGGATACATATTTCATTTCAGTACGTTACCATAACTCTTATTGATAAGGAGATATTGACCAGCAGTTGGATACGCACCACAACTAATGACAGCTAACAAAAAGTGAGTGGTATTTAGCAGTGGATTACAGCAGCGGTTGGGTCCTTTGAGCTGGGAGAAGTAATAAAAATATGGCCAATACAGGTGGGGAGCATATCGGGAGACCGTAGCATTCAATATATGCTTACTGGTCTAGTCATATCAATCGCAGCTGAAACTAGTAATTATTAAGGTGCGAATTGCCTACCGACTCCAATAGAATCTGCTCATGTTGATTTTCAGGAAAAAATAGCAGCAACAGCAACAATCTTTTCAGCACTGAACAGCCACCTTTAATGGCAATAAAATAAATAAGTAAACAAATACAACCCGGCTACGCTTGGTCTAATAACAATGCATAAATAAATAAATAAACTAAGCCCGGTACAAATTTAATTCCCAATGCCGCAGCAGCCGTTTATGCCTTCTGGGAGTTCAACGCTCCGAACGGTGCCGGGTGGGGGGTTAAGAGTGTAAGGAACCTTGAACATGACACAGCAGTAAGGAGCTCCGAGATGGCTTCCGGCGATATGTGGGGTTGAAGAGGTTGGAGACCTTCACCGCTCTGGGTCAATGGACGAGGTGAAGTTTATTTTAAGCTAGGAGACGTTTTTGCAAAATGGTGGAGGCCTGGCTTGAACCAAATGGGGAAGATGCTTTGAGCTTAAACAATGCTGATTATAGAGCAACAACAGGAACTTTGTTAAAACAGTAATGAAGAAAGACGATATTTGACCGTTAATTCGACACGTTTTAGATGTTACCATTCTTTTCCTTCGGTGACAAGATCTAGTGGAACTTTTCTTCATTCTAAACAGCTGGTCAGATTTTTGTTTTGTTTTATTCTATTAAGGCCACTCCCAACAGGCACACCTGCCCAATTGCAGGTAGTATTGGCGTGGGTGTTTAAGGATCCTCTCCACCGGGTCAGATCGGACACGGAAGGCGATCTCCCGCCGTGGGGTTTGAACCCACGTCAATCCATGCTATCCGATCTGAAGACGGGCAACGAAGCCACTAGGCCACCCGGCCCCCCATTTGCAGTGGTCCAAAGAAGGCCAATACAAGAGAAGTTTCTGGCTGTTAAACTCATGTGGACAGTGACTGGATAATCTCATGCCTGTTAACTGTCATCTCAAATGTGTTTCAAAGGCCTGCGTATTGTATTGTATTAGTTACGCTTCCGGCGAGGGGGAGACAACAACAAAACAAGAATGTCTGATATTACCAAATGGCCCACCTTGTCTGTTGGTTGTAGCAGTCCAGAAGACAGGGCACCGAAAAGAAACCGTCCGGTTAGCATAAACAACAAAATTTATTCAGATCGTTCCAATTTAGAGATGTTTTTATTCAAACATGAGTCCGTTAAAAAAAGAAAAATTAGCAAGGCTCGTCAGAAGTGATAACAGACTAGTGAAAACTAGCAAAGCGTCTTTCCCATTGGGATTATTGAAATCTTCGGTACAAAGAAAAACCGACCCTCAAATATACCGAATGTCCAACTACACGTTTCTGAAAATTTGCAGGCATTCAAACGGAAAGTGTTTTCATTTGAACGTGTTGATGAACCCAAAAGAAACGATCCTAACCTAACTGACATCGAGAAAAATATCCCTGGTGTGTTTCAAGCCTTTCTTTGCGTAGCCGCAAGACAAGGCATCAAATATACGACAAGGCTAAGAACACCATAGCACAAACTCATCTGAATAAAGAGCAAACCAGCTGAATCGTTTCCCGCCGTCTATGTGTCCGCACTTCACTGCGTCACCCCGGCCATCGCTAGCTTATTCTGCTGAGACACATAGCCGGATAGGCGTCCATGCGTCATTGAGGTCACCGCGCCATTGGGTCCGGAAGGGCCCGACAGCGGCAGGCGATGGCGACCCCATGAACGGGGAGGGTGGGGAGGCGATGGTGCAGGAGATAATGCTGGTATGGTGATTAGGAGCTGATGAATTGTGAGATTTAGCGAAGCATGTTTCAGTAAGTGCCTAAAAGAGTGAGTGGTTAAGTCATTGGCATTGCAGAAGTGTGTGAATGAAAATAGAATATTCGGCAGCATTTTCATGGTTCTCCTGAGATGTGGAAAATGCGCAGTTGTGGGAGAAAAAAATCAGACAATCGGCACCATTCTTCCTGCCTTGAAACAACCTAAAATGATATAAATGTTACATAGACATACCGCCACCTAACTCACCACAAAATTTGCCAGTTTTTGTTCCAAAATGGAGACAAATTACAATTGAACGCACAATGGAGGATTGGGCAATATCCCATTCAATAGTGTTACATAGTTTGCAAGAATCTTATACTTCATAAGCTCGGGAAGGTCTCTTAACCCGTTTTCTGCGAAGTTCCCAATCAATCAACTTTTATTTGTAACCTTGATAAGAGGAGGAGGCGGCAGACATTTGCACCAAACGCCCAAGTGGTAATCTCAAGCGGCCTGGCAACAGGCAAGAAGAGACAGTGGAGGGGGAGGGGGAATGACGCAGTGCAGTGACCAGAACCAGAGATCAGGAGGTCATCGGCTTTGGCAGGATTACAAGCATTGCGACGACGCCAAGCAGCCATTGACCATCGACGGCGTTCATGGGGTGCGTCAGCGATAGAGGAAGCATCAGCAGCAGACAGCGACTTCCTTGAATCCCTCACCAAGCACAAGTCCTTGTGACCTCTTCGATCAATCCACTTCCTTCCTCGTCAAAGACACCACGCTGCAAACGACGCTCGCATGCCTCCGAGCGAGATCACTGAACCTCCTCCCGTCGATGACGCAACCTTTTCTGGCCGCCCAGATGACAGATATCTCCATGGAGTGAAGTCGTCATCCTTCCACTAGGTTATCTCCTCACCCGTGAAGCCAATGTCCTACCACTGGGCTATCGAAAGCATCTCACGTCAGCGTCCTCAACAGTGGGTTATGTCCATACGAGGGAGTCAGCGCCCCTGCCAGTGGGTTATCTCTATAGAGGGTGTCAGTGATCCTAGCCAGGGGGAGCGGTTATGATGTCATATCAGGTAACTGCGTCAAGGAGCTGCCAGCGCCCTCCGCAGGCCATTGTTATTCTTCTTCCGCGTCTTCTCCGGGGAAGGCTATCGGGGAGGATCGGTTACGTTGGGTGTAACAGTAGGTAGAGAAGGAGCAGTGCCCCCTCCTCCTCTCCGCTAGATTTGAACCGGGATTTAAGAATAGGAAGAGAAAGGAGCAATGTCCTCTCCCAG
Organism: Lepas anatifera; assembly: GCA_034440635.1. NCBI lineage: Eukaryota > Metazoa > Arthropoda > Thecostraca > Lepadidae > Lepas > Lepas anatifera. The sequence goes on along the minus strand of JAOTON010001776.1, from coordinate 261,134 downwards.
GTTCAGTGTCTCTGGCCATATTTGAACCCAGGTATCTCACGGAATCACGTGGTGCATGAAAATTTAGCCTGAAACTTACGCTGTATATTTTGGGTCCTTGAAAGGCAGGTTCAACGGTGAAAATGATGTATGGTGATACGTTTCGATTACCGACCGAAGTTTCGAGTTCCTGTAACTGAGATTTTCGAGAATCAGCCCTTGGGACAGACAGCTGTCTATATTGTAACATGACAGGATTAGGCGTGTTGATCCCGTATGTTTAGGGGTGCTCAAGCAGCCGTAAGACTCAGGATTCAGGAAATACTATAATAAGAAAACAAAGATAACTAATGTGAGTGAAATAGTCATATAATTTGCAATCAAACTGATTTCAAGTCACCATCAATGCGGCCAAGGAAAATAGATATAAATAGCTTTCCGCGATAGCCTTCCGCGTCTTCTCCGGGGTAGGCTATCGCGGAGCATCGGTTACGTTGTGTGTAACCGATAAGGAAGGAAGGAAGGAAGGAAGGAAGGAAGGAAGGAAGGAAGGAAGAAGGAAGGAAGGAAGGAAGAAGGAAGGAAGGAAAGAAGGAGAAGGAAGGAAGGAAGAAGGAAGGAAGGAAGGAAGGAAGGAAGGAAGGAAGGAAGGAAGGAACCGAGAAAGGAGCAACGTCCTCTCCCAGGTTCGGCGTCTCTGGCCAGATTTGAACCCAGCTATCTAACAGAATCACGTGGCACATGATAATTTAGTTTGAAACTCACACCTCCTATTTTGGGTACTCCAACGGCAGGTTCAACGATGGAAATGGTGTATAGTGATACGTTTTGATTATCGACCGATATTTCAGGTTCCAGTAACTAAGATTTTCGAGACTCGTCCCCAGACCTGAAAACGATCTATATTGTAAAATGACAGGATCAAATGTGATGGTTCCATGTTTTTAGAGGTACTTGAGCTCCTGTAAGACTCAGAAAATACTATAAGTAAACAAAATTATATATTATGGGTGAAATAGTGAAATAATTTGGAATTTATTTGATTAATTTCAAAGCTCACCATAGCTGCAGCGAAGTACCATAAGTATAAATGATTTAGAACAAATACCGCATCCCCAGCAATCCTTCCACCAACTCTTCCAACCGTCCAATCAAGTCAACCGGATTATTAATGGCATGTCCCCTCGAATCCTGGATGCAACATTGAGTTAACACACTGATATTATCTAGTCAGACACAGCAAGGAATCAAAACCAGCATAATACAATATGTAAATTAACAAATTCTCGGTCTTAGTGTAGCAAGGCCTCGAATTTCTGGATTTCGAGGTTATGATAGCTTTTTTCTGTCGTACACGGCGCTTACCTTCCGTGGTTATGTTTGAAACTGTCATTAAGAAATCTGCTCTCGGAGAATCACCTTGCTACCGAAACATGCGAAATCTATCGACGTCGGACCAATCTACTAATAATAATGATTTGGGGTTTAACGACTCACCAACTACCAAGGTTATACGGTGTCGCCAACTCTCACCCTGTTGGGAGAGATTTGGGGATTTGATAAACTTATTCAGAGGCTCTGCCGGGACTTGAACCCCGGACCTGTGGCTCAGAAAGCAGGCACCCTACTACTGATCCACTCATCACCCTGACCAATGAACTTCAAGTTTATTCTCACTTCTGAGTGATTACTCCCTTAAGCTTCGGAAACAACGTGATTCCGAGAGCAGTTGAAATGAATGAGGGTCTCGAGCGTAACCATGGAAACTAAACACGTTATACGGCAGACAAAAACTACACACTTCGAACGATAATACCCGGCGCTTTTATTGGTGAACAGCTACTAGTATTGACTTGGACGATTATGAAACGGGTTTCAAACCAGTTTTGTTTCGGTTTCCGTACATACTACTTTTCAGTTTCTTATTTTGTTTATTTGTTGTTTTTTGGGGAGCTGGGACGGGGGCTTAGCAACGCACTAACTGCAAAATTCTGCCGTGTCCAAGGGTGAAGAGATAGGACTAAGGGCTTCTGCTGAGGCAGGGAGCCAAAGTTTTTCTCAATGGGCTCAGCTCTACCCCTCTTCGCAAGAATGCAAAGTCGAGTGTTCGAATCTAGAGCGCGTGGTAACACAAACACTGCACAAACCTGTAATAACATATTTAGCATATAGGGGAATATGCTGTACATATGCTATATAATGGCATATGCTACATATACACCCATAATGACATATATAACATTCATAGCGAGAAGGACTCTGCACTTAGCACTACTGAAAATTGGTCTGTGAAAATTTGCGGAACGTAAATATACCTATGTTTATAAGCTGTAAGAAAAACAAAATAGACACTCTATTGGCCGGTTTGGGTAGTAGGTGGGATACCACAGCTCTTCGCCCAAAATAAAGTATCATCCCCTCACATTCAAAGTGTGTTTAGGGAATTTCTATTCCCGACTTATTTCTCCCCTTTAACCCACAGAGAGCTGTAAAATGTCACACCCCTTAAAAACTTTACCCACCCTTCATTGGTGCGGAGTCGAATTAAAACTTATCATACACTCACCGTACCATTGCTTTCCAACACATTAAGGTGCATTTCCTTGTAGAGAAACGAAATAACAACGCCTCTAGCAGTGGCGGATACAAGGGGGCTAGGGGAGGCTCCCTTGTCCCCTCCCCCAAAATGCCAAAGTGCTTATAGAAAATGTATAGTCGGTGGTTGTACCGAGGTAATGGCAAGATAGGCTCCAGCCCTCTTGTCCCCCTCCCGCCCGAAGAAATTCTGGATCTGCCACTGACCTCAAGGCTCTAACCAGTTATTAGGAAAAATTCAAAGAACATTTCAAATATGGACGACCAATTGGTCCGCATCATGGGCGGATATTGACCTCAAAAGTTACTTCAGCGGAATCTAAGCATATTTGAGCTACAATAAACTTGCGCCGAGGTTATGACATTCTAGGCACAGAAGTACCACCGTAAGTAATTCAGCACACGTTAGTGATGAAGCCAAAGCCCAATGCCACGGGGCAGGTAAATATTTCCCATCACTATTACATATATAGTAAATAGAAAATCCAACAAAAACTCCATTATGCCTTTCCAAATATGTCCGTATTATGAAGAGCACAAAACAACAGGCATGGCATTCAACAGCCTAGATACAAAGGTGGTATGAGGGAGACTACTACGCATGATCTCGTTATTTTTTTCTTCAATATCATACTCGTTCTTAATCATTCAACCATTGTACCATTACCATCCCCTCTCCATCCACTCCTTGAATACTATGATTTCCCTTGAAGGATATTTCCCCATGGAAAGCCGCTCATCAAAACCACTTCTAGTTCCTACTAATATCAAATTCATCACCCATTTATATGTAGGCATCTCACCCAACGGCACACATTTCTTCGCCACCCAACTCAGTTTAATTCGCCTCCATGAACCGAACCTCCAGACCTCTCTACAGGCTAAACAAAGCGTCGAACCGCCGTAGGCCACGCACGGGGAAGCGGCCGGGACCCCGTTACACTTATACTGCCGCAGGGCACGAATAGCGTCGCTAGTTCACCCGGCTGCCACCACGCGGCGCTAGTATCGGCTGTCGTTCAACCCCCCGGCGACCGCGTTTTCGGCGATGACCCCTTGACCCCTGGGCCGCTGGGAGATCCGGGGGCTGTGTGGGTAGGGGCGGTGTCAAGGGGGCGGGGTGGACAGCTTGAGAGGAAGGCAAACATTTTAGACGCGAGCAGAAAGTCCTGAGAGATAGTTTTAAAATATCATGGAACATGGAATATTATTAGGAACATGAATATTAAAAACATGGAATATCGTTCCCGGGTATCCAGGTCGGTAAGTGATGTCAGTAAGACCTTCTCCAGATAGAGTGAAGTCTTGGCGTACAACACAAGCCTATCCAGCAACACTCCTCGTGGCCACATGTTGCAAATGGGTTTTCCTCGTGCCATTAAAACCGCCATGATTTCCACACCTGACCCGGACGAAACGCTAAAAATATAGTCATTATGGGTAGGACGAATGTTTCGTACTGAAACCATCACTCGATGTAAATCATAGGCGGATCCAGGGTTACCGATCAGGGGGAAGAGCGTATCGTTCTGGGGGTATCCGAACCGGGGGCACCACTTTTGGACGGTCAAATCCATCGGTGAACGTCAAATCCTATCATGGGGTCGCCGATGCTCGCCTTCTGGGGGAGGGAAATAAAGAAGGCGCCATTGACCTTTCAGGGGGCACCACCGTGACCATTATATCGATCGGGGAGGGGTAAGTATCCCATTCCCCCTGGATCCGCCTAATGTTCAGATAGCGCAGCGCCGAACCTCTAACTACAGTAGGTTTTCAGAGGAATGGGTTGGGATACCAGGATACCAATGGTGTTTTGAGATGCAAATCGACCAAGGTTGTAACAAAAACTTCACGACAAGAGTGGGGGCGCCAACGTCTTATCCCTCGCCACTCTTCCCTACCGGCTATTAAAGTTCCGTATATATGCTTTGCACCAAGGGTGGAAATCCCGGGGGTTGGGAGGGTCAGCGACCCCCTAGATCTTGGGTCTCACCATAGGCTTTGTAGTAGGGCATTGTATGGCCGCGCCAGCATAACACCCAGGACCCCCCATCGAGAAGAGATCTCCAGTCATGCTTCGCGCAACAAAATTATCATCATGTGTAGTTATAGAGTGTAATAATATTTACCATGAAATGTATACCTGAAATGTATACCACACAATACGCACCGCAAGCACACTCATGGTCGGAAATTAATATCCAGTCTGGTCCATTACATGAAGAAGCTTCCACTAGATGCTCCATGTAGGTATAGTTATAGCAATAGACAAATAAGCAGTATACTTGCTATGAATACCTACAGGGCAAACTTTTGCACACTCAGTGGCGGACCTAGCCGGTGGTTTAGGGAGGAAAAACGTCACGTGGTGAAATATTTGGACAATTTCACTAGACAGTAGGTTTTGGGGGTAAAACCAAGTCGAAAAGCAGAAAAAAACGTCACCGGGCGAAAGATGTCCCCACAATATACTTGTTCTCGCTGTCGAATGCCGAATGTTTGCACTGAGGTTGACTGGTCCTGTTTGAAGTTGAGAGTTGAAGCACCAAAACCTTGCTAATAAACTAAAAATGAGTAGGGGCAAAAATAAGGTTAACCGCTTTGGGGAGCAAAACTAGTTTTTCCCCGAGCTTTTCCATGGGGGGGGGGCAAATTCCTTTTGCCCTCCCCTGGATCCGCCACTGTGCACACTACGATCATGAATCAGCGCACTACGATTATGAATCAAATCCGATCTATATATGAAAGACAGAGGTACCTAAATCAACAACACACTGAGCCCAAATAACTATGAAGACCCAATATGATATACATAATTTAGCCAACTCAATTCCATCCATATATCTGCTTGGATTGGATTATATCGGATTGATTGGATTGGATTCTGATTGAATTGGATCGGATCAGATTGGATCATCAATCCATATGTCCAATACATGAAACACCCTTATGACATAATATTACTATAATCAAATACAATGTCCTAACATCTTATAATGTAGATACACCATTACAGAATGATAACATCACTTCGACAACAGTAGCCCTTCCACCATCCCACCGAGCCTCCGTCTCTTCCCACATCGTCTCCACCACCCTTCTACGGAGGTCGATAATGCGTATCCCCCCTCTCCCTCCCCAATTCTCGACGGGTTTCCTTCAGGTCTCCCTTATTGACCGCCCGAGGGTACGTCGCCCCCGCATCAGCAGTGGGGAGGTCCCCTAGATCCCCCGCCGGTGGGACGGAATCAATACGTCATAGAGCTGGGCGGAGAGCCAGGAGGGGCGCAGCTAACAGCAGAAAACCTCCTGTGGGGAGCGGAGATGTCGCGGAGAAGATGGTGGTAGGCTGGAAGACGGAGTGCTTGTTTCGGGGAAGGTGGGCTAATGCACACGAAATGTAATCAGCGAGTTGAAACAGGTGTATTTTTTCTGTTTGTTTTAGATCTGGGAAATACTACATTTGAACATAGTCATTGCACAGAATTGAAAAAGTAGCCGATCTAAATTCATATTATATTACACGAAACAGGCCAAAATATATGCATTATTTCGAAAACGATGAAATGCCTAGCTAGAAAAGAGAACGGGAATTAATTTGTTTGCCAAACCCTATCTCCAAGATAAGAACAACACAAGGAAATACTCAGTGTTTTTGCTCCATCAAACATGTGATTTAATATTGTAACTCACAAAATGTGTGCCCTTATACGAGCAGGTATCCCTCTTGCTGGCATTCCACCATTGGATCAATTATAACGCTTCGAGAAAATCGAAAAAATTGAAATATATTAGATGTTTGCCGCACCAAAGTCCCAACAGGAAACCGTTTTTAGAGGCAAGGTGACAACGCACCAAAAACAATCTGTCTACTTCGACTGAAGGGTTCCAGGACAACATACAATAGCTGAAGTAGAAAAACGCTGTAGTTATGACTGAATAATGCCATAGTGGAGGTCAAATTACTCAAGAACTACATTAACAATTTCCTGGTAAATACTCCATCGTTTCGCCGTTCCAGCTTGGTCAACGGATATAAAAATATGTGAAATACAATGCAAAACAAACTTCTGTGCTTAGACTACAATACTCACAGATTTCTACGGTATTTCATATATTTCTACAGTCCCTGACGATACTGATCTGTCGAAACATGGCAGTTTATAAAAAAATTATGCCTTCACCTGGTAGTACTCAACCTTGTTGAACCTTTACTTACGGATCAACAACCTTGTTGAACCTTTACTTACGGATCAACAACGTTGTTGAACCTTTACTTACGGATCAACAACGTTGTTGAACCTTTAATTACGGATCAACAACGTTGTTGAACCTTTATTTACAGATCAACAACGTTGTTGAACCTTTACTTATGGATCAACAACGTTGTTGAACCTTTATTTACAGATCAACAACGTTGTTGAACCTTTACTTATGGATCAACAACGTTGTTGAACCTTTACTTACGGATCAACAACCTTGTTGAACCTTTAATTCCGGATCAACAACGTTGTTGAACCTTTACTTACAGATCAACAACGTTGTTGAACCTTTACTTATGGATCAACAACGTTGTTGAACCTTTACTTACGGATCAACAACCTTGTTGAACCTTTAATTCCGGATCAACAACGATGTTGAACCTTTACTTACAGATCAACAACGTTGTTGAACCTTTACTTATGGATCAACAACGTTGTTGAACCTTTATTTACGGATCAACAACGTTGTTGAACCTTTACTTACGGATCAACAACCTTGTTGAACCTTTACTTATGGATCAACAACTTTGTTTGAACCTTTAATTCCGGATCAATAACCTTGTTGAACCTTTACTTACGCACCATTCAACCTTGTTGAACCTTTACCTTCACATCAACAACCTTGTTTAACCTTCACCGACGCATCATTCAACTTTGTCAAACCTTCACCTACACATCAAAAACCTTGCTGAACCTTCACCAACCCATTGCTAAACTTGCCGTCCCATGGAAGAAAAGCGTAAATCACATTTTTTCGATTTTGAGATTTTGGTATCATTCGATGCAGAAAGAGAACCTGCATCTACTTATTAAATGATTTGACAAATCTCCCTAAACATTTCTAGTTGTATCGCCTTTTCAATTCAGTCTCAGGGCTCGAGACCCTGCAGGGGTCCGCTAATGTTAGGCAAAACGGGAAAAGCGCTCTCCTGTAAAATACTCCGAATGTGACATACGCTTTCTTCCGTTGGAGGGCAAATCCAAATCATACTAAACTGTCCACGCGTTTTACAGCTCCGCTTGTGATCATTTATATTCCTTTACAACACGCGCTTAGCTCCGCTCTGCAAGCCAAGGTTAGTCTCATCAACCCTTATGGCTCACTCACACTTGGCAGAATCCACCAAGATTTCAATCGGACAGCGCAAAAAAACACGTCAGAAGATCGTCTATCGATAAAAATACCGATAGGCAGATTCGGTCGCAGATCCTATCGGGTGTGAAAGGGCCTTATTAGAAAACCACATGAAGGCTGAATAATTACACGCAGAAATTAATATATTAGACCAGCTGACAAGTGATTCTACCATTTTCGTAGATACAGACCTGCCTATACAAGTTGGATGTAGGTGAGCAAGCAGCCACATCCGTTCAGGCAACGCAAATAGCCCAAAGAAAAACATAAAAGAAACGACTGCGTCAGAATTCCAGCAGACATGCTCTCCTTGCAAACTCACCTGCCATTCTTGCAGGGTTATTTACCCATTTACCCACATACCGCGCTAGGCAACAACTAACGTACAACTCTTCCACACTACAGCGCTAAAGAGGTCAGCGTGGGACAAAATCTTAACATGCATTCCGTTTTTACCCATTTAAGTCTGTCCCATTCCATTTAATCCAAGACAAAAAGTTTCAACAGCGGTGCCATCCTACCACAATTCATTTTTTCTGCGATATTCTAATAATAAATATTCCCGTTTCGTCCGGTTCGTTCCGTCCAAATGAAACCAGAATAATTTTGCATCATCTCATCTCATGATTCCCATCCCTTGCCCAATTCTATAGACCTACACAAAGCCTTCGAAGCCGATCCCAGCACTCATCCCTGCGGGCGTCCGGGGAAGCTTTTTCACCCCGTGCCCGTCCGGTTCCTGGTGTGGCGCCGTTCCAGTGCTGGAATCCAGACCAGCACCTCCCCACGGCGGGGCTCTGACCCTGCCGCTTACACTCCTATCAACAGGGGCGACCGCTTTCTCGTAGAACAGAGGGGGGGCAGATACAGATCCAGGGGGTATAAATGATTCTTCATGTGCACAAACCGCCAGCATGTGTCCAAAGTGACGTCACGGTTTTGACTCATTTTTTCGCTTGCTCCACTAATGATAGTGTCTGTGATCGCCTCTGCGTATAATTAACGGTGCTGTCATTTTAGTGAAGCAGCCTGGGTTGACGGTTTAGAGCTCTAGTTTGGCGTTAAGCTATCTTCTAATGGTACCCACCATGTCCGTCCCGCATGGTTTGGTGGCTAGGATACTAGATTGCCAACCGTGAGGCCCGTGTTCGATTCTCGGTCCAGGAAGACTTTGTTTGTTCCCGGCACCTCATAATTACAAATGGTAGAAAATCGTGGCATTTCAACGGTTCACATTCAGTCGATACCACTGAAAACTAACATGACAAGGTCAGAACACTTAACGCAAGCTAGAAATGTACAGAAACCTTTTTTTAGAAATGCGCTGAAACAAAAACAGAACTACACGTTCTCACGTTGTTCAAAAGCAGAAAGAAAAACGTTTTATTGGAGCAAGAGTCCCTTACAGAAACAACACAAAACGCTGCAGTGGTCCCACTTGCCCGGCAGTTGGAGCTTATTTAACCTGCTCCAGAATTCTATCTCCGATACCCTGGGGGCATTGGGGTATGACCCCTCAGAAACCCCAAAAGCCAAGCCGCCGTGAGGGTCTCGTTAGTAACGAAGCTGCTTTCTGAAATAAAGACTCCAAAAAAGTTTAACGATTGTGAAGTTTAAAAGATATTGTTAGATACACTGGCCTAAAGTATGCCAATACCTGTGGAAAGTTTTTTTTATTCTAGTCCCCCTCCTCAATAATGTTTTTCGTAATTCAATAGCTTTGGTTATAACTGACCTTCACAATCACACGAATCTAACAAGCACTTCAAATTCCTTCAACTCCCTCGTAACACAATTCTGCGAATATTCGCTTCATGTGACATTCCATGTGAGAAAAATCCCACGAATATGTTTCTTCCTGGGACAACCCTGCCCACATACTTCGAGCGACCCCTGCCTGGTTTCTTTTCTGGCATCGAATCTCACTCAAGATTTAAATCCAGCATTGAAATTAACAAAAACAAAACCACAGCATGTCTAATAGCCGCGGGCCATTTGGGGATATGACCCACATCATACCCGTTTAATGTTCCATCGTGAGTTGGACATGGCTCGGAGTGCAGAGAATTAACATTCAAAAGTTTTGTATTCTAATTTCATCACGATAGACTCCACGATGGCCGATTTTCGGGAGCATTTCTTTTGAAAGTATTTTTGATATCTAAATACCTACTACTTGGCCATCTGCTTTTTTACAAAAATAATAAAGAAATATTACCTATCATCGCCATCAAGATAAAGCTAGTTCAAATCTCGCACTCATCCAAAAATCCAGTCCCGCTCCGAAACTACTATATCTGCTTCACAAACACCATCCACCGCATTTCAACCGGCATACTTCCACTTCCTCCGCTGCACCACACAACCCCTGATGACCTTACCATCCAGCCCAGGAATTCACTCACCCGCCGCCCGAGGGCTCTCGGGGGCATGACCCCGGCGGGACCTTCAATGGCGCCGGCCGGCGTGCGGTGGCTCCCGGGGTGAAAGCCCCAGCAGTAACGGAACTATAGCCTGGGGGCACGGCGGCGACCGCCGCCGCGGCGTGCCCGTTATAGAAGCACTAGCTTCCCGCTGCCTCAGGCGCTGACCAGCCAGGCACAACGGGGGAGGAGTGGCGGAGTGGCGCAGTGGACTCGAAGAGGATGGGGCGGATATCCTGAGATCTGGCTGATGTGATGTTTGGAGGATGGTGAAAGCGCGACAATGGTGGAGAGCAGAAAACGGCTTGGCTTAAAAATGACAAGGGCTTAAAAGATCAGAAAATGCTGGAATGTTTCGTTAAATTATGGCCGGGTTAGAGACACCCTAAAACTATTTTGGGTGTAATATCTTGATATATTGGATATTTTGCTTCTTTCTGTATTCAATCTCCAAATTTTGTGCCGTAAAAAACGTGGAAATAAAACCATCCCCATACCATTTGGGCTCTAAGGCTTTTAAAAGTCAAGAAATTCAGCAGGGGAGAAGACATGGAAAAACATTCGCAGACCCAAGACTTAGCAGGGCGATGACTTGTCGCTGTTCAAAACTAGGATATTCGCCTTTTCCTCACATTTAGCATCGACACGTCTTCAACTTTTGCATCAAATTTGGATACAAGGCAGGAGTTTTTAAGGCTTGAGCCCTGTCATTATACAGGGGTGTGAGTTTATATCCCTGGAAGAGCCCGGGAACCCCGAATGAAACATGAAAGCATTGAAAAATACCCTTCATGTTTTCGTGTTTTATTAAGTTTTCAAATTAGGTTTAGGCAAATCAACGTGCCTATTGGGAGGGCCAAAACAAACTTTACACTAGCCGTTCGCTTTGAATATTGTGGTTACCGACCTTCTATCAAATTTTGGCACCCCCAATCATTAAAAGATACGCGTCTTGTCTTTTCACATACTTTACAGTCATGCCATGTTTTATACATGATAACAAAACCATCGTATGCGATTATACATGAACACAACATGGACATAACTCGGACCACAACACTTCGAGAAATCATCACTTCACCACTTCTAACTCATCTTTCTAAAACCAAAACCCATGACACCCCCACGGCGGCATTTAGCGATTCGGCCGGGCCACTCGGGCTCCCCGAGCGAGCCGTGACCCCGTGTCGTGTAACGGACTCGCCGAGAGGCCTCAGGCAGGGCGGGCTCCACGGCGGAGCCTCAGAATCGGGGCCAAGCCAGACTCCCCGTTATAGCCCACGTAGCGGAGGTCTTACGGGCGGACTGCAGAAGAGGAGGTGATAGCAAGAAAGCTGCTCAGGATTGCTAGATAAACCGCTAGATACTACGGGAGAAAAGGGTCAAAGGCCCTAAGGGCAAAATGTCTTTTTAGGAATTTCGTCTAAACTGGTAACTTGCATAGGAAACATAACGTTCCTTTCATGACAAGCATGGCACAAAGGCCCGAATTTGGATCAAGAGGGGCAATGAAACACAAGAGTATAAACATTTTTGTGACTCTGACATTAAAAATGGTTAACTTTTTTAGTCAAGCGAGTAACTTATTAACGGTGAACCGGTTATTGACCAGTTAGCATTTCCTGTTTTACAAAGCCGGCAAAACCATTTGCTATTTAATTCATAGTGTCTCTTGTTATATTTCGTACACATGCCTACTATAAGGACACTAAAGCAATTGAAAAATATATTTCGCTCATATATATATTACGCAAACAATAAATGTCGCCGAAAAATAGGGCGCTTATGCCAGGATCACTCTTTAAATACGATTTCTAAAGCACCTGAGCTGGATAATGCTCGTATCAGGGAATGTGGCACCTTCACAACGTGATTTTAACTGAGATAGCCAGGTTGTAAAGCAAGTCGGAAAACCCGGTACTCAATATTTCATTTGCCTTGGAAGTCTATATTTCCGTAGAAAAAAGCTAGAACCTACCTGACACCAGCCCCCCACCCATCAGCCCGTCGCCGGGCAGCCATTGTTGTGAGCTGCTGGTGTGACGGCATATGCCGACGCCACGATGAGCATCAGCCAATAAAAGCCATTGAAGCGTTTCAAGTATGGTAGTGGTTCCCAGATCGTGACATCATCCACAGGCAGATATTTATTTATTTTTCTGGAGGAGTATTTCTAAAAACAAAATATTGAGCTTTTTGTAAATTTTTTAGATAAATCATGAGTGGCTTCATTATTTTTGGCTAAAAGTATGCCTAATTTCACTAAATTCCAGGATTCGACCAAGGTGCCACATTCCTTTTAAGGACGCCCGAGGCACCTTGGACGCCGCCTGACATCGGCTGCCTGTTGAATAGGCGGATCCAGGGGATAAAGGGGGCACGTGCCCCCCGAGCGACAATCGGCACCCCCTGAAAGAGTCACGGCGCCCCCTGAAAGGTCGATGGCCCCCTCAGAAATTTCGCTTCCCAACTCCCCCAGGATGCGAAAATCGGCGCTCATCGATACGATTATGCGCCCACCTGATAGGTTTTGCCGGTCAACAGTGGTGCCCTCCTAGTCCGGATGGCGCCCCTCCCTCGGGAAGGTTCCCCCCATCGACAATCCTGGATCCGCCTATGGCCTGTTATCCACAGAAAGGGGAGATGATCTTTTGCCCACTTCCACCCTTGGGATCGTCCTTAGTTTTTGGTTGAAATGGGATACCACGGGGAGTGGTATGGCATATGGATAGGAAAAACGGTACAGGGGCCAAAGCCAGTAATGTTCCAGATTTCAAATCCGTAGCTCTACACACCTAGTGAAATGTTGCATGGTAAGCATTGACCACAAAACATCCCTTGTTTCATGAATATTATGAAGGCTCTCTTGCACTGCAATCAACTCTGAATAAACTTTCAGCATGGAGCATGCACAGTAAAAAGTAAACATGAAGCAGCCCTATCAATTACCCATCAGACATTCGCAATCATTATACGATGAATCAGCGATCGTAAGAAAAACATTCGAACTAGACCTTTCCCCTGCGCACCTCCCACTTCACTGCCACCCCTGCTACATCGCTGGGGTCCGGGCAATGTCTCCGTCAGCATCTCCAAGCCCAACTCCGAGTGACTGACCTTTCTTCAACCTTGCCCGAGGGCGTATTACCCGGGGAGCGCCAGTGTCGAGTTGTTTGAACACACGCCGGCCAAATGCACGCTCCAGGGCGGCGAAACAAGGCAACGTTTCTTTTATGCTCATTTGACGACTGTCTTCATGGTGCTAGTTTCCGAGTGCTAGCTTGCTGCTCACCTTGGAAGAATAAGTACTGATTGCCTCTTGTGAATAGGGACTGGGTTGTTGACAAGCAACTACAGCAAGAATGAGATGCTTATTTCTACCATATGCAATGTTTAACGTGTTTAAACCCGACTGGCTATTGGTCTCATAAAACTATCCCACTCTTTCAGACTAAGGCTTTAAGCTCTAATAACACACCATGTATCCTGCACAGTCACGGATACAAGTAGGGGGGTTAAGGGGCTCACCCCCCACCCCCCCCCGGCGAAGGCTGATGCGAGGCAATGTCGGGAAGGTTCGGCCCCTAGCCTCCCAGGAATAAAGTCCTGCATCCGCCAATGATCCTGGAACTCCGCATCCTTCATGGGGGAGGGTTTATCTGGTGGCGGTCCATGATTTTAAACATTGACGCTACTTGTAGACTAAAAACCCCAAGAAGGTCGCTTCTACCAGCATTAAGTGATGGTTACAAGCGTACAATTTACAGGAAGGCGAAATGGTCGACATGTGAAAACATTACAAAACAAACAGCGCTGCACAGTAACAGAACAGCCACTAATTAAGGACGTTAATTAAGGATGTTTTGTTAAGAACGTTAATGCCAAGCTACCCTAAACTCTGCGAACAATTTCGGACAGCAGACACGCCTTCTTGAGAAACTCGTCGGAACTCCGTCTCAAGAAACTTCTCTCAGCGAGGAGTCACCCAGAGCTACTGGGACACTCAACACATCCACTTCACCCCTGTATATCCGTTCCTGCACGCGCCTCTGATCCAGAATAGCCCCCGGCTAAGACGCGGGAGGGAGGGGGCCTCCCAAGACGCTGCGACGTCATAAACGTCCGGAGGGTACGCAGCCGCGGCAGAGGGAGCTGATTGAGGGGGCCGCGTGATAAGAGGTGCCAAACAACGACCCAATCGCTCCCAAATCTAAAATAGAATCCCGGATTCTAGCAGGTATTAAGTTGCATGATAACTTTAAGACACATACGCTGAGGTCACGTTCCCCTTACTTTGCAAGTTAAGAATTCGTAGTGCCTTCATACAGCACTTTATAACAACCACGGCATTGATTTTGTTGAGCACCACTAACTCTTCCGCGGACAGCACGCAGCGTGGGAGCAGGGGGCAGCGTTGGTGGTACGAGGGGGGTGTTGAGGGGGAGGGTCTTGCAACAATGGAGAGACAAACAAAGGAAAGGATGCGGCGGGAAATGTTCGGAGTCCCGCAGCTGGGGGGTAGGGTTGGGGGGGCTGTTATTACGAATTCCACGTCAGGCGGTGCGGAACACACATAAATAACCTTCAACTTGTTGGGGCGTGGCTTCAACTGGGGGACGGGTCCGAGCACAAAACAGACCAAAATGCACGCAAAGCTGTGGCAGATGCAGCCAGATATTTTAGAACAACTGAATCCAGTATTCATCGTTCAATACAAACTCGAGGGTTCTAGAATGTCTAGTTATTGTTGGCGTCCGACGTAAATATTTTTCGCCCGCTGAGACTATACTAATTAGTTTTGACTCTGCTCTGATGTTAAGTTGATTTTCTGAGATCGTAACAGTGTAGTTTACACGATGATTTAAACAACACAGCACGGCACGAGTGAAGATTTTTTGCTCTACGGACCTAGTATAACACAGCACAGGTGGAGAAAATGCCAGGCATGAACTTTACAGGGCTACAGCGAGAAAACTGCAAATTCTTCTTACAGCTTACGTTCTTTAAAATGTCACATCCAGTGTCGTCTTAATACTCAACTGGATTTATTGTGTCTACATGATGCAAGTTATTGTCAGGAGTTACAGCTTTTTGCGTTGTAGCCCTATTATGCCACTTGCCCCCAAAAATTCATTCCTGGAATCGCCGGCACCTGTGCGGTGCTGTTCAAATTACTACGTAAACTGCAGGGGCGGACGCAGATCCGAGTTTTTTGGGGGGCAAGCCCATGTCTGCCTCTCCTCCTGGAGGGAGGGGGGTGGGAGCGAAGATTTTTGCTCTACGGACATAGCGTAACCATCTTTTTCAGTGCTCTACAGACCTAGTATAAGCTACCTCTCCAAGTGCATGATCGCTCTCGGGGGGGGAGGGAGCGAATATTTTTTTGCTCTACAGACCTAGTGTAAATAACTTTTTCACAAATTTCTCCGGCGTTTGGGGGCCAAAAGATAGTTTGCCCCCCCTCCAACGTTTTAGGGAGGGGCATGGCCGGAATACCCCCCCTCCCTGCGTCCGCCAATGGTAAACTGCACTAGTCGTTGATAGCCTGAGGGCATGCACTGCGAACATCCATGTTGCAGTTAAAACCGTCGCACGTGTGGACAAAGGCGGGTGTCAACCCAACATGGGGGGAGTCACATCGTTCAAGATGGCTGTGGTGTTGCCGAAATCAGTTTTTATGATCGAAAAGTTTATCGTGAATCAGTCGCAGCTTAAGATTTTGCACAATCTTAGCACTGTGCCCCGTCATTAATTTCGGAACTTGCATACCCCTGGGGCACAATCCGGGTATAACTTCTCGTTATCGGTCGTCATTGACTAAAGGAGGGCCATTTTTCCGTTTGGGGGACTGGAGCCCTCTGGGCAAGGTACAAAGGACGTGAGATTAAAAAGCGTTTCCATATACCCACCCGCCTGAGAGGTCGCAGTGACGCTCCATTAATTATTGAAACCTGAGTCGTTCTGGAGTGCAAAAGGAAACAAACAATACAGCAAATTTACTGTACTGAAAGGCTCGCTAATCAACGGCAAGCGCTTTTTTACATTTTCACTTTTAGCCCTTGGGCAAGCATATCACACTGTAGAAGCCCATTTCCCGAAATATAAAACCACACACTTATACTTATAAGAAAAAAAGCGACAGTTTGCTTTACCAAGTTTCAGTTTTCTATACCAGGTCCCGCCCCGTTTTCTTCCCTGGACCCGCCTCTGGCACTGGACAATGGACGTTCCCGCCCACAGGGAGAGGGGTGCCAGCGTCTTCTGTGCCGCCTCCCTACCCAGCCCCAGGGCAAACCGGATCCTGCCCTGGACGCGCTTCCAGTGAATGGTATCACCAGTGGCGGATCCAGGACTGCATTTCTGGGGGACTAAGAGGCCTCCCCCACCATTGCCCACAATTGATATCTATGTCGATTCCTGTTTGGTCGATGAAAATAAAAATATGTCTGTCATTGGGATCAGCCTGCGCCTTTGTATTAACTATAAGCACTCAGACATTTGGGAGGACTTGAGCCCCCTATCCATCCTCCCTTGTGCCGCCACTGGGTATCACCGTATAGTGCCTTAACTTCTTGATTTGTGTGTTGGTGCTAGTCATTTCTTCTGTCATCATACTTCACGAGCCGTTTACATTTGGGGAAAACTTCCGTATCTCAGAGTAAAAATGGGTTTACCTTGCGAAAAAATATATTTTCCCGATCTCTAGACAGATTCGTCAATGCTTTACCCACATTCGTGATGCCGAAACCGTAACACTTTTGATTCAGTTTGGATGTCTGAACCACAACAGCAGGGTCCACAAAATGTCCGCTCCAAAATGAGATGGAGCGAAAAAGCTCGTTTTGATATCATCTGAAGCATGATCTTGTATGGCCAGCATATATACCCACCTACAAACATGAAACCTAAAACCAAACAAACAGGGTTTGATCCGAGCCAGACCCTGATCTGAACCAGATCCTGATCTGAACCAGATCCTTATTTGAACCAGATCTCCCAGATCTAGTTCATCCAGATCCAGATCTCCCAGATGATCTGGTTCATCCAGATCTCACTGCTCCGCATTACCCTCGAGGTCAACAACCTGGAGAAAGGGAGCCGAACATCGCCTGCGGGCATGGATGTCCCTTCGGTCGTCCTCTCGGCTCTAATGGCGTTCCCGCCCCCAGGCAGCCCCCGGCGGTGGCTTTCTAAATCCGCGCTGGAATGCCGAGGGTCGAGGGGCGAGCGAGATGGGCGGGGGGCTCGGGCAGGAGGGGGAGGGGGTCTGCTCCGGATAGGGGAGCAGAGGCGTGGCAAGCAGTGCGCACCTGGGAGGATTTCGGTTATTTCAGTTTCGGATGTGGAGTTTTGAGGGATAGGAGAAGTAATATAGTCAACATGGCACATGAGAGAGTAAGGAGTCGTTCGTGTTTTGTATTTTTATGGAAGACGGTTTAATTTCCATTTGGAACAAATATTCATCAATCAGGTTCAACATGAAATAGTTCATCACAATAGACATAATAGAACAAATAATGTATACGTTAAGTGAATTAGACTGAACAGGCACGCACAGAGCCAGTATTATTCGACATCTAAGTTCGGTGATACCAGCCTCATGCCATACGCGGATCCAGGATTACCGATCGCGGGGGAGCGCCATCCGGACCAGGGGGGCGCCACTTTTGACCGGCAAACCTATCAGGTGGGCACCAAATCCTATCGGTGGGCGCAGATTTTCGCATCCTAGGGGGGTGGGAAGCGACATTTCAGGGGGCGCCATCGACCTTTAAGGGGGCGCCGTGACCATTTCAGGGGCGCCGAGGATCGATTGGGGGCACGTGCCCCCCTTTGCCCCCCTGGATCCGCCTATGCTTCATGCACCTGTCTGTGTTTAGGACTGAGGCCACACGTTTGCCGTAAGCAAGACAACGGTAAATTTCGAGTTCATCACTCAGATCTAGAGATAAACGTCAGGTATCCAAGCCTTTGCAAGTCAAACTCCATTATGGATGAGGCTAAGAAGAAAAATCGGCGCGAGGCTTTGCAAGATAGCGAGTAGCACGTGGAATCCAAGTAGTCGCTATTTCTGCTCCAACATTCCCATTATAACTATCATGCGGACCCAAAGCTGCCGAAACGAGAGGCTTGGAATAAAAGAACAACACGCATTAATCACACATCAGGAGGGTGAAAACGTGCAACGCACAGGCAAAACCACCAGCATTCTGGAAGAGGGGTGCCGGGGGTAGGAAGCGACGTTTCAGAGGCGTCAAGCCACCGTGCGGGGCAGGAATGCTCGATCAGAATATGCACCTGTCGTCTTTTGCCCCGTTGTTCCGCGTATGAAACTATAATTATGCTAAAATACCCGGAAGCACCAACCCCGTACGTAACTCCCTTGATCAAACCAGCATCATCCACCACTTCCCTCCCCCCACCTGCAACCCTTCAGGCCGGTTTCAAACATCGTCACCCCCGCGCGCGGAACCAGTTGACAAAGGTCAGCGACCCCCTCGCCCCTCTTACCGGCCCACGCCGGCGACCCCCGGCGCTAACTGTAGCAGACCGGGGGAGGGGGAGGGGGAGGGGTGCCGGGGCGGCCGCCGGCGGCGGTGCCGTCAAAGGGAGGGGAGCGCAGACTGAGACGGTTTCGCCTCGGGGCGGGACCGCGCGCGGGGCGCCAGACCTTTCTCGCGGTGGGGAGGGGAGGGAGGGGGGGTGGGGTCTGGTTCTGTGGTGTTGTGGGTCGGTATGGAGCAGGGGGCGAGATGCAGGGCCGGATCTAGACCACCGGTTTGGGGGCACGAGGCCCAAAAATCGTGAAAAAATCGTCTCCCCCACCATTGCCTCGCAACAGCCTCCGGCTATGCAGCTACTATTAACACTCTGACGTTTCGGGAGAGGAGAGGGGGAGGGAGGTTGATCCCCTAGCCCCCTTGTGTCCGCCACTGGACCGAGCTGTTCCATTTTCCACGTAGGTATACTAATAACACGTGATTTTGAACTCATACTTTTCCATTCGCAAATTTGTATTAAACTGCTCAATGGGCTTAAAATCGCACAACGCTCAGAATGTTTATTTATGGTTCCGTCTTTTATCTATCAACTCGTTTAACCCACATATTTCTTTCTCCGCGGCCCGAGCTGTTGGAAGTATTAAAAACAGCTAGAAGCTAGAAGTTCAAGCTCGTTTCGATAAATATCATTATTAATGCCCGCTTCTGGTCTCAGTTAAAATATGTTCTAGCACACCAAACGAAACCATCACGCCATTGGTGGATCCAGGGGAGGGCAAAATGGGCAATTGCCCTCTACCCCTCAATTTTTTCCGCTCTTCTTGAAAAGAAACTTTTCTAGTCTAACCTTAACCAGTCTAACTAGTCTAACCTTAACCTCACTAATTATTACGTCATTCGTAGAAGGGCTGTTCAGCGGCATCTCGATACCTAAAGTGCGCATTCACCTTAAGAAATAAAAACCATAAAAGGCCCCGACGAGGAAAAATCCTATATCTTATTCGTTCACAAGCTCAATGGGAAAATGGATGAGACCAGCAACATCTGTATAAGCTTATCATAACCTCTTCAATGGTTGATACTATTGTTAAACTTGTGTAGGTACTACACAGGCGACTGAACTTATCGGCTCCATGTTATCCCTTCTGTGTATACATAGTTCTACCATAACATTTCACTGATTAAAAATACAAAAGGCAAATAAAATACTCAAACTGGAAAATTCGTAGGTAAGTGGCTCAAAGCAATCAAACATACATTGCAAAAAAACGAATCCATTGTTCGTCTTGTGTACCCTCTAAAAAGTTCGGAACGTACCTTCACACAACCCACCTTTCGAGGTCACAGCGTGTCGGGGCATAATTTACAGCCGTGCTATTCGGGCTACCACTGGCCAATAAGGGCGGGGGGGTGATAGGGTCGGAGGGATAATTGGGGGTAGGCTCCCCAGTGGTAAACTGGGGCGCCCAACGGAAAATACCACGGCAGGGGTATCGCCAGGACAGACAGAAGGGTGGGGAGGGGAGCCTTCAGGCACTGTTTCTGTGGCCAGTCCAGACTTGGTTTTTGAACTGGTCTGAATCTGTGGGCTGCCGCATAGCAGATACCTTTGTCAAGTCAACATTGTTTTTTGGAGTGATATCCACTCAGGGGCATGCATTTTTGAAAATAACTGTTCATGCCAAATTAAAAATGTCAATAAAGACCATATTAAAAAGTGTGTGTGTTTAGCCGTCCCACAGGCATGTCCAGGCATGCCCAGGCATGTTCAGGCATGTTCAGGCATGTCCACAGCATGGAACCAATTCTAAATTCTTAGAAAAAGTAAAGTATACCTTAACACAAGTCTTATTGGTAGTAGCCGGGCATTATTCAACCACATAAATTCATATCCCTGTACCAACTGATAACAAACAAGATTCATGTCTCTAATTTTGAGTATGATTCATGTCTCCGAATGAAATTAATGGGCTCCAAACATAAATCGGTGAATGGTTTTCTGTGATACCTTCTTGCAAATCCTGATGGATAAGAGTGAATAAGCTCCATGGCTCTGACTAGCGATCCGATTCTCAAACACACAACAATGTCCGGAACCACGATTTCTGACAAAACCCCAATAGCACCATATGCCTAACTCAGTAGCAGCTGCTAGTTTAAGGGCTTTACATGAGCCCTATGGTCAGACAAGTTTTGGGTTACTGTACGCGAAAATTTCTTGCGAGCGCTAAGTTCAAAATTAACAGACCCTCACCTTTTTTCCCACCGATGATGACACTCATGCCCCTGGCAGTAAGCTGGCGATTCACCAGTGCATCTATCCCAGACCAAAACCAATTGTCATGCATACGGGACGGAGGAGGGGGATAGCACCCTCCCCCTGTGTTGCAAGCCCCTCGCCGGATGCAATCATTGTGAAGTGGCCTCCCCTCCCCCTGGGGGAAGTCCTGCACCTGCCCCAGAGCCCCCCCATCCGCCGGGGTCCATTGGAATGTGTGAATCAGGACCCCTCACACCATCACCAGCAGGGACGTTTTCAGTCTACGCAGCGACGGAAAATCGACCTTACTGACAAGACAACCAAGAAGACTAGTTTTCACACGACGTCAACTGCAGTATACTACAGGGATCCTAGCCTTCAGCGTTTCGACTGAAGCTTCAACCCCCGGTCCCGCTCCACTCAGTTCTCCACATTCTCTGCTCGTGTTTATGCCATTGTCGTCGTCCCCTGCTGGCAACAATGAGGCCGCGACGTTGTGGGAAACGCATTACGGGCTCCCCTCCCATAGGGTAGCTGCAGAGGCGGATCCAGGAGTTCATCTTGGGGGACTACGGGCTCGAGCCCGGCCCGCCATTGCCTTGGATCAGCCTACGTCTATGTATTAACTTTAGGCACTCGGACATTTGGGGGGGGTTGACCCGCCCCCCCCTCTTGCGTCCGCCACTGGTCGGCTGGTCTTCTTCTGACCAGGGGCGGTGCAGGAAACCGCATTTTTGCATCGTTTCACTCGGTGGTTTCATTTCAGTTTAAGAGGCAGACTAAGGGTGGACGGCATTATAAATTATCCGGGTCGAGGCGCATAATAATAGTTGGAGGGCCGTGTCTCCTCCGAACAGGGTCTTGGATCGTCAGGCTGAACGGAAGTTTATGTGGGCACTGCAGAGGTAGACTTAAAGCTATAGGAAATTTTCTTACACAATCCAACCATTGCGCTTTTTGCTTGAAATTTGTCTGATCACGAAACAAGGAAAAGGGCATGGACAGGACTCAGACGGCACATTCAATGGTTCGACAGGGCACTCCCGTTTTCTTTATGGGGCACTTAGAGTTCTTGCTTACACAAAAAATTGTTAGGGGCTCAAAATGGCCTTCACAAAATGGCACAAAACAGGCCTTCAGGCGTTCAAAACTAGACAGGCACTCGTAATGCCCTCCTAGTTCTAGATCTTCCTCCCCACCGGAAGAAAATTCGAAGGGCTGAGAACTGTTGGAATGGGCCGGGGACCGGAAATGGTTGCCACCTTGTATGTAAAAAATACTCACCTGAATCCAGCCCAGTAAGAAGCCCAATGAGCTCATTTCAAAGGACGATACCGGCCTAATTTTGGATTGAACTCTTGTATTGGCCCAGTCTTAGCCTACTTCATTAGTCGCAAAGTTTGGGCTTGAAAGAACCTCAGAATCAGGCCAAGTTACCTAAAGTTACCTAAAATGCCCCGTAAAGTTACAATCAGACGTTAACCGAGAACATAAGAAAATGAAATAGGTAAATGTGGCTCCCCAGCCCAACAAACACTAACATAGCCAAACAAACACTAACATAGCCAAACAAACACTAACATAGAGCAAGCCATCGCAAACAACAAAATTTTAAATCTCGCCAATCCCAAAATGCATATGACTATGCCTCAGAAGCACAGGCTCCTCAGGCAACAAACCCCCGCAACCTCCCACGTACAGCAGCTATCGAAACCCACAGTTATTCAGCTATAAAAACATGCTCTTTTAATCTAAGCAAACCCACTGTCTAACCCTAATCTTCTCTATACAGAACGATCGATCGAAACCATCGAACCAACATCACTGCCATTCTCTAAACCTAACAACCCACACTCAAACACAGACAGAACCCCACATTCCCAACTACAGAACCCCACGTTCTAAACCTCACAACCCACACTCAGACACAGACAGAACCCACATTCCCAACTACAGAACCCCACGTTCTAAACCTCACAACCCACACTCAAACACAAGACAGAACCCCACATTTTCAACTACAGAACCCCACGCCCTAAACCACACAACCCACACTCAAACACAAGACAGAACCCCACATTCCCAACTACAGAACCCCACGTTCTAAACCTCACAACCCACACTCAAACACAGACAGAACCCACATTCCCAACTACAGAACCCCACGTTCTAAACCTCACAACCCACACTCAAACACAGACAGAACCCCACATTCCCAACTACAGAACCCCACGTTCTAAACCTCACAACCCACACTCAAACACAACACAGACAGAACCCCACATTCCCAACTACAGAACCCCACGTTCTAAAACTCACAACCCACACTCAAACACAGACAGAACCCCACATTCCCAACTACAGAACCCCACGTTCTAAACCTCACCACCCACTCTGAAACAGACAGGACCCCACATTCCCAACTACAGAACCCCACGTTCTAAAGCTCACAACCCACACTCAAACACAGACAGAACCCCACATTCCCAATTACAGAACCCCACGTTCTAAACCTCACAACCCACACTCAAACACAGACAGGACCCCACATTCCCAACTACAGAACCCCACGTTATAAACCTCACAACCCACGCTGAAACAGACAGAACCCCACATTCCCAACTACAGAACCCCACGTTCTAAAACTCACCACCCACTCTGAAACAGACAGAACCCCACATTCCCAGCTACAGAACCCCACGTTCTAAACCTCACAACCCACACTCAAACACAGACAGAACCCCACATTCCCAACTACAGAACCCCACGTTCTAAACCTCACAACCCACACTCAAACACAACACAGACAGAATCCCACATTCCCAACTACAGAACCCCACGTTCTAAACCTCACAACCCCGCCCGGCACCCCCAAACACTCAGTTCAACGCTCTCCAAACCACCAGCCGATCCACAGGCGTTCCGGGCCGATTTCGGCAAGGTCGTCAGCAACTAGGAAGGCAACGACCTAGTCGCTCCAGCCTCGGCGTTGCCATGGGTGGACGGGCGACGCTTGGCTTACGTCGGTGAACCCATGGGCTAGAGAGGTGGGGTGTAGACGGATGAAGTAAGGTTTTTTAAGAGGAAATTACAAGCGCAGATAGGTGTGTTATATATATAATAGAGACACAGCTTAGCTCAGAGATATTCGCTGCTTTCCATGGCTGTTTGAATCATAACGGCTGAGTCTTGCCGGAGTTCAAAATATATATTCTGTAAAATTTCCCGAGAGAATATCACCTGCGATTATAATCATAACTAGTCCAACAATGCAGACTTTTTATGTTGTGATGCGATATGTAGGCCCAGAAAGCGTTTTGTAGTGAGTTCTCCCTTTAACCTGATATACCTAACCTAAGGCCTAGATTATACATCACATCACCAATAGACATTTTACTCCAGATTCGAATCTCGATTTTGTCTACATGTATTCCCCCTCGTCTGCCTGATTGAAAAGAGCTTGTCAATGGGATCCAACGCAAAAATATTGGAATTCAGCCTACGGTTGAGATCCAAGCCCACTTGCCAATCGATATTAAACATACGCACTTGCTACCGTTAAAACAAAAAAAATATATTGTTTGTAAATCAGTTATACGCAGTGTCCCCTATATAACATAACCTTGCTGCCCCAGGTGCCCACAAGTTCCCTCGTGTATGTCCCTGATTGAGCTATGAATTATTTTTGGAAGACAGGGGGGTTATTGCACAATCACGTGCTGATAATGTAGTACCAGACAAGATATTCCAGTCCTCGGCAGTTTTCCCAGTCACACTCTTCTGCCCCTTCTAGTTTTTCGATTGAACAGAAACTAATTACGTTTGAGCAGAAATATATAAAGTCTTGTCTGCCCCAAGTTTCCATCACAAAAATTAAAAACAGTTGAAAATATATATCTCGCAAAATAGGATAATATCGTGAAAGAACAAATGCAGCCTTTCTTTGTGCATTTCTGACTACCCCCATATATTACTTACAAATTTTCTCAAGTTTAAATTCACTGGCCGTTGCTATCGGTTTAAGACCATGTCTTGAAATAGTGTCAGTCTTGTGTGTTGCCTAAGGGCATGCCCTTAGGCAGCACACAAAAGAAAACACGATCATTCCCAATAAATTAGCACCGCAACCGAGCCCTGCACCTGCTACAGTCCGCATCAGCTGATCTGTCAAACCACCGGAAACAACAAAAACAACTCACCTGTTACGAAGCCACGTGCTTTTCCGCAGCAGAAACCTCCTTCTCCGGTATCAAGAACTTCAAAAACCCACTCGCTGCCCAAGATGCCTGGAAGACGCTGGCAGCCCCCTCCCCCGAGACCACACGAGGCGAGCCACGATGAGACTATACTCTGGGTCGGTCACTCCCCCTCCAGTTCGCACGAGGGACGAACGGCTCCCCGCGGCCCGGCTCGGTTCACGTACGTGTGCACCCGGCCGGAATGAGGAAGCGGCATGATTCTGGAGTCCTCGTCAGGTGCGAATTGGTGGTGTCAAAATTTGAACCCCGGGAAGAGGAGACGGCTGTTTTATTCAAGATTTTAGATATCAACACAGATGTTATTGTTACTGGGATTAGGTACGGGGTGGCTTTGATCGGCTGCCTTTTGCTTCACTGGGTGGGGGAGGGGAAGAGTGCCAAGTGGATTTCAGGGAGGTCGCAATGACGGTGCAGAGGTCACCTAGCGCGACTTCGGGGAAGACCCGTATAGAATTTAGGGGGATGTCACGTAGCCGAAGACACTCGAAGAGTGTATCTCCAGTTTTCTTACAAGATCAGTTTGATGACTTGAACAGGATGCTAAAATGAGGCCCGTCCGGTCCAAGAAGATTGGTTTCATTCGTTTTGACAGCTTAAAGGTGCAGTTAGATACAGATAAGGTGAAATTTATGTCTAGCAGGTTGTAATCTCAGTGTTTCTCATTCTATTTCTGAGCCTCAGCAGGAATGTAGTTGGCTTAAAAACTCGTTGGAATGTTTTTTCAAGGTAATTCGGGAGTATCAGCGCTGAACACAGGCCACGACGGACTCGTTGGTGAGTAGATATTTGGGGGGCGGATAAATACGTACGCAGTAACTTTGTTTCTTATGCAGACAAAAATAAAAACCATACACATCAGATTAAGGGGCCCATGAGGCCCCTACTTTTCATTAAAATATTTTCCGATTTTATCAATGATTACTCCTCTTCTAATCTTCTCAATTACGCTGTTCTTTTTAGGTTGTTAAGATGTTCCTGGCCTCTCCCCTCGAATCCGGAAATGTAAAAACACTGAAGATTATATATTCGGGCACAGCCCTTCATCAGAATCGTGGAGTAAATATCAATAATTCTCAGTCCTAGTATAGTATTCTCAGTCCTAGTATTCTCAGTCCTAGACTGAGAATTATTGATATTACTCCACGATTCTGATGAAGGGCTGTGCCCGAATATATAATCTTCAGTGTTTTTACATTTCCGGATTCGAGGAGAGCCAGGAACATCTTAACAACTCATCATCATGCCCTCGCCGCAGCACTTCAAAACTTATCAACTGTTCTTTTTAGTTTGAAACCAAAAAGTGTTCACCACAAGGAGGGCGGCGGGCAAACAAGGCAGCTTCCGCTGGATAATTAAGCTCTACTGGCTCATGAACGTTAATGGTCTTTTATCGATACGTGCTTCCAGATAAGAAGTATACATATAATCGACGTGCAAACAAGAGCAATTATCTATAATGAGAAGAAAACTGGCGTCCATCTTCACAGGCACTTATGAGCCGGCATTCTGACTAAAACTGTTACCGGAAATTTGGTAAGTTTAAGTTGAAATACTCGGTGCACTAGCTGGTAGTTCCTAATACGATATGGTATTCCACCCTATTTCTAGGAAAAAACAATTAAGAGCAGCAATTTTTTTCATTTCGGTATACCTAGATAAATCCCAACTTGCTCCCAATCATCCGTTGGTGCTATTCTGATATAGATTTCTTCCCCTATTGGCAAGTCCTCGTTCACTGAAGCTATTGTGATGTAGCGATTCACAGCCTCATTACTCACCAATAGCTTTAGGACTCACCCACAGCCTCAGTACTCACCAATAGTTTTAGGACTCACCCACAGCCTTAAAACTCACCAATAGCTTTAGGACTCACCCACAGCCATCGTCCACAGTCTTAGGACTCGCCCATAGCCTTACGACTCACCCAGTCTTAGCATTCGCACATCCTTAGGACTCACCCATATCCCTCGCCCACATCCTTAGGACTCACCCATATCCCTCGCCCACAGCCCTAGGACTCACTCACATACCTCACTCACATCATTAGGACTCATCCGCAGCCTTAGGACTCACTCACAGTATTCGGATTCACCCAAATCCCTCGCCCACAGCCTTAGGACTCACCCTTCACTCACAGCCTTAGGAATCACCCACAGTCTTAGGACTCACCCATAGCCTTAGGACTCACCCACAGACGAGATAGCCTTATGGGTACTTGTGGAGGCAACGGGCCCAGAAATCCTTGGACCGGTTGCAGCACACATCACAACCTTAGGACTCAGACCTCAACCACTAATTCAAAGCCGCCTTTACCGTGACCTCACACTATAGCGATGAAATTGTCATTTACCCACAGGATCAAGTCTTAAAATTGATGGAATTCAAACGTCTTTTACAGGTATATTATGCCTTGATTACTTGTATGCCATGAGCATGGCTGGAGATCTCTTCTCGATCCAGGGGGGGTTCCTGGGTGGGTTAACGCTGGCACGGCAATACAAGCCCTATACAAATCCTAGGGGAGACCTAAAATCCAGGGGGGTCCTGACCCCTCCCCAACCCCTCATGGCCATGAGGTACAGTATGAGGGATTCATCTGTATCATAAACTTACATTCAGTTTGTTTCCAGAATCGATATGTTCCAATTAATTAAACATACCTATGCGCGTCTAATGCTAGCTCTGCAAACTCAATAAAGGATATGCATTAATCATCGCAGCCATCTCACTGACATACTGCAATGTGAGAACCACTCGGCTACGAAATTCATTTAATGGGCCAACAATATGTAATATAATCTTTTTTGGGACTCACCCACAAAAAACGCGATTCAGGAGGAAAGTGGAGACGCATGCACCCACCCCACCCCCTCTCATCCCCGATCGACGCATCCGGTGGCCCCTGAAACGTCCCAGGGCGACGAATTGGCGCCCCTATAATGCGATTTAGCGCACCTTTGACCGATTACACGTTGAGAATTGGTGCCCCGGGTCCAAATGACGCCTCCTCCAAACTAGGTCCAAATGACGAGCCCCTCCCTCAACCGAAGTTCCTCCTCCCGTCAGAAATCCTGGTCAGAAACGGAGAACTTGCTGACGAATAAATTTTGGGCAATAGTAACTAAGATTGTTATTTCAAATTCCTACCTTAAACTCTACCATCCACCCATATTTAAATAATTTACATTTAAATAAAAAAAAACTGAGACAAACAAAGCTTAAGGAAGTTGAGAAATCAACTCCTTCTAACCTGAGAGTTTTGGCACGCAACCACTGGTTGGCTTGCACTGCTCCCATCAGAGGAAAGTACACTAATGCTAGCTGGGGGATGGTTGGGCAACTGACAGATCCAGGAGTGGGTGGGAGGGGGAAACAGGGAAATTGCCCCTATTTCCCACTTTTGCCGATTTTCTTTAAAAAAATCTATCCACGATTTGGGCTCCGTTACCCCCCCCCCTCCAACCGTCGGCCTGAATCTGACCCGGGTCAGCCCACAACGTGCCCTCCCAGTGCCATAATTCCAGAGGCAGATCCAGGTGGCAAGGGCCCATCGATCCACACTGTGCCCCCATACCACACCTTGGCGCCCCCTGAAGCATCACTTTTCCCTTCCCAATGGTTCAAATATTGGCGACTCTACGACGACATTTGGCGTCCCTCTGACCCTCCTTGCCAATATAATTATCATCACTGGCCAAGATGGCGCCCCTTAGCTGAAGTGACTTCCCACCAGCGATCCTGGATCCACCTACACTCTCTGGGAGAGTCTTGTCTTTTCGACAACCTATGAACGCGGAAGTGTAGGGTCAACTATCTCGCCACCACTCTCTTCCACAACCACGCATACTAGCCCTTCCAAGGAGGAAAAAAGGAGGGAGTAACCACCGATGCACGCAAGGCGACATCAGAACCGGAGAACACCATTTTCGGTGGAGTGACAAGCCAGACGAGAAGCAAACTTTATAATGGGGGACTTACGATGCTAGCGGGATGCCAGGTACAGTTGGGGCAACATTTTAGGGCAGCCGGCAGTGGGTATATTACAGGGCGCGGTGGGCTTTGACGAGGAAGGGGGTACATGCCCTACTTTGCCCTCTAGATCCGCGTATGATTTGTTCCCCCATCCTTCCTCTCCCCTTCCCAACAGCGTCGCTCCCCCTCCTATCACAGGCTCGAGACGTCGTTAGAGATGAAAACGTGGTATATAGAGATGGAAAGTCGCCCTTCTGGGAGGGGAGGCGAGTAGTTCGCGCCGGGTTATAGTACAAAAGAAATGTTCTTGTTACAAAAGAGATCAACATGGGGGCTGGTCCAGACCCTGTCTTGAAAAACCAAGAGCTTTTGGTGCCACGTGTTTTGTCAAAAAATATCCAAGATAAATGTAAATGACGTGAAATAATGAAACAAGTGAATACTAATTATCATAATAAGTAACTAGACAACAATAGCGCATTTGTTACGTTACTTAACCTCATTTATATTAGGTAATTTCGTAAAGAGCTTGACATTTTATATCAAAACATCTGGCACCAATGGTTCCCGGATTTCCAAGAGGGTCTGAGCTAGGCCTACGAATCGGAACTCCGGATGGATATCCAAACCGTTGGCACATTGGATTTGATTGAATTGGATTGATTTTGGGAGTGGATTGGATTGACCCGAAACTGACGGTAGTTTCGGATCTGGATATAGGTTTTGTTTCTCTTTTTTCAATTCATCGCGTTGTTCGCACGTGGATTGAATTTGAACCGACAATCGTGCATGAAAACACTGCTCTGGTTTTGGTCGGGGAAACTTTGGATAAGGAATGGAGTGGGTCTGGATTATCTTGTCCATGACGTAAAATAGGTGACTTTCTGAAGGCGTTCGGTCGATAGCTGTGCCAAAAGAGTGGGACAATTCCATTATACTTCCCGTCCTCTCATTGCAGCAGGGATTTTTACACCACAGGTACGTGGAGGAACGGAATGGAAAGGAGCGGTGTGGTTGTTACCTCTTCGGCAATCCCTGGGTTCAAGGCCCGGTGGATTCCCAAAACAAGGAGCAATCTGGCCCCCGATAAACCCTTCCAAAGGGGGAAAAGTTGGCGACGACTCACAAAACTGGCAGTCAGCGGTACGATAAGCCCCAAGCATTATTAGAACAGAACATGGGATGATGGGTCGCTACAGCATTATTGCATTCCGTAGTACCTAAATGTAAAAAGTAGCAGTGTTAACACGACAAAATATGAGCAGGACTTCATACAAATACATTCTGAGATTTTGCCTTAGCTGTCTTCCCATACCGAACGGAAGTCAAGTGTTTGGACGGGGCACGAGTTCTCCAAAGTTGTGATCAGAGGGATGACCCCCAAATTAGGGGAACTTGACTTTGTGCCTTTGTATTTTCACTCTATTGCATACAAATGCTCACACACACATACACGTACTTCACAAATGCTTCAAAGTTGCTTTTCCCAGTGTATCGGCAACAATGTGTTAAACAAAATGTTTTCAAACTTTACCCGCTCCCTGGTTTTCACCACTCCGACGTCCTTACCACCAGTAAAAAATCCGTGGCGCCGCAACTGATTGTACTTGTTACTTAAGCAACTGCATCAAATAATACGACAGTCAGGGATACAAAAACTTAATCAACTCCTTTCTGCTTTGGGACTTTTCAAATCCATAGCAAAATGAGGGAAACATGCATGCCTACACGCAGCACCAAACCAAGAATGTCACCCAACAACACCCAATGCGTCGCATTACTTACCCCCGAACTCTACACTACCACCGTTGTTCATGACTAAGGTCAATAGCCTTACCCCCTGAAGCCTCCTCAACGGGGTCACATCATCGCCGCCTTAGCGTTTGTAACGGTAGGCTGTTCCAGCTTTGGAGTGTCCCGTCCAGCAAAGCTGGCATACCTTTCCAGGCGCTGGATCCATGGTGAGGGGGTCATTGGACCTGCCGGAGCCCGTGGGCGGCACCTACGGCTTGGATTGTGACAGAGGTGACAAAAATATGATTGTGTTTCTTTGATTTAGTTGTGTGGTGTCATGAGGTAGTGTGCGGTGTTAAACAAGCAAAACCCGGGTCTTGTCTACCAGTAGAGACACGGTGACATGCCTCTCATTTCGTGGTGTCTGTATTGTCGACAAATCTGTTACATTGTTCTCACAAAAGGTGCCAACTTTTCCGCCTCTGTGCCTCCAGGCAGCCCATCGCCCATCGCAACAGCATCCGCAGGCAATCTCCCCCGAAATCAACACCACCGAAAGCTTCAGAACAATCATCTATTCCATGGTCTTGATAGTTCACACCCTGGGCCTCGGAAAGCTACCCCACCACATCGTCGGTATCGCACCCCAAACTCTCTTGCCCTGACACCGCCCTTGCGGCATCCCGGCAGCTCTAAAAGCGGGTGGTCTTGCCTCTATCGCCGGACCGGCAGGAAGCGCCTGGGGGCATCTGAAGACCGTGCCGCGCATGCGCAGTAGCGTCGCCACAGGGCTGAGGATACCGTTTTCGGGGTCGGGGCGTCAGACCGCACCTGTCACGGCTGGGATACCTCCTCTGTGAGATGGGAAACATCGGCGTGGTGGTGTTGAGCGGAGTTCTTGCCAAATGACGGAATGTATCGAACGGACGTTCAAAATGCCATGTCCATGAGCTTACACTCAGAAACATTGGGGAGAGGATTCCCCCTTTCGTCTAGCTCTCCTTGTCCATTCGAATAGCTAGCTCCCAGCATTGATTTCACAATTGTGGAGTGACATGGTCCTGGGCATCACTTTGTCATTTGAGAACAAATCGTAAAGTTCAATTTCACTGTTATCACCCTCTGTAGAAAAACCTATTGTGGTTACCTTCTGGATACATAGGGGAGATTGGGGAGAACTAGGACGGGGAAGAAGTAGGACAGAGCCGTTTTCTCCGTCAGCTTCCAGTATTTTCGATTATTTTTTTCACAGACCTTTGAATTAGATGAGCTTTTGGGATCCCGATTTCTGCACCGTATCTTTCGAGCAATCATTATTGTATGTTTAAATTCACACAAGTGCCACCTCGCAGATTTTCGTGCAGGGAATCCCGTGCTGCACCACAAGTTCCTCGCACAACAGTAGAGGCTACTGAGAATATAGAAAGAATTGGCATGCCTCCCTCTGTGAGCTGTTTTTTTTAGGCCGCCGAAAAAAATCGGATCTATTTCCGTCCATATCCCAAAATTCCTCGACAAATCCAAGCCAGCTAGTTTGTACATTAAGATTACCATAGGCGGATGCAGGGGTGGGCGGTGGGGCACTTGACCCCAATCGACCCTCAACACCCCCCTGAATGACGAGCCCCCCCGAAATGTCACCACCACCCGCGCCATGATGCGAGCATCGGCGCGCCCGCAATAGGATTTGACTCCCACCTGATAGGTTTTGTCACCCAAAAGTGGCGCCCCATGGTCCGAATGGCGCCCCTAACCATGTACCCATCTTCCCAGAACATTAATCTTGGATCCGCATATGATGACTAACAATATAAACTTGTTATCGGCTCCTTCGACAAAAACGGGTATCCAAGCCCAAATCCAGATCGGAAAATGGTCGAATTCTCTGCCCGAGGCAATCCGGCGACGACACGGGAATCTACTCAGATATAACACGGATATAGCACATATATAACAACACGAAAACAACAGATATAGCACAAATATCCGGCACTGGCTCAGGAACTGGGGATGGGGGGGCACCGAGGCAGGGTGCCCCATCAGACATTTTAACACTAGCCCTATGACATTGACTGGAAATTAATTGGTTGAAAAAGCCCATGGTGCCTCCCCTTAAATTCGGACGTTCCGCCGTCACTGATATCCGGTCCATGACACTACCAGAACTAGCGCGTCCCCTCTCCCTCTCTGGGGGGGCCCCTGCTCCCGGTGGAAGGCGCCCGGATGTGATGAAGGGCACCCCTCACCTCCACACACAGTATAAAGGGCCCCTCACCCCCTCTCCTCCCATGAGTAGATGAGATATCCGAATGGATACCCAACACGCGTCTGAAACGGAGGCCAGGGGTTCTAAAGCCCTTCCTGCACATTTCATGACACATTGAATAATGTCAGCTTAATTGGAAAATCGGAGCTTTTTATGTCATAAATTTTTCTTCTCCGGGAGCGGGAAAGGTAACAAAGGGCCCAAATCTGCCAAGTTTTTATTTTCAGAGGAGACCTTTTTGTCACCAAGAGGTTGGAGATCGACTACATAATGACCTAAGGACACGAATGAGTGTAGAGGACACGGGGTTACGGCCGAGTCCAGTGGTGGATACAGGGGAAGGGGGAGGGGTGAGGGGGGCTAGGGGGCTCAAGCCCTCCAAATGTCCGATGGCTGGGGAATTTTTAGCCCCCCCCATGTTGCCCTGGATACGCCACTGTTCACCACATTTGTGACTGCACAGGCTTATTTGTGATTTTTTCAGCAACTTGACAACAAACCAGAGAGGTTTCCTGAAAAGTCCTACAGAATTATATTCAAAAAAAGGAATACAATAATATTATTATTACCTACCCTTCCAATTCTTATTATTACCCTTATTAACTAGCCTAAAGCAATGGTGGAATTTACCCTTCGTTATACCAAACCAAGGGGGAGCATCACCCAGTGGCGGATCTAGCCGGTCGGTTTGGGAGGGGCAAACCAAAGTCGAAAAGCAAAAAAACGTCACACAGTGAACAATTGCGCTAAAATATGACTTGTCGGGAAATTTTAGGCATTAGAGGCGAAGAGCAAAAAAACTTCACAGGGTAAGTAATGTAGGCACGAGATGCTTTTTTCCTATCCAAGCCCCAATACTTACACTGAACTTAATTGGTTCTGTTTGAAGTTGAAGTACCAAAATCCTGCTTATAAACTAAAAAGCAGTGGGGAAAAAAGGAGGTCGAACGCTTTGGGGGCAAAAACATAGTTTTGCCCCGAGATTTTCCGTTTGGGGGAAAAATGCCTTTTTGCCCCCCTTGGATCCGCCACTGGCATCACCTAAGGTTACGGCCGAGCCCATAGTCACCTGTCTACAGGTGCGAAACTACCTCAGCACATTCCTATCTCATCGCAACATAGCCCCTGTGAGCGTTTCCTGGGAAGCGCGGGCGGGGAGCGTACCTCCGTCTCCATGACCACCAGACTTTCCAGGAAGCAGAGAAAGCGACGGATGAAGACACCATGCTGACGACTGGAGGGAGCGCTTCCATCAGCGTCCCCGGGGAGGAGAGGGGTGGACTACATTGTAGGTACCTAGGCATATATGGAAGCATGGTTGCTGTTGCCGCATAGCAAGGGAGGATTGATTTATCATTCAGGCTGAAGGGAGTATCAGGCTCTACAGCTTTATTACGACCGTGTCTCAGGAGGGATCTAGGGATCTCACATTCGGTGATTTAGGATTTCGGTATGGGGTGAAGCCCCAGGGGGGTGGCCTAGGCCCCAGGGTCTGAGTTTTGGGCAGTCCGACGGGAGCCTTCCCGAAGCGACTTTTTAGGCTTTTAGGTGGTGGATGTCGTAAAAGTTTTGGCGGAAATTGAAGGAGAAAATTTGGCAGAATTTGTCGGTATTTTCTTCGAGGGGGTGTCGAACAGAAGTTCACAGCTGTCAGCCAACGGGCGGCCAATAATTTAAGAAAAAAACAAAGCATTTGCCACGGTCTCCTTCTAAGTTTGAATGTGCCTGCACAGCACATTTCTCACATTTCAAGGGCCTTCAGGACAGCATCAGAGCTCGATTTGGGCGCCCGGTGTTCACAGGGGGGCTCCACGGACCAAAGAGGGAGACAACCACCCCTTAACCCCCATCCCCATCCCTTAGATCCACGCCCGGGAAGATATCACCATAATCACTGGAGCGTCCTCAAGTCCAAATAATGTGACTCGGGGTGGGGCTCCAAACGTCTCCTAAACTGGACGGTTCAGTATAATAGGATAGACACGATATTTATAGAGAGAGAGAGAGAGAGAGAGAGAGAGAGAGAGAGAGAGAGAGAGAGAGAGAGAGAGAAGTGAGAGAGAGAGAGAAACATATATCTAGTACCCGTGATGATGAAGAATACCACTACACTCATTATATCGCTTTTGATAACTGTTATCGTCTGCATTCAAAATATTTTTAAACTTTCTTTTTTACCTCTAGAAATTTGCAGAGCTAGGCTTGAAACATAATAGGACCGTAAGTTTGCAGAACTTGTAAAACGATTCAATGAGTTGTGTTCATCGTCGGGTATAGTTGTTTTCCATCGTCAATTATATCGTGAAACAATGCTCGTAAACCACTCATGAACATCTTAGAAATAGCTCAACATTATCCATTTAGTTACAATCTACCTAGCAATTATCACGATATACCCGTCGATGCGCAGAACCAAAAAATCACACAATCCTGTCAAATGAATTTCCACGATTAACTGATAGTGAGAGGGGAAAATGACTCGACCACGAATGCGACATCATTGCGATGCAGACTGACACTCGTTATCAAAAGGCGCACCATTCCATCGGACGTACTGGCCCTCGGGGACTCCGCCTAAACACAAGCCAATACCACCAGCCACCCCTCCTATCCCCTCCCCCGGCACAGACAACGACCCTCGTGGCTCACCGCGCGGCGGGGGAGGGGGAGAGCCCGGCCGGTCTACCCTACCGGGGATGGACTGCCCCACAATCCCCCCTCCCCGCCAGTGAAGTGGAGCACCGGAGGGGGAGGGAGGGGGAGGGGGGTAGAGGGGAGGGGACGATACCTGTCCTCGGCCCAGCTGAATAAAAACGCAAATAAATGAGGGGTACGGACCAAGTACGCGTGCACCCGGGAGGTAAACGCAGAGGTCTAAAGCAGATCACAACAGGGATGGCTAGTGGAGGTGACAAAATGGCTCGGTTAGTTTGGAATTGATTGTCGTGTTTCAGCGAAATGGTGCTGTGAGGGGAGCAGAGGGTGGTTATTGAGCCCAGTGCCTGATGGCTGAGGGGGAAATGGGACGCGATCAAAAATCTTAGGAAGTGATTTAGAAGAAAACCTGCGAAAATCGGAAGGTTTGGGGACATTCATTTCTTCCTTCCCTGTATCCTCCTCTGATAGAGCCTGAGGCCTTTTTGAAAAATTCCATGGACCCCCGTCATGGGGCCCCCACAGCAAAGGGCCCCTTAAAAACTACAAACTGTTGAGGCCCAGTCAGGTCGCTCATGAACATTGAAAAAAACCAAGCTAAATTTTCCAGGGCCCCGCTGATAATTTGGGGGGGGGAACTGCGCCCTCTGCCCCCCTATCCGCCGCCACTGAGAGTCTGGCGCTCCCAGATGATATTTTAGGGGACCTTCGGCATCGAAAGTGGGAGGGAGGCAGAGTGACATCCACCAACACGTCAAGCAGAAGGAATGCTCCGTAAAATGTCGGCCTCCTCGACCGATTTCGCCACTCTTTTCTCGCGTTATCAGTGTGAACTGAAGAACATGTTCCCAAATTGAATATAGGTAAACTGCAACGTCAGCACTCTGCTGTAGTCATAAGTTTAGGCAGGGCGTAGCCAGGATTTCGCTCAGGAGGGCGGGCGCCCCGAAAAGGACCCCTGCAACAGCGCCCAAAGGGCCCTGATGGGTAAAAGGGCCCGGTTCGTTACAGAATAGGGCGCTGAAGAGGGCTTACGAGAGCCCTGTCTGGTAAAAATGCCAAATTTGGCCACAGAGCATAGTGCGGGCAGCCGCGCTCGCGCTCGTGTCCTCGGGGGGCGGCTGTCCCTGCCGCCCCCTTGGCTACGCCCCTGAGTTTAGGCATTGCCTGTCAGTCTCTGCCCCTCACATACCCAGACACGGCTCCAGGATTGCAGTCAGAGGGACCAAGTCTGCAAAGTATGACAGCAGGCCAGACGAGTCGCACCAGCCATCTAA
Organism: Lepas anatifera; assembly: GCA_034440635.1. Classification (NCBI taxonomy): domain Eukaryota; kingdom Metazoa; phylum Arthropoda; class Thecostraca; family Lepadidae; genus Lepas; species Lepas anatifera. The sequence goes on along the minus strand of JAOTON010001776.1, from coordinate 223,816 downwards.
AATTCTCGCACCGCCAGCACTGGCGATCAGGGGGCCCAGGGGCCATGGCCCCCCAAAGCCCAAATAGTATCTTTGGCCCCCAAAACGACCGACTTTGGCCGTTTTTTTAAATCCTATGCTTTTGCGATTTTTCTCGATTTGGCCCCCAAAACGATGTTTTGGCCCCCTCCAAAACTTTTTCCTGGATCCGCCAATGACCGCCAGCCACCAAAAATTCGCACCAATCTTCCATATACCAGGGAGAAAAACGCACCTAGCCTACCCACAAGATGCAATGCTACCTCTCTTATTAGTTAGTTAGTTAGTTGAGGACTTTTCATAAGGCCCCCTCCTGTATCTTTATAACCATATAGCCATTATTTGTTTGGTTTTCAGTGTCACCTTCCTCGCCCCAGTCTCACAAATTCACACCAGGTTGGTAAGACTCGCACCACTCGCTCCTGTCTCCAAGGGCACTCGCACCAACGAGATCTCGTCGAAAATGCCATACTTTGCACACTGGAGGGGGACACCTTCAGTCAGGGCGGAGGCGCGCCCACTAACCAGGCGTTGGCGCTTTCAGCCAGGCGCGCCCAGCAGGCCCAGGGAGGGGAGCGCCCCCTGGATCCGGGCCTGACAACCCGGTTACCGCATGTTCGGGTCCGCCCTCTGCGTAAAAATTCCTGGCGGTGCCTCTGCAGGAGACGTGAAGTGCTAAATGAAAATTTAGTTTTTTCCAATATACGTCAGCGTTTGACCAATTTACCTCCGAAATCGCGAACATCGTCGAGAGGGAAAGAGACTATGTATGTTACCGAAAGGATAATTCCAGCCTCCCTCTCCTCGTGCCAAAAACAAACGTTAAGAGCAACCACTGTATAGTATTGTGACTTTTACACTGAATCTTATCGATAATGAATTCGATATTCTACGCTGATATACACATAATGAGAGGCTGATCGGTCAACGACAAACGATATACCACTGGGATCCCGGATTACAGATGGGGGGGGGGGGGCTTTGATCAAGGACACCATTCCAGTCTAGAAGGGGCGCCATTTGGGTCTGTATTGGGCCAGTGGTGCTTATTCTTTAGGTGTGGACATTCACAGGGGCGCCAAATGGCATCCTGAGACGCCAGTTCTTGTGCAGGGGCGGTTTCAGGGGAAGCCCAGTGGGTAGACGCGGTGGACATACCATTCCCTAACCCCATGGATCCGCCTTTGGCACTATGCTTTAAATCTAAAGGCTCCACTAAATTCGTTCCCAGGGGAGCACATGGTCAGACAGGTGCCATCCAAACCAGGGGGCGCCACTTTTGCGCGGACAAAAATTATCAGATGGGCGCCATGCCATATCGCGGGAGCGCCGATACTCGCAACGGGGGGGGACAAGGGGCCCCCTTTGCCTCCCGGATCCGCTCGTCATTTGGTGAGCCAGCTGGACAGATATACAGCTCTGATATGAACAATAACAATCTAAAATTCGACCAAGAAATTCTTGATATCTCTGCTTCGTCGAACTTTCAGCTAATTTCAGAAAATGCATTACATATTCGAAAATTTTCTTGTTTTGAGGCGTAACGGGAATGCATTTCATACATAAGTAGTAATGATGTGCCACTTGTGAAAGCCTAAGGAAGTAGCCTGCCTGAGATTTTCTGAAATCAACTAAAATCTGACATCATCGCCATGAGCTAGGCGCTTTTCAAAAAGAGTGTATGCTCGAAAATGACTTGGCTTCAAATTTTATAATAAATCGTTTAAGTGGATTTAAGAAAGACATGGTTAAAAACGACCCAGTCAAATAAATATCGAACAAGAATAATTATAATAATAAAAACAAATAATGACAGTAACAATAGCAAACAATCGAACGTCAAAGAAACAAAGCGTATACACCAGACTTCTGTATTTATACATCTGTACACGTTGGACGTCTGTATCTGTATATTCCCTGTTTCTGTCACGTTTCCACTTCAAATTTCACCTCCCCACGCACGCACCCCCCCCCCACCACCCCCACACACACACACACACACACACACACACACACACACACACACACACACACACACACACACACACACACACACACACACACACACACACACACACACACACACACACACACACACACACACACACACACACACACACACACACACACACACACACACACACACACACACACACACACACACACACACACACACACACACACACACACACACACACACACACTCTCTCTCTCTCTCTCTCTCTCTCTCTCTCTCTCTCTCTCTCCCAAATATAGGCGGACCCAGGAACTAAAACAAATTGGTGCTATTGCTTCCGAACAAGCATCGGCGCCCCATACACTACACCATTGTGCAAAACACCACATCTTCGACGCCTCAAAATTTCGCCCCTTTAGCCCCCTTCCCGCCGTATACGAAGCTCACCCTCTCATCCAGTTGCCACGCTTCCTTGATCTGATATCCAGGATCCACCAATGCACACAAGCGTAAAGTGACATCTATTTGTACTCGTATCACTCTCAGGCACAGAAAACACATTTTAACGCAGCGTTCTCTTGGAACTCTACACTAGGCACAGACATAGTATATCCTGGTTAAACAGAGCTGAACTGAAAAACGGTGCCCCTTCCTTCCACTACAGGAATGATTGAACAATCCCCTGCCCCGGTTGGCAAGGCCTGGCTAGAAGAATGCCGAAAATATCCCAGGAGGAGATCTTGCTACACTTGCGTTTTGATAAAATGAAAGTCTCGTCCCTGTGACGTTCACTGAGAGCATAGTGACTTACTAATCCGCCCTGGTAAAACTAAACGGCATCAAGCAACACTTCAGTTCGTTGACATGAGGTAGTAACACACTATTCACATAATAATGTTCACCGTTTTATGCACCACCCTCCAAACACACGCCTGTTTGTTGAAGCCAAAGCAGAGAAGGGAGAAGATTACTCACGTTTTGCCCGGAAAACGTATCATGTTCTGAACCATAGAGATGAGCTATTACTAAATGTTTTGGATCAACTTTGTCGAGGCAATGTTTGCAGTAATAGTTAATGTCTATGTTCTGAACCATATGAATATTTATCAGGCGCACAGCGTGCTGAATGTGTGCTGAGCACTGCCACGAACATTTCGGCATTCACAATGCCTGCACTAAAGCGACATTAAGCATGCAAACCTAGGAACGTTTGTCGACACCAAATCCTAGTAATAAAGTCCCTGTTTGGTTTGAATGACACAAAAGGGTACGAAATACACCAATCTGCCGTCCAACAGAAGAGAAGCATATGTCACATCTGGAACATTTAATACGAAAGCGCCTTTTCCGTTTTGCTTTACATTAGCAGAACTCTGTGACCGATGTGAAGGCGATATATAACCCCCAAACCTGAGCTAATTTCGTCATATAATTTCATAAGTAGCCACAGCTTGTCTTTCTGCATCGAACGATACAACAATCTTAAAAATGTGGCACAAGCTTTTCCTTCGTGGGACAACAGCAAGACAGGGGAGAATCCATAAGTAGTTGTTTGTTAAGGTCACTCCCAACAAGACCACCTGCCAATTACAGGGAGCATTGGCGAATGCGTTGAAATGCCTTTTCTACCAGATGGAACACAGAAGCCGGTCTCTCGCCATGGCTATTGAAAATATGTTAATCCATACCATCCCAATCTCGAGACAAGCAACGAAGACACTAGGCCATCCGAGCTCATGTTCTGGATCAGCTTTGAAAAAGCGAGGTTTGCAAGATACTAGAGCACTGGATCAAGGTCAGTGCATACGCAGCCAGAAAGCGATTGAGAAACGAAAATAAACACAGAAATGGGTGGTTTTAACTGATCATACCCTTAAGGGTACCAAAGAATCTCTTGAAACATAGATACAACGGAAAGTTGTAAATAAATAACTAGTTCCTCACAGCTCACAATCCACACTACATTTGTACTATTTACCCAGTGAAAGCCTGGGAATATCATGGGCATGTTTCTTGACATCAATCACCTCTGTGCAATAAAAATACTGCTGCAAAATCCGCAGCGACGTTTCAGACATATTTCCAACGTTCTCGTTTTTAATAACGCTGATTATCACTGAATCCAAATCACACTTCCGCTTTTCCATCCTGATAACTTTAGCTTCTTTAGCTTAAACCCCACTAGATGTCACTACATCCACACCAACGCCACCAGTTTCTTCTACCTCTCGCTAGGTGTCACCACCGTTGTACGGTTCCGGCGCCACCATCACACTCGAAGAAAGCAGAAGCGGGTATGTGGCCTCCTGGTCGAGCGTGGCGATGCGGATCTCTTGGTCGCGCGCCAGACGGACCTTGACGAGGCCGGTGGTCTGCGTGTGCTTCGGCATTCTCTGATCGTCCAAACTGATCACCCTGATTCTGACGGGAGCAATACAGAGGGTTATGCCGCACATAGGCGGTTCCAGGAGCGGATCCAGGGGGGTCACCTGTCCGCCTATCGACCCCCGCCGAAAGTTCGATGGCACTTCCTGAAATGTCGCTGTTCCTTCTAGGATCCAAGCATAGGTTGTGATTTTCCCCTGTGATAGGCTTTCTTTTTCCCTTGGGATGGGATTTTCCGCCGAGAAGTGGGCTCCCCCTAGTTCGGATGGCGCCTTCTCCAACCATGCACGCCCCCCAGCCCCCCTCCTTATCGAAAAGTCTGGATCCACCTATAGTACCGCCATGGGCTTTGGTATCAGAGTTATATATATATATATATATATATATATATATATATATATATATATATATATATATATATAAACTAGGGTACATTTTTAGTTCCCAGCCATTCCCAATAGTCCCCTGTCCATTCAGAGTTTCCTCCACTCGTGAGGCATAGTGCCTATGTTGTCACCGAGGTCCTGCTTTGCCGCCCGGAAAGGGTTATAATGCTGTGCTAAAGGTAGTTTTGCCGCCCTGTAATAGTAGTACTACTATGCACGCAACAAGCAAAAGGGCCGGATTACGAATCATAGAACGTCGTTTCGAATTTTGAAATGTGCCCCTCTGAGTTCCCACAACAACCTTTTCTTTCACTAGCCCGGAGTTTCAGGACACGTCAGTTGCTAATACTATGATTGTGTGCCTTGGTCCACACTCATGAAAACACAGACTGGTTGGCCCCATGTTCGCGTCAAGTGCAACAAATACAAAGGCAAAGGGACAAAGTGCCTTCAGGCTTCACCGTCTCAGCAATTTTCAACTTTTTTCTGAATCAAAACACGCTTCAGAAGTGAGCATTTTTACAAGGAAATAGCGTTAAGGTTGTAAGAGAAGGCAAACCATTATCAAGAAGTGAAAATATTCTGTTTCTGGAAGAACAGGGGTCAATTCAGACGCAGTGGGGGAATATGGTGACTTCTTATCGGTCCCACTGGATGGAAAGTGTATTTGTGCAGTCCAGGGACGTAAATTTTCCCTCCCTGACGGTCCCAAAATATGAATCTTGGTGCTGGTCTTAAACGGTTCAGCGCAGGATAAGTGTCGTCATCAGTAAAAAGTGAGAGGGCCTAGCCAATCTCCAACCTGCTGCTAACAACAACGTTCAGCCGTCTGGCTGGTCAGGAGCGGAAACACGTGCATATGACGTCACACTCACCGGTATATGACGTCACGCTCGGCCGCCTGGCTGATCATTAGCGGGAACATGTCTTGCCGTTGCATCCGACGCAGAAATATCTGTCTCCGTTGGTGGACCAACACCTGGGATGGAGGATTTTAATCAGCACTGTATTAGCTAGCATAGGCGGATCCAGGAGGCAAGGAGTAGGAAGGAGGGGTGACAGGTGGCATACCAAAATAACGCCTCTGGCCACAGTGGAAATCCTGGACCCGCCTGTTAGGCAACCAGCGGAAGTTCATTGGTAGAATAAGAGCTAGTTCATTGGTAGAATAAGACCTAGTTCTTTGGTAGAATAAGACCTAGTTCATTGGTAGAATAAGAGCTAGTTAAGATTTCCAACCACATGCCCTGAGCAGACAACACGTTAAAAACGCTCACCAGGTCGAGACCGAAGTTGAATCCCGTCCATCTCCACGTACAACGATGTCTGTCCTTTAAGGTCCGTCCGCATCGCAGTGCGCATGCGTCGAACTGCGCCTCAGTGACGTCAGCACTCCAGCCTGGTACGGTTGTACCCTGGTCCAGCTTCAGCAGCGTTAGCCACTGGTGCCGGAACAAACTGAAATGGCAGCGGCGGTGTTAAGGATACGGCAGTAAAGCCATTGCTGTTTCGAAGATCAGACTTGGTCCATTTGCTAATCATGTCCAAATCGTTTCCGCAGATGTTGGATGCGACTGCAATGAAAGTTCTGCAATTGGGTGCGGCGAAGATATGACGGTTAAGCCAGCACCACAGTCTGGTACAATCGTACCGAGGTCTAACTTCAGCACCACAATCTGGTACAATCGTACCGAGGTTTAACTTGAAAAGAGAATGTATATGAAAAGACTGAACGTAACTATGTTGAAAACGAGCGCAGGAATACAAATATAAACTTTTACAACCTGCTCACACAAAGTGCGTAGAACACAAACCTTAACAACACCACGAGAGTGAAAATAAAACGACAAACTTTTCAAACTGTGTTCATGCAAAGCACAAGAATACAAACTTCCGTGAACCTTTTTACGCTACTATACAAAAAAACTGTTACAGACCACTAGCGCCATCTATCACTGACCCGTGCATCCACTGTTTCGGCAGAATTCTGTCAGACAGCAGCACCTCCGTGTCCAGGGGATGCATGATCAGATGAGGCAGACGGAGTCGCCGGAAAGGCTCAGCTAGGTGGACGGCCTCGGCTGTGTCTAAGACGGCCACACTGCCTGCAGGGGAGTGAGTTGATCAGCGGAGTTGTCGATGATTCACGGTTGACTTAATCTGAGAAAGAGCAAACTCTGACTACCTCACTCCGTTGGGTGAAATTAGCCCTGTTCCAGCTGTCAGCACAGTTTTGTCAGCAGGACCTCTAACATCTCCTCCAGAAAAGAAACATCAGCGCCATAATCGCCTCTTGTTTGTGCTAAGCAAAGGAAAATTAAACCTTTATGCCATTAAAAAATATTAGGCTGCCACTTCGTGCACTTACTATTTTTCATCAGCGCAAACAACAGGCCATCAGCCTGTAAAACCTCTAGAACTAGTTCCCGGGGAGAGGCTACAGTCCTGTGACGTAGACGCAACGCGGCCCGCTGATTGGTGCTGACAAAACTGTGCTGACAGCTGGAACAGGGCTATTGTTTCAACTGTCCTACTGACGTATCACTTCATACCTTCAAACCACCACACCGGGAAGTGTTATGCTATTCAGTAACTCAACTGTTTGATCACTAGTTTGTAGCATACATATACATCCAGCATTACATTTGATTCCATTAAATTTGACGAAATGGAGAGTTCTTTCTATGAAGCCCCACAAATCCTAGAGCATGATACGAAAGCTAACTAAAAAATTATACACAAAAAAGTCAGGGATGCGGCGACGTGTCCACGCTTAACATTTTCAGACTCCCAGCGTGATGACTTGGCCCTGAAATACGACTTCCCTGCCCTAATATGAAAATACACCACTGCCTTTGACCACCAAGGCTTGTATAATATAGTCCAAAGCTCCTATTCCTCTACGTTTTTTTTTAGTGGAGAAGCCCCAACACTCTACATGAAAAACATTATCCCTTGAGAAAACGGGCACACATCTGGCGGTTTGGAGGCAACACCTTTTTACCCCTCCCTTGGATCCGCCCCTGCCATGCTTTCATGCCTGCCTTTGCGTTGCTGGAAGTACTTGTGAGCAGCCAGGACGCTGCCGCCAGGCGCGCCCGACCAATCCGGCTTCAGGCGGAGGAACAGCCACAGCTTCAGCACCACGTACAAACTGAACTCTGTCTGATGCACCAGCAGGGTCGAAGAGGACACCAGGGTAGCCAGAACCTGCGGACTGCGGGGTAACAGGGAGGGCGAGGGTCACACAGTGACACAGTACAAAGTAACGCGGGGTTACAGCGTCACGCTGCTCAGCGGGCGCTGATTCTGGAAACGGGTAGCTCGTTGCCAGGACCTGCGGACTGGGGGGGGTATCGGAGAGGGGTCACAGAGTAACGCTGATCATCGGGGGCTGATTCTGAAACGTGGCTATCGTTGCCAGAACCTTCAGGCTGGGGGGGGTAACAGGGAGGAGGGAGGTTACAGAGTAACGCTGTTTAGCGGGGTCTGATTCAAAAACGTGCCGGTCGTTGCCATTCACCCTCGCCTGATATGATAAAATAATTTAATTCTTGGTCTTAAAAATGCGTGCCGTCGGCATCAATGTGTCAGGGAAGTGCATCGGAGTTTGCGCTTTCAGACAGCAAATCTGCGCAAAATTCGTTCCCCCCCTGTTATCGCCAGTTCTGGATAGTGCCCCCTCCACACAAAAATTCGTGGGACGCCCCCACTTATTGGCGCCAAACGAGAGAGCACACACGTCAAACGGATAGGTAAAATCACAACAGGCGACCAAATGTCACAAAAATTACAATTGAGGTCTCACCATGCCTAGCAACTAAATAACATCCGAAGAAAAAGAGCACACCTATTCCGCACAAAGCAAACCCAACGACAAAACTTAAACAGGGTAACATTTCCAAATCTTCCTTCCATAACCATACATGAAACACATAACCATAATCAACAGATAGCCCTACAGTAAAAAAAAACAAGCATAACCACTCTAAAAGCCAGCCTCGACAGGGATTCGAACCCACGACCCATACAGCCAACACTAACACTCACCTCAGCTGCCGGAGAACAGCATGGTGTTCGTTGACGTGAGTCAAAAGGTTGTTCTCCAGCCACACTTGGCAGCACTGTTGTACGGGGAGAAGACTGTAGGACGTGGCCGCTTCCAGGAAGACCACGGCCGTCTGCGGAAGGACATGTGGAAGAAGATGTTGTACGTCTTCTAGGTGACCATCTTACGTTTTGATAATGTGACATCACAATAGCATGACGTTTAGATTTCTGCTGCCTAGACAATTAGAAGGTGGGCACATTTCATAGGGGGCATAGGCGGATGCAGGAGTTCCGATTAAAGGGGGCACATCTGTCAAGGGGGGTCTTAGGTTCGGAGAGGGCACCATTTAGGCCAGGAAAGGGTGCAATTGGAACCCAGGGAGCCTATCGTTGCGGTGTGATCATTCATAAGAAGGGCGCCAATACTTCCATCCTGGATGAGGGGGGTGGGGGGGGAGAAGCGACATTTCAGGGGTGATTTATGGGATTTAAGGTGACCACGGTGATTTAAGGGAGCGCCGTCTGGGTCACTGCGGGAGATGGTAACGTACGCCCTTACGCCCTAGAGCTGTCTATATAAGAATGTTTATTATATCCCTGAGAGACATTTCTCTTATATCACCAGAACGTACCCACAACCTTCCCCTCCACCCACATGCTACCTCGTTATCAATAGCATGGCCCTGAAATATTTCCTTCAACCCTGCACTGTGAATAAATCACACATAGGCAGTCACCCAAAACTGGTTTTGCACTATGGTGCTGCGTGAAAAAAATGCAAATTGGAAAACATACCCAGCGAGGAGAAAATTCAAAAGGAACAATATTGTTGTTGTTTGTTTGTTATTTAGTTAAGGCCAACCAGTTGTCAATAGCGCCCATTTCGGTTCGGCACGTCATACCAATTGGGTATCAGTAAAGTAGGTTAAACTTGTAATCTAATGATTAATACTACAAAGGCCAACAGTCTTCGTTAAAAAAAGTCACGAACTTGTCCACCTTAACCAGGGTCATATATGAGCGTAAAACCAATGACTTTAAAAATACATAACGCGCACAACCATGTCGAATCCTCCAATCAGATCAGTCAGCGAACGCCGCGCCGATCCCCAGACTGCTCCTTTCTTTCCCTTCGTATCTGGGCATGAGACCAACACATGTTCACGATAGTCAGTTAAAACCCTAATTAAATCCTTTTTTAAAGATTAGAAATACAGTGCCATGAAAAATTCACTGTGATCATATTTTTGATGAGTTCATTTCAACCCAGATTGTCTAATTTTGCTTAAAAACCTCCATTTCAGGAGTAACCGAAAAACATCGTATAACATAGCATAGCAGAGAGTGAAAAATTCATCTCACCCGGGTGCCGCCCTCCGCCCAGCGCCCTGCGATCTGGGACACTACACTCAGGACGCGGCGCCCTCACCTGGACATTGATACAGGACCGCATCACCTCCCCACACTGCACCAGCAGGCCGTCCAGCTGGAACAGCGCCGCCGCCGCCACCACGCTGACGATGTCCGACGGCTGAAGCTCCACCTCGTCGTGGTACAGCGATCCCAGCGCCGTCTCCAGGCCTGGTGGTTGCAGTTTGTACTTAAAGGGAGTGTGGCACCTTCACAACGTGATTTTAACTGAGATAGCCAAGTTGTAAAGCAGGTCGGAAAACCCGGTACTCCATATTTCATTTGTCTTGGAACTCGATATTTCCGTAGAAAAAAGCTAAAACTTACCTGACACCAGCCCCCCTCAGCCTCCCGTCGCCGGCGGCCATTGTTGTGCGCTACTGGTGTGACGACATATGCTGACGTCACGATGAGCATCAGCCAATCAAAGCCCTTGAAGCGCTTCAAGTATGGTAGTGGTTGCCAGATCGTGACATCATCCACAGGCTGATATTTATTTCTTTTTCTAGAGGAGTATTTTCAAAAACCAAATATTGAGCTTATTGTAAATTTTTCAGAGAAATCGTGAGTGGTTTCATTATTTTTTACTAAAAGTACGCCTAATAACACTAAATTCCAGGATTCGACCAAGGTGCCACATTCCTTTTAAAGTTGGCGTGTCGACGCCAGATGAGAGCTACATTCTTAACTACCGTGCAAAGGCGAAACCACAGATGTCTCATACGTTTTGCATGGGACATACGTCCTTTCACCTTTGCGCCACAGATAATCCCTGTTCAGTCTGTCAGCACAGCTTTGTCAGCAGGGCCTCTGACCTCCCCTCCAGGAAAGAAACATCAGCACCACAACCGCTTCTACTATCTTCTAAACCAACCAAAATGAAACAAAATACTTATCAACCAATCACAAGACAGAAGACCGCCGCCGTCGTGCTGTTACTGTTTTTTTTCAGCAGCACAAAAGCAGGCCGTCAACCCACAAAACCTCTAGGACTAGTTCCCGGGGAGAGGCTACAGTCCTGTGACGTAGGCGCAATGCTGCCCGCTGGTTGGTGCTGACAAAACTGAGCTGACAGGTGGAACAGGGCGATAAAAACTAGAGCGCGATAGGGGGTTCTGTTGTTAAAATCCAGCGGAACGGGTACGCCGTGTTATTTCTAAATAGATTTTGCATATTAGTGTTATTTCTTATTTTTTTCCTTCCATTAACATATTCTGCGAGGATATTACGCAGATTATAGATCTCTAGAATCCTCTGAAATCCCTTCAGACCTACCATTACACCATTGCTTCTGCCCCCCCACAGTGGAACCTGACTCCGCCCCTGATCTCACCAGCCATGGTGATGTTCGGGTCGACAATCTCGATCCTGATGTCGTTCTCGCGGGCCTCTCGCCAGTTCTCCGAAAACATGCTCTTGAAGTACGGGCTCTGGTGAAAATGAGCGCGGGTTAGTTCTGCAGGTGGACTCAGCCCTGGCCTCAGATTTCATGACGCTTCCATTCACATAATCCAGGGGCGGGGAGCCCCCGATCACCCTCGGCGCCCCCTGAAGGTCGATGGCGCCCCCAAATGTCGCTTCCCACCCCCGATGCGAAAGTCGGCGCCCACCGATAGGATTTGGCGCCCACCGATACTTTCCGGTCATAATGGCGCCCCCTGGTCCGGATGGCGCCCCCGGTCCGGATGGCGCCGCCCCGGAAGGTGCCCCCGATTGGCAATCCTGGATACGCCTATGTCCATTCATATGCGCCTGGCGCGGGTTCCGGTGACAAGTTTGCGCGGTATTTGCACTACAAACAGTTTTGTTTTTGGTCAGTTGGGCACATTTCGAACCATAATTTTACTTTGGGTTTCGGTTTTCGGTTTTGCTATTAGCTGCCACCAGTTTGCATGAAACAGTGAGGCAGGAATGAACGGACTGCGCAAGAAACGATATTCAGCCTTAACAGAAAACAAACAAAAAACAATACCGGAGTCCCGTGCCTTGGAAGGAAGTACCAACCGATATACAAAAGGAACAATGTAAGGTTGGCAGAGAAAGTGCAAATGAACGCAGAAGCTTTTAAAAACTGTTTGCACAAAACAGCTCAAAATGCAATAACTTACAAACCGTTCTTAGTCAATCTAAAAAATACCAAACACTTTCAAAACAATCACAAGCTTCCGGCAAGGCATATACAGGTAAGCGGTGAGGTTTTCGAGTGAATCAGCTGTTGGTAGCGAGATCGTGAGCCCCATGATACGCCATGGATTTTCAATCCTTCCATTAAGCACTTTCCACTAAGAATAGTTTCGCAAGCGGGTGCTTTGATTGGGATATAGCTGGTACTACAGATTGGGTATGAGCCAATATTGCTATTTGTATTTGAAAATATGCCAAAAGCATTATATATGGCAATTTTTCACATCTCAAAACATCGGGGGCGCGGTGGTGTAGTGGATAGAACGCTTGCTTTCCACGCAGCCGACCCAGGTTCAAGGCCCGGCGGCTTCCCTGAACAAGAAGCAAGCTGGCTCCCGAGAAACCCTTCCAACAGGGAAAGAGTTGGCGACGCCATATGACCCTGGCAGTTGGTGCGTCGATAAGCCCAAACAATTGCCATTCTTTATCATATCACGCTCTGATAGCTGTGCTAACACCTTCTGATGAGCTGTAATGTGATGCGGAAAGCTACCACCGTTTAATATATTGAATTCCTGGCGGATTTTCGGATAAAAAAGTAAAGAATGGCCTGCTTTAACCCCCCCCGGGCAGCCCCCCAAGGTTTGGAAGCAGAAAACAACGGGCGCACACCCGGTAGGGCCACCTCCCGCATCATTTCCCATCATCCCTGAAATTTAACCCGGGTCACCCAAGGTCAGGTCACCAGACGAGGTCAACCAAGGTCACCTCACTTCACCTTAGAGCCGAAGAGCACATTCAAAGTCGACGATTGAAACTCCCACACTCAGACCCTCCAGGGTCTACAAGGTGTATATCCGGGATTTTCGATTTCGTGCCCGAGGTCAGGTCACGAGGCGACCTCTCCCATTGGAAAAGCATGGGAAAAGCTATTCATGATATAAAAGCCACAAAAATGATTGCAAAACCAGACGCTCAGAACAACGTTTTGGACACCCTTCACGGATCCCAGGGGTCATATTTGCCCTTGACTTTCTAAGGTCATCCAAGGTCACCAGAGGTCAAAACAGTATTTACAAAACTTTGACCTAATTGAGCTAGAGCGGAAACAAACACCATCGTGCTTGTCTGTCACTGGCTTCATTTGATATACGGCAAGGTCACTTTTGACCTTCGTGACCCAGGTCATATTAGGTCACGAGGACCCTGGCGGTCAAACCAATGGCGGGAGGTCTTACGTCAACATAGTGGAAAAGACTGGCAATTCTATCAAATGTACTTACCAGGCCTCAATAGCTCAATGACATAAGAGTTATGCCCAGTTTGCTAATCATTGCATATTTGGAAAATAGCCGATCTGACCTAATTGACCTCTGGAGGTCAAACCATGACCTGACACTAAAACATGCAAGTTATTTCTACTGAATTCACGCGAGCTTTCTATTGCACTTGCAGATTTGCGCTAACGCCCATATTTTCGGAGTTAGAGGGGGCCATCGATGCCCCCCGGTGGGGCGAAGGTGGCGCCGGACCCCCGGTGGGGCGCGGGTTAAATCACGTTCCTAAAATTGACCCTGAAAAACGATTTTCTTGTGAACAAGATTTGAGAGAAAACGACTTCAAAGTTTTACAAATCTCGCTGGAAAGAGAGTGTACTAATGCCCATCAAGTATTTATAAGCATATATATCGTAAACTATTTATACGTAAAGTTTAGCCGCAATGAGTTTTAAATCCCCCGAATCAATAAAAACACAGATTAAATCCGCCATCAAATTGGAAAACAACCAGCGATACCAACCCAAAGGCCATAGCAATTACCCACATCAACCAAAATCTTCAGTGTTTTCATAGACAAACTTAAACTATTTATATACCAATATCCTAAGCTCACTTCACATAAACAACAAAATAGTAGGCAAAATTCCGTCAAGAGCAAAATAATCCCACAGAGGGAGACAGAAAGGCATTTGTCATCTGAAGATCACCACAAACAAAACGTTTCCATTTTGCATACCATTTTAAGTCCCAACCTTCTCCCGCCCCACCGAGAAGCTCGCCTGAGACCGCCCTTGAATCTGGCACGACTGGGCGGGTATCATCACATCTCCGCCGTCCACGCAGCTTTCTCCAAACCAGGGGCGGAGCCAGGGGTCAAATCCAGTCATAACTCCCATCCAAACCGGCATCATTTACTCAAATTCGGTCCATTCGTCAGAATAAAAAACCAAATCACAATCCTCCCATGATTTTGATTTCCCACGATTTTAGCCTCCCAAAAAACGGCTACCTAGCTCCGCCTCTGCCATGGCTCTGCACCCTACACCAGTGTTTACCTTACCCACTTGGCTGCCGCTGACTCCGCTATGATTATGCACGCTCGGTGCTGGCAGTGTTAGCAAAGCGACGCGGAGAGAGGAGCAGAGGCGGAGCAGAGGCGGATACAGGAGGGGGGCAGGCACTCCCCTCCTCATTAACCCATTCGGCGCCCAATGAAACCGCCAGAAACTGAAACCTCGACGGGGGCACCAGGGCGCCACGGCAAAGCTAGGTGGGCCCACGGCCACACAGGAGCACATCGGGGCGCCAGACCCAGGGGCCCAGGTCGGGTCCCCCCGACCGCCACTGATGCTTGTTTGGTGTTTGAAATACTCGGGTAAAGGAAAAAACATTCGTCTCATCTCGGCGAATTGGGTCGATATTTCTACCTTGCGTATTTTATCTATCATCAGTGTCAATAAATGTAAATGTACTTAAACAGAATGTAATGTTATGTAAAAATGTAGTTAGCAGCTCACACTATGACCGAAAATTCTCCTGATATTCGACTGCCTATAGGAGGATTCTGAAAAATATACCATCACAGTGAATTCGATATAGTATGCATCCAGGACTCGAGGTAAGAGGCCAATTAACAACCCACCAACCACGGGCATAGTCAGGATTTCGCTCAGGGGCAGGGGGCAGCGCCCCAAAAAGGGCCCTGCGACAGCGCCAAAAGGGCCCTGATGGGTAAAAAGGGCCCTGCTTGTTACAGAACAGAGTGCTGAAGAGGGTTTAAGAGGGCCCTGTTTGGTATGAAATTTCAAATTTGACCACAGCATATTGCGGGCGAGCTGCGCTTCGCGCGGCCCGTGTCCACAGCGGGGCCCTTCGGGCTCTCAGGGGGGGGCTGTCCCTGCCGCCCCCCCTTGGCTACGCCCCTGCCACCTATTCATGACCATGTTCCTCCATGCAGCAGGCCGAGCACATATACTCTTGAATTTTACTCAATTGTTGTCCCAGATTCGAGGATATGGGCCAAATAACATCCTACGAACCACCGACTTTGACACCACTCCAGCAGCCACAACGGGCAAGTGTCAGCAGGACTAGCTTGGAACCGGCGTGGTCTCTCCCACGATTTCAGCCGCGGCCAACTTAGCTCTTTGGACCGTCTGCTGACGTCACCACTGCCATAGGCGGACTCAGGCACCATAATTCGGGGGGCGCGGTGTGTTAAATCTGCGTCACAGAACATTGTCTCTGTGTGCGTCGGAAGTTTCTGGGTTATTAAGCTATGGGGCTAGATCGTGAATATTCATCATCATACAGCATGAATTTGTAAGATAATTTGCATACCCTGTCTGGATCGCAGCAGTTCGTTTTGCTGTGGGTTTAGCGATGCGCTAAACGCAGTGAATATACAACATTTGCGGGGAGAAGCTGCCGGCTTTGACTACTGCACGAAATCAGGGAAGGCAGGTCCGAATCCACGGACTGACGGGGTGGCGGATCCGAATCCACCTACTCAAGGAATGGCAGATCCCAATCCACGGACTCAGGGAATGGTGGATCCGAATCCACGGACTAAGGGAATGGTGGATCCGAATCCACGGACTAAGGGAATGACGGATCCGAATCCACGGACTAAGGGAATGGTGGATCCGAATCCACGGACTCAGGGAATGGTAGATCCGAATCCACGGACTAAGGGAATGGTAGATCCGAATCCAAGGACTAAGGGAATGGTGGATCCGAATCCACGGACTAAGGGAATGGCGGATCCAAATCCACGGACTAAGGGAATGGTGGATCCGAATCCACGGACTAAGGGAATGACAGATCCAAATCCACGGAGTCTGGGAATGGCGGATCCATCCGAATCCACGGACTAATGGAATGGGAGAAACCTCGGACTAAGGGAATGGTAGATCCGAATCCAGAGACTAAGCGAATGGCGGATCCGAATCCACGGACTAAGGGAATGGCGGATCCGAATCCACGGACTAAGGGAACGGTAGATCCGAAGCCACGGACTAAGAAAATAGCAGATCCGGATAGATCCAACACCACGAAACCAGTGAAAGGCGGTCCCGTGTAGTGCAGTGCTAAACCTGTGCTGGCGAGAACCAACACATCAGTCCACGTCTGCAGTTTAGGGCATGTTGGACACCCATGGGTCGATGGTGACTTCACACCAGGATGCACGTGACGAAATCAAATGGGGCCTCCTCACAGGTGATTGATCTTTCGAATATTCGTGGTAGTTGTGGTGGTGAGTCATACATAACCATAGGCAGATCCAGAGAGCAGGGAAGGCACATTCCCTCCCTAATCAGCCCTCGAGGCCCCCCTGAAACGTCGCTTCCCACCCCCCTAGAATGTGAGTATCAGTGCTCCTGCAATAAGATTCGGCACCCACCCGATATGTTTATCCGCCCAAAAATAACGCCCCTATGTCCAGGTGGCCCCCTCCAAATTGGAAGTCCTGGGTCCGCCTATGTAACACAATGCAAGATGCAAAAGATAGACTGGCCGGTTTTAATGGAACAACCCAATGCATACCTATTTCTTTTAGCAAGACACAACCGACGACTTACGTCAACTCTAAGCATCACGTGTTTGCATCATTCAGGCATTCATCCCTCCTGCAACAATGATCGAGTACGTTTATCTACCCCCAATTTCGACGCGCTGCATCCGCCCTTGCGTTGGTTGGCAGCCAATACCCTTCAACTCCCACGCTGTGCCAGCGCAAGCAACGGGCGGCAGATGGCTTCCAGGGGCGGTGTCAGGGCTAAAAAATGGAGAGAACCACCGAAACCGGACCAACCGAAACCAGAGAGAGAGAGAGAGAGAGAGAGAGAGAGAGAGAGAGAGAGAGAGAGAGAGAGAGAGAGAGAGAGAGAGAGAGAAGCTACCTGTTTTTAATAAAGCGCAGATGTGTCTGCTAACTTTTCGAAAGACATTCAATTTGTCAGGGATATTAAAATGGAAACGTGCCAAGACTGCATATCTGATATTCAAAATAACATGTCCTCTGTTTCGTGACCTACATATGCATTGGTGCAGCCTTAGGAAAATATTGCTACCAAACACAATGCAATACAACAGGCAAGCTTGCCCGCCAAATTCGAACAAATTGATGAGGGTGATGGTGAAGATGCTTGGCTGATCAATCCTAGAACTGCCCAGCTGTTGAAATCTGAAGTGAGCGGCGCCGACAAATTTATCAGCTGATCATAACACTGCGAACGAACAAAATGGGTACCTTAGACAAATTTCAGGACACAGAGAATCCAGAACATTATCGATGTGTGTCGACGTCTGAAACATTCTGGCATCAAACGTTCTGGATTGTCTCCTCATCAGTATCGCCATCACTGTCATCAGGGTGGCTAATTGTGATGCCAGGCATGGAAGAGTTGCCAGGTCCGCAGTAGCCGAAATCGTTAACTTTCGCGGCAGACGGTTTTTAAAGGGAATAAAAGTTGCTCGCCGAATGCCAAGCGCTACACATGCAATGCAATGGAAATGACTGCTTGTAATGAAAAGGGAAAAATAAAACTATCGTGCGACGATTCTTCACTCTAGTACAACATTATATATTCTCGTGCGCCAATTCTATATCATCAGTGTCTTAGCTTATTCAGCTTCTACTTCAGAATCAGAAAACGAGGCGAAAACCAATGGGAATTCTTAAACGAGGAAATACATCACGACGGCAATCACGTTCTTCACGATTGCTTTAACGCTGTTGCTGACGACAACGTGGAAAAGAAAAATAAACTGAAGAAAGCCTGTCATCCCCCAAATCGGCAGCTCTATTTCTCGTTCCGCTGACATGCCAAATGGACGTCGTGATTTGTAAACCGGGCCAAACAAGGTGAAAAAACTTACCGCAATGTTGATCAAGTGTTAAGAAATCCTACACAGAGTATATTTCTGCAAATGTTCAATCGTCACCAATCTTACTGGAAAACGTATCCGAATTCCTCGCCAAGACATAATTCTAGGCATTCACCGCCCAGACAGCGGCCCAATTCCGCTCTGGCACTTCAGCACCATTATTCACAGACTGCGGCAGAGGCGGACTAAGGCCACACTCTTTGGGGGGATTAAAACCATATACACACTCATTAATAGTCGCCAAAAACATAGTTACATGCCTCGTAGTAACCGGTGGGAGGGAATTAATTTGTGTCCCCACCCCTTGATCCGCCCCTGCGCTCTGGCACACCCAAGACGATTCGCCCCTGCGTTCCGTACCCTTCAGCAAAGGTCACTGCCGTTGCACCAGGACATTTCCGGAAGCTTCGCGCAGTGGCGGATCTACACCGAAAATTTAAGGTGGGAGGGAAACGGCCAAACTCATGGATTTTTTACAAGAAAACTGGTCTCAATCGGATAAAACTGTCAAATTTTGGTCGTTTTCAGGGGGTCATGATTTCATTTGTCCCCACTCCCCCCACCTCTAGATTTGCTTCAGGGAGGTTCCACGAATCAGATCAAGGGAGCACCCAGCAAAGCGGTAAACATACCAGGCATCACTGGTAATTCCAGGAGGTTTGGGTCAAAGCCATGATGAAAAAGAGTATGAGGAGAAAGTAGGTACGATAGCTAATTTAGAACCCGTCAAAAAATGGATTGATTGATTGATTGATTGAAAATTGACAGTTCCCGTGTACTACTATCAGCCTATGTTTCATTCTCCCAATTCAGCTCCGTTTTTCTTAAATAATCTCTCATGCTATTCCAAGCCAAAACAATCAGGCCCCAGGAAGTACTATTGATCAAACGAGGATTACTGTGTTTGACTTACTTCTGTTTTGCATGAACACCTGCTTTTGACTGACCTGACCTATTTTGCATCTCTCCGATGTTTCACCTTCTCTCAATTCCGCCATCTTGTATTCTACCTGTGAGCTTTTTCTTAACTGACCTGACCGACATCTGCCTCTAGGTTTCACTGCCTCTGGTTTCACCTCTCTCCATTTCAACATTTTTATCCAGCCTTTAAGCTTATTCAAATCTTCCATAAACGCACCGCTGACCCCACTGTTGCGCTCTTGTGTAACCCTCACATTTCATAATTTCCCTTCCACCCGGCCCCATAATGTTTAAAGGGAAGGTGGCACCTTCACAACGTGATTTTAACTGAGATAGCCAAGTTGTAAAGCAAGTCGGAAAACCCGGTACTCCATATATCATTTGTCTTGGGACTCGATATTTCCGTAGAAAAAAGCTAAAACCTACCTGACACCAGCCCCTCATCAGCCCGTCACCGGGCGGCCATTGTTGTGAGCTGCTGGTGTGACGACATATGCTGACGTCACGATGAGCATCAGCCAATCGAAGCCCTTGAAGCGTTTCAAGTATGGTAGTGGTTGCCAGATCGTGACATCATCCACAGGCTGATATTTATTTCTTTTTCTAGAGGAGTATTTTAAAAACAAAATATTGAGCTTTTTGTACATTTTCCAGACAAATCATGAGTGGTTTCATTATTTTTGGCTAAAAGTACGCCTAATTTCACTAAATTCCAGGATTCGACCAAGGTGCCACATTCCCTTTAAATAATCTCTCATGCTATTCCAAGCCAAAACAATCAGGCCCCAGGAAGTACTATTGATCAAACGAGGATTACTGTGTTTGACTTACTTCTGTTTTGCATGAACACCTGCTTTTGACTGACCTGACCTATTTTGCATCTCTCCGATGTTTCACCTTCAATGGGGGAACAGACAACAATTCTCAATTCCGCCATCTTGTATTCTACCTGTGAGCTTTTTCTTAACTGACCTGACCTACATCTGCCTCTAGGTTTCACTGCCTCTGCTTTCACCTCTCTCTCCATTTCACCATTTTTATCCAGCCTTTAAGCTTATTCAAATCTTCCATAAACGCACCGCTGACCCCACTGTTGCGCTCTTGTGTAACCCTCACATTTCATAATTTCCCTTCCACCCGGCCCCATAATGTTTAACACACCCACATCTCCTTGTTGGACGTACCGCTCTGATCCCAGGGGTGGACCCAGGCTCTCACTTTCGAGGGGTTGGTTAAGTGACTCAACCCTATCTCACATTCACCTCAAACGACTTCTTACTGTGATTGCCATGAGTACTCTGAAACAGGGGGAGGGGGAAACTTGCGACCCCCCAGCCCACACTCGTATCCGCCACTGCTTCCACTGCTTCTGACATCACCTCAGCTGAAGATCAAGTGGGCCCATCTCACCACCCTCCCACCAACACCCCCTCCCACCAACATTGCGCGGCCTAGGCCAGTGGTTTGGGGAGATGCAACGGGTCCCAGAATCGCGAAAAACATGTTTCTTTGACGAAAAACGGTCAAAATCGGAGGGCTTGGGGGAAATACCTTTTAGGGGCATATAGTGGGGGGGACATTCCCCCTGGATCCGTGCCTGCCCATAACTAACCCCTGCCAGGCAATTGGAGCCATTACTGTAGTTGAAAGGAGCCACTTTTTGGAAATTATATAAAGTAATAAAATTTATAAAGGAAATAATAATAAATAAATAATATATAATAATAAATATAAAGAATATAATAATAAATACTAAAATAATCATTTTTCTAGCATTGAATTGCTAGGAGCAAACGTACAGTTTTTTTCTTTAAAACGATGTCCCAAAACAAGGGTCGAAGAAGTCTAAAAATAATAACTTTGACCACAGACACAACATAGACTCGCTTTAGGCTGAGGTCAAATCCAGCGAACCATCGAAACTCCACACTGAATCTTAATATTCCTCTATAAGAATCAAACTCACTGGTAAGGATGGCGTGCCCACTAATCTCGGTAATTTTTTATACACAATAATCTCAATCACCTCTGCATTTTTCTGAGCTGTGAAGCTTGTAAATTAAAAAATACAACGGGTATAGCGCAAGAATGACCTGGTCACTCACTAGTTATTATGATATTTTCAATGAGTGGGGAAGGGAGCTTATGATTTAGACCAACCAAAATGTTGCTACGAGATGTAAATAATTCCTTCATGGTTCAACTTAGGGTCTGGAGTCCTTTATTTTGAATAATAAATTGTGTCCATTCAATACAGGGAGCTTTGAATAAAATAGCAGCAGAAGCAGAACGACCAGCAGAAGTTTCCCGACACACTTTCCCACACTGCTTTATCAGTCCAAACCCAACACAAGAGTGGGCCACCCCTCTAATCCCCCGCTTTCCCGTCGCTGACGCCGCCTCTGCCAGCCGCACCCAACCCGGCGATGGCGGCCGTCCAAACCTCGGCGGTGCCCGGGCGTCACCCCCAGTCGCTCCCGTCCCTCCGCAAGGTGCACGTCGCCGGTGGTCATCCGCCCACACTCGCCATCAAGAACTGTTGTTATTACTATAGCAACCACAAACCGGCAATATGCGCGTGGTTCTCGCTATCGCTGTGATTCTGGCGTGCTTTGCCTCGTCGGCAAGTGCAAAGGAATGCTACGCCTGTCGGCCTAAGAAGAGCATCGCGGGGATCACCCTCGCTGCAGACATCACTAACAAGCTGACGGCCTTCCCGACATGCGAGCAGATGGAGGAGGACGGAGTGTCCGACAAGTACAAGCAGAAGTGTTCTCCCTCCGACAAGGGATGCATCAACATCGTCGATCCTAAGGATGACACCAACAGGCTTAGGTCTTGCTTCCCGGCTGGGAAGGATGAGTGCCAGAAGTCGGCGTGCTACTGTACCGAGGATTTGTGCAACACCAGTTCTGGGGTGGTGGCTTCGGCGGCGGCGATGGTTACGGCCTTGCTGGTGTTGGCGGCTGGGCACTGAGGCACAAGGGGTTTGAAGGAGGGAGAGTGATGACAACATCGGGAGAAGATCAAAGACTTGGCGAGTGTGTGATTGGCTTTTGTCTCGAGACTGGTGGACTTGGTGTTGTAAAGACAGTGTGATGAAGACTGGCGACGAAGGAGAAAATGGGGCGACGGAGAAAATGGAGCGACAGAGACAGACTGTGAGCAGATAATATCTCGGAGAATAAACTCGGCATGGACAATACGGTTAAATGCAAAAAAGTATGCTGGTGTTTGTGCAAAAAATAACAGCATCGAATTGAATCTCACGGAGAACATCAGATAAAGAACAGTTAGTGGAGTGAACATATGTGAACAGCTGCGATTGACGGAAAGTCCACTTCAGAACACCCGAAAAGATTCCATTCTGAACGACCGGGTTCGCAAATGCATCGATTCCATAAGCTTCTTACGTACTTGGTCTGTGGGAAGGATCGACCTGTGAGAAGGCTTGCTTAAAAATGACTATTTAAACAGCGAGTGAGATGGAGGTCTGGCACAAACGCTTTTAAAAAGTTGGTAAAGAAAAGTTACGAGGGTGAAGAAGCAGCGCCAGGCGAGGAGATGGACCTGAATGAACTAATTTAAAAATGTATAATATTTTAAGATAGACATCCTACTCCGCGCAATACAGCAAAAACGTCGCTTCCAAAGACGACGACTGTGGCTTTGTGAATGAATGTGGATTTGAGCAGCTCGCAGTATACAATATTTGTGCTACCGAAAACGGCACAACGTGTGCAATAGAGCTGCTTTCGGCAACCGATCGCCTGGGTAAGACGCAGGACCATTCTCTTCAAAGCTTTCGGTAGCAGAAACCTTTCCCCGAATCACTTTTATCGCCGTTCCGCACGTGCCGAGGGCGGCGGGTTCGGTCAGTTGACCATTCAACGTTAGTTCACCGGCTGACAGCGTATTGATTTTTAGCTAGCAAATTCAGATTCGCGTTGACAGCGTTCAGAGGCTTGACTGGGTTACAAAATACTCAAACTAGCCACTGTACTTAAACAACTTGGCCAATCTGAATGCTTCCGTTCTAGCATGTGGTCTTGTACAGAAGGATTTAGTTTGCCAGCACGTGTCTTATTTTACTATAGGTGCTTACGTGTTGAATCACCGTTCAAAAAATCAACACCCAGCAGTAGGATCAAGCGTGTGATAAATCTTTCTGTGCCTTTATCGTTAATAAATTGTTACATGGGTAGACTGTGTATCAATCAATGACCGAGGAAAATAAAACAAAGGTGCACCAGCTAAACAAGAACAGAACACACATTTCTCCATAAGCAAAGCTCCACAAAGTTGTTGGGCTCGCACTGTCCGTAAAGAACAAAGATCGTTTACACGCTGAGGTGGTAAAACACGTCTCCCTTCAGTTTCTGAATCTTATATGTACCAGTCTAACCGAATGGTGCCCGAGAGTGAAGCTTAACCCAACACTTTTCGCTGTAGTTCAATGAAAACATCATTTGGCCGCAAACAAATTCAATGTACGAGCGGACTTGAGTTAACACAAAGCGATATATTCACAGAGCTATCCAACAGCCCTGCGTTACGCCACCGTATGTTTATCTTACTTGTGCAGTCCATAGAACAGCGAGAAAGATCAATGACCCGAAGGCTCGCGCGCCCTCCAAACCAAACAACGCGATGTTGTCATGACCTAAATTTTCGGTCTGGATTCGTTGCAAGAATCGTAAGTCTTGGATTAATTCTGAAGGAAAATCACTGCATTGCCGGTGAGATATTTAATTTAGTATTTTATTCGCTTCTTTTACATAAATTTACGTAACATTTTTGACGCAGCCTGCATTATCCTTAGTGTCGCGCTTCAAAACCTAAATGATAAAGGACATCCCCTCCCAAAATATCGATTTTAACGGTGTCATAATACACAACTGCAGTGAGACCGACCACAAAAGACTGAGGAGACCACGGAATCGCCATCTCTCACTGACCTAGTCTCCATTGCCAAACTGCAATCCGAATCCAAATCGGAATCGCCAATCCATTCCATCAGGGGCTATTTCCCCAGCACTATAGCGCGGTCTGTGCTAAAGTGCTGGTGAAATAGCACTTTAAGGAGCCGATGACTCCATTTTTATCCTGATCCGGCGGTGACATCCGGATCGTATTTTGTCCATGGAAACTGAGCTACGGACAGGAAACTGCCAACTCGAGACCCATAAAACCCTCCGCATTTGGGTTCCATGCTGTCTACATCCCTCTCATACATATCCCCAAACCTTTCAGACTTTATCGAATATCGCTTAGATCTGGACATTTTCCGATGAAAAGCATGGACACCCTGGCACCCCCCTCCTATTCCAATGTTTACGATACGATCTTCTATCACCCGGGGGAAAGGTTGAACTTGTTTCTCAGTTCTCCCCGTGAAGCCGGCCGCGTCCAAACGAAATAGCGTTTTTGCGCGCGGCTTCCCACGCGCGCCGTTCTGTTTCAGTCAACCAGGAGACACGCTTCGCAGCATCAGCACGTGACCTTGAATGACTCACCCACGGGGAGTCACATAAATTAGCGCGGTCATAGGCGTCTAAAGGAACAGGATGGGGCTGACCCTCCAGCTCGCGAATCAGACGGGACGTCCCCGAAAAGTTATGGGACACGACTTGGTTCTTTTTGTGCATTTTATCACTAAACCTGCGTTGACCTTGGTACATACATGTTTCAAATTTATTGTTAGTAAGCCGCCCCGGTAGCTCAGTTGATAGAGCGCTGGGCTCTGGCCCCCGCTCAGATGCATGCAGTGGCAGTGCATGTCCAGACTTGGGATCGATTGCCCTGAGACGCTCCGGCGCTCAATAGTTTACCCGATGTAGGTCGGCTGGCAACTGACTGATGAGAGGGTGACCTGAGCGGGGCGGCCGTTCCTGTGCTTTGTGGGACGTTAAACTTTGGCTTCTAAATCAACCCCTAATTGTGGGAGTTGCTCGTTCGGGTGGTGGGGCCGGGGTCTCCGTGACAAGTCCATTGATGGCTTTAATGAGACTCTAACCCCCGCAGCCGTACTGGGAACAACTTGGACAAAAATTGAAAACAAAATATGCGGGTGAGCAGTGATGGACAACAGCCATTCGCAAAGGCAGATCCAGGCGGGGGCGAAGGGGGCACTTGCCCTTCCTCCGGCGCCACTCTGAAAGGTCAAGAGGCGCCCCCTGAAATGTCGCTTACCACCCCCTAACAACCCCCCTCCCCAGAATGCGAGTATTGAGGGGGGACAATATTATTTGGCGCTCATCTGATAGTTTTTCCGTCCGAAAATGAAGCCCCTCGCCATAAGCCCTCCCACCGGAAATCCTGAAACCGCCTATGATCGATCGACTGGAACTGTTCCAGGCAGCGCTCTTGTAAAATGAAATCTCTCCCCAACAGTCCCAGACTCTCGGCCTAACGCATCGAAGTTGCCGTTTCGGCTGGGAAGCGTTTAAGCCGCCGATGGCGCTATGGAGTAACAAAAAGGTGTGAGATGAGGCGTCTGTGTGCCATTAATAAGCCTGCCCAGAACACATCCCTTGAGTACATTTAGTCTATCTCATGGAACCCGGGTTTGAAAATGGAGCAATAATGTAATTGCTTTTTATAATTTGTTCTTAATTTTCCTACTTCTGACTCCAAATAACATCTAACAATCCTGTAACTATTTTCCTCGTTCCAACACAGTATAATCTACCAATTTTACGATCCGTTTTTTTTCTTCAAAACACAAACTCAGCACACACCTCTACAACCGCTGGAATTCGGATACAACTTTGCGACATTCTGCAGAGACAACTGCCACTGCATCGATTGCTGCACGGACCGCCACAGCCCAAAACTTAACTTACGGTGGGGCGTGCTCCCTGTACCGTACCGAGACTACTGTACCGTACTGCATGTTCTACGGCGTGCTCGTCCCAAAATTGAGGCATTGTCGCTATAGACATTCTTGGTCAAGCCAGAGAGCTAGAGATACAAGTTTGGCCAGGCCATTTCTGAACTAAGCGGGAGCATGTCTGTATTTAGAAGAGTTACGACCGAAGATAAAGGGTTTGTGTCATGTGATAAAACAAATGACTGAAACGAATGACGCAGCCAGAGCTGATTCAATGCTACCGACAACAAATCCGAGAAAAAGTCTGTCATAAAACTCCCTAAACTCAAAATCTTCATGGTGCCAACTTTGTCAATATTACATTACTTTTTCTAGCGCCAAAATTCAACTTCAAAAAAATTATGGGTGAAGGGATTGGGAACTTCCTTTGGAAGGGTTTCGGGAGCCAGCTTGCTCCTTGTTCAGGGAAGCCGCTGGGCCTGAACCAGGTGGCTGCGTGGCAGCAGCCTCACCACTACCGCCCCCAAAATTCAACTTCAATGTAACTGTTCTTAGTAGTTTTTAACAACAAGTAGTAGTTAACAACTAGGCTACCAAGTCACCAGGCTAACAAGCTACCAAGCTACCAGGTTAAAAATCCACCAGACTACCAAACAAGTAGGCTACCAAGCCACCAGGCTAAAAAGCTACAAAGCTACCTAGCTACCAGGCTACCAAACAACTAGGCTACCAAGCCACCAAGCTAACAAGCTACCTGGCTACCAGGCTACCCAACAACTAGGCTACCAAGCCACCAGGCTAAAAAGCTTCCAGGCGAAAAGCTACCACACTAAAAATCCACCAGACTACCAAGCTACCATGGTTCCAGGATACCAAGCTACCAGGCTCCAAACTAGCGGGCTATCAGGCTACTAAGCTACCAAACCACCTGACAACCAGCCTCCAATCTACCAGACTACCCAGCGAACCCTTAAAACACAGCCCGTCCCGGTGGACAGCCACCTGGCGGTGTAGAGGCCAGTGGAGGGTGGTCGAGTTGGCACCGTACCCCACAGAGAACAGAAATAACCCTCCACGGCGCGAGGTGCCAGACCGGGCCGGAGAGGCTGCCAGAGAGTCTCCGCCATCAGCAACTACCCAGAGCTCTTTATCTTCGGGTTTAATTATGTCTGCAGATTCACGGGGTATCGACTGGTACAGGCTAGAGTATAAGGCGGATCTAGAACAACATTTTCCGGGGGGCTAGGGGCTCGAGTCGCACCCACCATTGCCCCGAAACAGCTTCCGGCTATATATTAGCCCTTCACCGCCTGGGGGTCCGATCGGACCCGAATCCTCGATTTTTCGCAAATGATTTCAAGCGGATTTGAATCAGACGCACGTCACTTTCCATACCGGTAGGGTGATTAGTATGACAACTTATGACAGAAAAATCCTAATCCGGTCAGGTCTAGGAGATATGACGTCACTTCTAAGCCCATGTAAGGCGATTCTTGGTCTTCTAAAATGAGCCTGACAAAACCTGGGTGTAACTCGATTTCTAGAAGAGGCCGAGTTTCTTGTTTCTAAACATTATTCGAAAGCTCTTGAAACGACAAACCCGCATGCTATAATCCATTTTGAGGTAAGGTCAATACTTATGTCACCAGAGGTTAACAAGGGTCACAGTTTTCCGAACGTTTTTTAGTCTATAACTTTTAAACGAAACATACGGCCATAAATTTAGCATCATCGTAATGGTAAGATCTAAGGACTCCAGCAATATTCAACATGACTATGAAAGGTCATCATTTGAACTTAAAAGGTCATGCCTCAAATAATTTGAAGCATTGGGCCAAGGCAAATACATCGGTGTCTTTTGATTTGTTCTAGGTCTTATGGTTTCCGAGTTATAAGGGATTTTATGAAAGGGTCTAAATTTAACCCATTTTACCCAACTGTGACGTCCCGGGTCAACGGATTTGGTTCAAACTCGGCCCCCGAACAGAAGAAGGTAAGGCGCTTCCAGCACTCTACCCTTTCATTTCTCTGTATCACTTCCCCTTCCTGAGATCGTATAGGGTGGAGGGGGGGGGGTCCGATTGGAACCTTCAGGCGGTGGTATGTACGAAAAGAGTCCAAGCAGTGCAAGGTTTACATAGACAGTCTCACACTTTTGGGGGCGGGTGGCCTGAGCTCCAAGCCATCCCCTTGTTCAGTCACTGGGATCGACCATACATCGCTATCAAATCCGGTTATGGGAGATCAAATTACACCATGTTTCCTGAACTTGTTCAGGTAGTTGCGAGCTCAGGCTTTGGGATCGAAGTCTCAGTGTGGTTCTCAGAGAAGTCTCTGAAACCCCGATTCCACAATTCCAACGACTGGTTCCCGGGTTAATGAGGGGTTAACTTCACAGCAAACGTTTAAAGTCCCACAAGCACACAATCGGCCACTCCGCGCATATCACCCTTTCACGCGTCATCTACCAGCCGAATTACGTCGGAAATCTGTTAAAAGTCGGAGAGTCTCACGGGAATCGATCCCCAGCATTCTCCCATGTTTATCAGCCGCGGGCCGGAGCCTAACGCTCTGTTGACGGAGCAACTGAGGCGGGACGGGATATCGACCGGGAACTGAGCTGAAAACACGACAGAAAAACAACCGGCCTGAAACCGGAGCGTTGACAGGAGAAATACGGATACAAAGCATGCAATGCTTCCAGAGCCACGTTAAGGTCCTGTGCTTCGGTGGAGTCACTCGTCTCATTCTCTAAACACATGTTATCCATGTTTTATTCTAGCGCACTGGCGGTCCTTTCTCCAGATGGCGACTGGAGTTGCTAGAAAAACGAACAAGTCCTCAAATTTGCGATGAGATACGACCAGGAATACGTGTTTGGAGTTTCGTTAGTTTAGTCGTATTTTTTCGGAAATGAATTGGATCTGGATTTTAAAACCCGTTATGCAAACGAATTTGTCTGCATTTCTCGGGGAAACCCCGGCTATGGAACGGATCAGAGCTACAATTCTATTGACCGACAATTACTCTGGTAGGTAGTTGAGACTGGCTGATACAGATGGTCACAGTGTAATATCCGCAGATTTAAACCTCATTGCATGAACGTGTGAAATTTCAACATTGATGAATAATGGTGATGGGTGGAGCCAGTCGTGGATATAAGGGGGGGGGTAGAGGGCTCAGGCCCCCATCCTAAACTATCCGAACGCTTACAGTTCACACATAGGCGGAGGCTGATCCGAGTCAATGGCGGGAAAACTCCAGCACCTTAACCCCTGAAACGAAGGCCTGGATCCGCCACTGGGTGCAGTGGTGTCGGGGTACGGAGAAATACGTCTACAACGAAAGCAGCAGCGAACAGGGAAAAGGCTCAACTGAGGATGTGTATTCATGCACTAATATAGAACAGATGCCATATCTCGCTAGGCGGATGTATGCCCGGGTACAGGGTCCTATCCAGACCGACGGTTTGAGGGGGAGAGGGCAAAGTGGCCCAACATCGTGAGAAAACATACATTTTTAAAGAAAATCGGAAAAAATCGGGAGGTTTGAGGAGAAATTTCCCAATTTTTACCCTGAATCTGACAGTGCACGGGTATTGCGATCCAGCTTTTGCGTACAGAAGGGGCGTGGTGAATTCCCGGTTGCTGAAGTGTTCTCAACAAACTGTTAAGCATTTATAACTATACCCAACGAATCTCTCGCAAGGGTAATAATATTCCGATAAGAGAAACGAAAGCCAATGCATCACACTACCGGTTAAAAAGACAGCTCAGTTATTTTGCCGGGCCGATGAAGTGTCATGGGGTCAAGACGGCGTCTGGTGCCTATCGCCATCAAAAGAGCTAGTCTGACTCGTGCTGCCCTCTATAACAACAGCAGCAGCACGGAGAGAAAAGGGTGGCACCACGATTCACGATGTAAAGACGCGCCTAGCGAACGACGAACGAGAACGTTTATCATTGACAACCGAAGAATGTATTCTTTAGGATGGAGTTCACACAGAACGTACTGATGAGTTTCAGCCACACGTATGCTAGCCGTTACTGAAAAAGAGACCTGCACGCCCTTCTTAATTTTTGGGGCTTACCAACGCATTCAGACAGCCAATGTCACATGGCCCCACCACCTCTTCCCCTGTTGGACTGGTTAACGGGAGTTAACTTATTCCAATCTCAGGAAATCCGCCGGGATTTGAACCCGGGTCAGCCGCGTGGAAAGTGGAACCGCTACCCACCACACCACTACACCCAAGCACAGTGTTATTGAAAATATATTAATAACATCCCTGCAGCGACGGATACAAGGGCGGGGGGCTAGAGGGGACCCATGCCCCTCCCGAAATATCTGAGCTAATACATAGGCGGATACTGATCCGAGACAATGGTGGGGGAGGCTCGCTCCTCTATCCCCCTCCCCTACACGAGGTTCTGGATCCGCCACTGGATCCCTGTATCCCTTCCAATAGCAGAGTTGTGCGTTTCAGAAATTGATTGAGTCGACTCAACTCAACTCAAGTGATGGGAGCGGTTGACTCAACTCCGACTCAACTGATGATCAAGAGTTCAGTGAGTCGACTCAACTCTGACTCAAGGATAAATTTATCCGACTCAACTCCAACTCAACTCACGACTCAACTCAACTCAAACTTCAACTCGTTTTCGAAATAAAATAAATACATGATAAATACAAATAATATTTAAAAAATTCAAAAAATACTCCACTCATTGACATGTTGTGAACCGACTCAACTCAACTCAACTCACTTGTCTAATTTTTTCGACTCAACTCAACTCAACTCAGATTCGAATGAGTCAGAATTTGAGTTAAACTCCGACTCTGACTCGCAAGTCGCACAACTCTGTCCTATAGTCTTAGGCTTGTTTAAACTGCAGAACATCTTACGTCGAATCATTGTCATCATAATAACCTGAGATCGATATGAGGACTCACCTGTGACAGGTAGAGTTTGTGGAGGCGCCACTGTCGACCAAGCGCGTGCAGTGTGACATCACTACCTTCGCCGTTCTTAAACATCGTCTCATACACGTACGCCATTGTGGACATCATCTTACGCCTGGAAAAGGTAAGGGGTTTGGTAGGAGCGAGCGATACTTTTGCTGGCAAAAGCCGAAATATGAAAAAGTCGCTATCGGAAATTTCGAATCTATTGAACGATTCTTTATCAACGGATAATACATAAAATTTTTCGTCATCCGTTGATAAATAATCGTTAAATAGATTTGAAACATCCGAAATACATTGAAATTCTCTGTTTCGTTTCGGTTGAAACGAAACAAAAAACGGTTTGAATACGATATTCACGACTTACAAGTATCGTCTGTGCTCGAGAGGTTCAGTTTTGAACAGTTTACCTGTATGATTACATCAGTACCAGTACCGAACCGATACATTTCTGGCGATGAGTCTCTAAGGCAGGTAACCAACTATTTTGTGTTTGTATGCATACAAACATCAAACACTTTCAGATGAGAGGTGAAGGAAGACACATCATCCGTCACCCACGTTTGACACCTACGCACACATTATAGTACATACTGTAACCCTTCGATTCCATCATCAAAGATCAGAGTAGGACTCAGTGAATAATTATTTTATATATTTAGCAAAACCTCCTTTTGACTATTCCCACCCTTTGGACAGCCCGAACCCAGTGGCGGATCCAAGGGTGGGGGGCTAGGAGGCTCAAGTTTTCCCCCAAATGTCTTGAGTGCCAATAGTAAATGCAAAGCTGGAGGCCGTCCGGCAAAAGACAGGGGAGGTCCCAGCCCCTGAACTCCCCCGGAAATGCAGTCCTGGATCCACCACTGCCTAAATCTCATTGTCCTGTAGGACTTTGGCGCCATTTTTCCAGAAGTAATATTACATAAACTCGGTACAATTTTTTCAGAAGTAGGTAATATTACATAAACTCGGCGCCATTTTTCCAGAAGTAATATTACATAAACTCGGTACCATTTTTTCAGAAGTAGGTAATATTACATAAACTCGGCGCCATTTTTCCAGAACTAATATTACATAAACTCTGAGGTTTTTTCGGGATTCAGTTTCTGGTAATGTATAAAAAGTCTTTATCGGATATTTCGAATCTATTAAACGATTCTTTATCAACGAATGATAAAGAAACATAGTTTCTGGTGATGTATAAAAAGTATTTATCGGATATTTCGAATATATTCAACGATTATTTATCAACAGATGCTAAATGAGGTATGTATCATCCGTTGATAAAGAATCGTTAAATATATTCGAAATATCCGCTAAAAGACTTTTTTATACATCACCAGAAACTAGATCCCGAGAAACCTTAAAGTTGATGCCTCATTTTTTTATAAATTTCGTTCAAGTTGTTCCCAGTTAACCCTCAATGGAGGGTTAATTTAGAAGCCAAAGCTTAACGTCCCACAAAGCACAGGGACGGCCGCCCCGCTCAAGTCACCCTTTCACCAGTCAGTTGCCAGCCGACCTATACGTTGGGTAAACTATTGGGCGCCGGAGCGTCTCAGGGGAACCGATCCCAAGCCTGGACATGCACTGCCACTGCATGCTTCTGAGCAGCGGGCCAGAGCCCAACGCTCTACCAACTGAGCTACCGGGGCGGCTCATTGCCTGCATATCCCTCCTACGCGTCGATATAACGATAAATCATCGTCTCACCGCTTGGGGGTGTTGAGCAGGCGGTCAAACTCTCCATCGGAACCGTCCACATCGTCCAGCTCCTGAAGGCATCTCTTCTGCCCGGCGCTGATCTCAGCAGAGCTGACTGCTGAGATGGCGCTGCTCAGCAGGGATCCCATCCTGGGCCCGCTGATACTGGAAGGGAGGGGGGCTGGGGTTAGCATGCAGTGTTAAGCTGCAGAGTCTGCAGTGTATGGTTTATATTGGGTATTTTCCGGGAGTGTACGTATATATCTTTTAAATAATTTATCGCGACTCCCAATGGACACTCCCAAGTCCGCCAAGTATATTCACAATGGGCTCCCCAAGTCTCCCAAGTCCCCAATGGGATCCCACAAAGTATATTCCCAAGTCACCCAACCAGCCCAGACCTCAAGCCACAATGTTGTATGCATGCGCGGGAGCGTGTTCATCTAACCGTACTGCCATAATATTCTTGCTCATATTGTTCCGACTTTCTCCAGTGGGAACTTCAGGGGAATATTACCTTGATGGGATTTGAACTGAGTTATTATTCTCGTAGAACAGGCGAAAATGCAGGTTTATATTTAATACCTACACCCATTGGTGCAAATCCGGGGAGGGTTCAGGACCTCCCCTGGATTTTGGGTCTCCCATGGGCTTTGTATAGGGCTTGTATTGCACGTGCTAGCCGTTAACCCACCCAGGACCCCCACTGGATCGAGAAGAGATCTCCAGTCATGCCTACACCTGGTTCATACGTGATCTTTCTGGCAACTCACGTTTTAGAGGCCAACGCTTCATGCGCGTTAACTTAAGGCACAGTGAGACAGCTATGAGTTTGACGACTGGCGAGAGCGGTTCCCCGTTAGGGGAACTGTGACCTTGACCTTAATGTGAGGTGATCCTGACACATCATCCCGTTTGTATGGCGTTGTGACGTCACTCCTCGGTCTCCAACGCAAACGAACTGATCCGACCGCCCGATTGTGGCAATCTAAAAATGCAAGTCTGATTTTAAAAGCCTTTGTGGAAAATGTATCGGCCAATTTCAAAATTATTTCACCAATCGACGCACTGTTAAATTCTCTCAAATATGACCAAATGCGCCCAATCGTTTCCCCATTTAGCCCCCCCGGACGGCCCTGCTACCTCACCTGCGCATGCCTCGTTCGTAAGTCCTGAACGAACAGCGCCCCCTAGCCACCTCGAGATGATTGTCCCACAGTTAGTCGATGCGAGCTCCACCTAGCGGCGAATTGTTGGGGCCGCGCGCGCCCGACAAGGTAGAGCAGCATTAGAACTCATGAGTGCGACAGATCCTTTCCCCATTGAGCCCCCCCCGAATGGCCCTGCTACCTGACCCGCGCATGCCTCATACGTATGCATCTTACGTGCTGTCTTTTTGCATAAAAGTATTATTCTGTGAATGGTTTCAAGTGCAAAGTGTGCAGCAGCCTTAATTGATTTTTCCGATGAGGCTACGCATTTTGGCGTTATGTGCCATTCTGCTAAAAGTAGGAGTGTATGTAGTTTGTATCGCGAAGTGGCAATACATGTATAGATTCAAGTCCCGTTTTACGGCTATGAGCAGTTCTCCGGCCACCTCGGAATATAGGTAAGGTGAGCCTCAGAGGTCCTCTCCAGTGCGTGTGTTAAAGTGTCACATTCCCTTAAGCTCTCACTAACCTCTTCTCTTTCGTTTAACACATATAAATATACAGGTGTATATATACATATATATAGTCTGTCTAGCATAGCACTTTCGATGAGGTCTCCCCGATGTGAGCACGTATAAAATCAGTGTGAAATGTGTATGCAAAAGCTGTTGTAGGCCCTGGAGACAAAAGCCTACAATACATTTTGTAAAAGGTCATGGCTCCTTCATTGGCTTCAAAGTTAACCATGAGTTGTGTAAAGCATAATGCATATCAGTGAAGGCCAAATTAAGTAATAAAAGTGATATCACTTGAGCCATTTATTTACCAATTAGCCCAACATTTCCCTTTCTACAACTTCATTAGGCTCCTAAATAAGTAGAATGCAATTAAAAACACAGCAGACATAAGCAAATAGCAGGTTTAATTGCATCACACTTGGAATTCAAACTAGATCTTGGTTAAAATTTTCTAAATTATAACAAAAACAGGGAAATGTGCTTCCACTGAGAGACTGGAAAGCATTATGAATAACACTGTTTTGTATTTATTGGTGATTCTTGGATAACTTCAACTGTGAACTGGTTTCCACACACAATGACACAATAGAGGATAGAGCTGATAATTAGTACACTGTGATTGCAGTTTCCATGGCACTTTGGCTTGGATAAGGAGAGCTGTCACATAAATGAGTTCAATCACAATTTTAACTACAGCTCTGGCACACTGCTGATGTTTTCTTACACTCATCTTTTCTCATTACCCAAGTTTACAATTTGGTTAATACATATTGTTTTATTATATACATTTTGTTTTATGTTTAAAAAAGTTTTGTTTAATTTTATGTAATAACAAGGAGAGTTTCACCCTGTGCAGTCTAATCTCCTAGGCCTCCGCACCATAATTACAATTTTTACCATCATGCTACCAAATTCTGTCAGATCTTGTTGGATGCAGATTGACGAGAAACACATTGAAAACCAATTACCATTGCCTAAATTTCTGTTTGTATGGTAATTGCATCCACCAGCAGATCCAGAGGGGGGCAAGGGGCCATGGACTCAAAAATGGCAAAATTTTGGCTTATTTTTTTAAGTTTATAAAAATGTCCAAGTTGGCCCCCCAGATGGTACTCCTGTGTCAGCCGATGATTGCATTTGAATACTGTGTGTGATTGTGAGTGAAGTTCGTCTGTGTGCAAGGGCGGACCTGGGAATCCGATTTGTGGTTTGGAGGTTAAGGATGGACAACAGGGTGTTCAGTGTGACTGGTGCTTCTCATGGTTCCACACAGTTTGTCAGGACGTTAACAAACCAGCATACAATGCTCTAAAAAAACACAAGTCCATAGCGTTTCTATGCAGTTCTTGCAAGGATGTGTCTCAGCATAATCCAACCAAGACCACAGCAAGGGAGGTTGGTGTACAGGTCTTCCTGCAACCAGATGAAACAACATCATTCGCCTCTTCTGTCCAAGTGTGCACACAGGATCCTGTGAATACACAGGACCAGGGTATCCAAACTGACTTGGGCCTTGGCAGTTCAGGACTTGACTTCCCGCATTTGGCCAAGAGGGTGAGTGACTTGGAAGGGGCACTGAGAAGCCACATGAGACTCGTTGAGCACTCAATGAGGGAGCAGGAAAAGTCTGCCCATGAACATTCACAGATGTTGCACCGCACCTTCAGGGAAATCAATTCACATAAAGCTTCATTTGCAGATGTGGTCAAGGGGTCTTGTGACAGCATGATGACCAAGGTGGAGGATAAACTGGCCAACATCAATCATACCAAGAATCATAAACCGGACCTGTCCTTGAGAGACGCGCAGAACATCTCGCAAGTCTTCGATGGGTTTCTGGACAAGAACAGGCGGTCTAGAAATATAGTAGTACACAACCTACCTGAACAGCAAGGTCAGTCTCTCTCTCGATCGTTCTAAAGCAGACATGTCACTCTTTGTGACCATGGCCAAGGAGGTCTTCAGGCTCAACTGCAAACCAACTAGGTCATTCAGGGCTGGTAAAGTGATTCCTGACAGAGCCAGACTCCTGATCATAACTCTAGAAAATGAAGAAACAAAGCACGAGATCTTGAGCATGGCTGCTCAGCTCAGGTCATCTTCTAACTGGACAAGAGTGTTCATCACCCCTGATCTGACTTGGAGTGAGCGTCAGGCCCAGAAGAAGTTGCGTGAGGAACTTCGTAGTCGTAGGGAGGCAGGAGAAGATGGTATCACCATCAGGAGAGGGAAGATTGTCTCCCTGAGTATGGCCAGGAAAACCCCAGTGCAGCCCTCACACCCTCCTAACACTGCCCCAACACCAAACTCCACAAGCGCTGCTGCAACCTCTCCTCTGCAGGTTAATGCATTAGTGCACGACCAGTCTCATAATGTTCCTGTGCCCCACCAGACCCCTGCAACAGAAGCACACCCTGCATCCCAAGTAGGAATCAGTGCCTCAAGCGACAGCACAAGAAACACCCCAAGCTCTAGTGCAGTAAACCAAACAGCGTGACTCAACAATCATCATACCCAGAAGTTGAAGATTTTCTATTCCAATGTTGATCAGTTTGTGAACAAGCGAGAAGACTTGTGTATGGAAATTGCAGGTGACGAACCTGATGTAATTCTACTCACTGAGGTAATTCCAAAAGCACAGCGTGCTGCAATCTCCGAGGCTTTGTTGGCCCTTCCCAACTACCACACATACTTAAGCTTTAATGCACATAAAGAAAATCTGGGCGGTAGTGGTGAGAGAGGAATAGCCATATTTGTTCGCAATGCCTTACACTCCTCTTGTATGTCCCTTCCACATGCAATCTTCAAAGAGCACCTAGCTGTTAAATTGTGTCTCCACAGGAAGGATACTCTTCTTCTCTGCTGTGTTTATCGTAGTCCCAGTGGAGATGGTCATCAAGACATGGTCAACTTTGAGGTTCTGCTGGATCAGGTTCGCTCACTCTCACCTTCTCACCTTTTGCTTGTAGGCGATTTTAACTTTCCTCAGATCGATTGGAATAGGGTATTTTCCGGTGCCCCTCCTGGTCATCCCTCTCACAAACTCATTAACATCATGCATCAACATTTTCTTTTCCAGCATGTTCGATCACCGACTAGGATGAGGGGTAGGGACGCTGGTAGCGTACTGGACCTTATCTTCAGCAATGAGGAAGGCATGCTGAGTGACTTGCGTTATCTACCAGGGCTAGGCAAGAGTGACCATTTGGTCCTGAGATTTTCTCTGAATCTGTACTCGAAACCCAGTTCCAACACTGTAAGCCACTTCAACTTCAACCGAGCTGACTTTGCCCGCCTCAACCAGCTGATAATGGAAGTCAACTGGGACCCATTGGAATCACTGTCTACTGAAGAGTCATACCGTTTTTTCATGAACACATTGAACTCCTTGGTGGAACACTGTATCCCCATTGTACGTACCAGGAACAACCGGAAAAACATCTACATGACTAGTTCAGCGCTGAAGCATAAGGACAGGAAGAACAGGCTTTGGAGGCAATACAAGCTGTCTGGGGATGTCATCGATTATGGGAGATACACTCTGTGCGCTAAACAGCTGAGGAGCCTGACCCGTCGTCTCCAGCAGCAGCATGAGCATAACCTGGCAAGAAATTCAAACACATGTCCCAAGCCATTCTGGAAGTATGTTAACAGCAGGCTAAAAACCAAGGGTAAAATCGAGGACCTGGCGGACGCATCGGGTGTCTTGGCTTCCAGCGACGAGGAGAAGGCTAGGGTTCTCAACTCCTTCTTTGCCAGCAAGTTCACCAAGGAAAACCTGCTGACCATCCCCGAGTTTGAGCAGCGCTGCCACGGACCCTTTCTGGAGAGCGTCGTATTCACAGAACAAGACGTTGCAGTAAAGCTTCATAACCTGAAGTCCAACAGTTCCCCTGGGCCTGACCTGCTTCACCCACGGATTCTTTCTGAATCCTGCAACACCTTGTGCATTCCGCTCGCTAACCTTTTCCAGAAATCGTTGGACTCCGGACTCCTGCCGGAGGCCTGGAAGCTAGGGACAGTGGTTCCCATATTCAAGAAAGGGAATCGGCAAGACCCTGGCAACTACAGACCAGTGAGCCTCACATCTGTCCCATGCAAGATCATGGAATCGTTGATACGAGACCGGCTTCTCCTTCACCTCACTGAACACAATCTGCTCTCCCGTCACCAACACGGATTCCGACCAAAACGCTCCTGTGAGTCGCAACTGTTGGAGGTCTTGGAGGACTGGAGTCAGCTCATCGAGGACCACAAACCAGTGGATGTAGTCTATTTGGATTTTTCAAAAGCGTTCGACTCTGTGCCACACGAGAGACTCTTAAAGAAGCTATATGGATACGGGGTGAGGGGACGTCTTCTTACATGGATCAGGGCCTTTCTTTCGCATCGACAGCAGAGAGTGGTGATAGGCACAGCTGCGTCCGATTGGCTGAGGGTGTCTAGTGGAGTCCCCCAGGGGTCAGTTCTGGGTCCAATCCTGTTCTTGATGTACATCAATGACCTGCCCGATGTTGTGGAGTGTTGTATCAAGATCTTTGCGGATGATACCAAGGTGTACACCTCTGTGCAGGACCTTGTATCCAGAGCCTCTCTCCAACGAGACATAAACAGCTTGCTTAAATGGTCTGCGGTCTGGCAGCTCCCTTTCAATCTAGACAAGTGTTCAGTCCTGCACCTTGGCCCTGCCAACGCCCACCACAGTTACTCCATGACGGGGACTCAGATCCGCGAGTCATCTGGGGAAAGAGACCTGGGCATCGAGATTGACGGGGAAGTCAAGTTTCGACAGCAGGCTTGTACAGCAGTTGCCAGAGCAAATAGGGTTCTCGCAGTCATTCGTAGGTCCTTCGCTAATATCGACAGTTTCACGCTCCCCCGGCTTTACAAGGCACTTGTGCGCCCACTTCTGGAATATGGCAACAGTGTGTGGGGCCCATTCAACCGAGCCGATCAGAAGCTAGTGGAAAGAGTCCAGAGACGTGCAACCCGCTTGGTGCAGTCCCTTCGTCACTTACCCTACCCAGAGAGACTGCAAGCACTAGATCTTCCATCCCTATACTACCGCAGACGTAGGGGGGACATGATCAAGCTGTACCAGCTGATGAACGGAAACATCGATCAGGATTTCGCGCAGTTTGTTGCTCTGGACCCCCACACTCGCACTCGAGGTCATTCTAAGAAGTTGGCTAAACCATCAGCTCAAACAAGGACTCGTCGCTGCGCCCTCGGGGTCCGATCTATATCTGATTGGAACTCTCTCCCTGACTCTGTCGTTACAGCACAAACCATTTCCCAATTCAAAAGTGGCCTAGATGAACACTGGGCCCATCTCAGGTACTTTTCTCCTGAGAACGAGTGAGTCTAGCACAATCGAAATTGAGCTCGTGGAGAACGGAGCCTGCAGGCCTTGTGCCTCGAAATTCCGAAAATCCGTAAGGTAAGGTAAGGTAAGGTAAGTTGTGCATGGAAAATAGGTTTTTAACTTTTGAATCATTGACTGTTTACACTGCATCTTTACATTTATCAATACTCAATCATGAGAACAGGGATGAGGTGGCTTAGTGGGTAGCACCCTTGTCTTCTTAGCCACCGGTCCCAGGTTCAAGTCCCGGCGGAGCCTCTGAATAAGTCGATCTGATCCCCAAAATCCCTTCCAACAGGGTGAGAGTTGGCGACGCCGTATGACACTGGCAGTTGGTGCGTCGTTAAACCCCAACAATTATTATCAATCATGAGAACAGAATCCTGTTTATGCAATAATAATAACAATTTCAGGGAAGATTGTGATAATGGTGATAAGTAGGTAGGACCCTAAGCTATTAGATCTGCCCTTCTTTTTCACATGGATAGAGTTAATAATGAAATGAGCAAATAACATATCACTCAAAAATAACCAACAGTAGAAGCAATCACTTTCTGAAGTAAGGAAGGCTATGCTCTTCCTGGATACAGTTC
Source organism: Lepas anatifera (assembly GCA_034440635.1). Taxonomy (NCBI): domain Eukaryota; kingdom Metazoa; phylum Arthropoda; class Thecostraca; family Lepadidae; genus Lepas; species Lepas anatifera. Next base: position 183,267 of record JAOTON010001776.1, on the reverse strand, counting down.
CCTGAATACGATTTTATTTTAACATACTGTCCATTTTCATTCTGCTATACAAATATTGTAGAAACAAGCCCAATTCATTTAAAACACCTGCACTTCCTGCAGTCGTCCACAATAGCAGACCGAGTGCTCCCCCGTATTATGGTAGTAGGCAGATCACATCTCGCGGTAAAAGGATCACATCAGAAGGTCCACTGATCAAAGAGTCTAATGTTCATATGCTCTACCGTTTGAAAGTTAGACCTTTTGAATAAGAAGTCCAGCGTTCAAAAGGTCCAAAAAGGCGTGCTCAGATGCATGAGAGTGGGGTGCATGATGCTGCAGAGGCATGCTAAGACACTTGATAATGGGAGGAAATGAGGGTTAGGTTAGGTTAGGTTAGGTTAGGTTAGGTGAGGTGAGGTGAGGTCAGGTCAGGTCAGGTCAGTTGTGTATGCCCTTGGTCCCTATTTCCTAATCTGGGGATATCACCCCTCTTTCCAGATTCTGAGTGCGCCTCTGGTCTGGGTACCACTTTGGAAAATGTTTTAGAAATATCCCCACGTTCTGCAAGAAAATCCCAAGAGGTGAAATCTACGGAATGAGGGAGAGTTTGAGTAGTATTAAGTGGTACCCAGACCAGAGGCGCACTCAGATTCTGGAAAGAGGGGTGATATCCCCAGACTAGGAAATAGGGTCCAAGGGTATACACAAATGACCTGACCTGACCTGACCTGACCTGAACTGAACTGAACTGACCTGACCTGACCTGACCTGACCTAACCTAACCTAACCTAACCTAACCTAACCTAACCTAACCTAACCTAACCTAACCTAACCTAACCTAACCTAACCTAACCTAACCTAACCTAACACAACCTAACCTAACCTAACCTAACCTAACCTAACCTAACCTAACCTAACCTAACCTAACCTAACCTAACCTAACCTAACCTAACCTAACCTAACCTAATCCTAACCTAATCCTAACCTAACCTAACCTAACCTAACCTAACCTAACCTAACCTAACCTAACCTAACCTAACCTAACCTAACCTAACCTAACCTAACCTAACCCAACCTAACCTAACCTAACCTAACCTAACCTAACCTAACCTAACCTAACCTCACCTATCGTTTACCTAACCTAACCTAACCTAACCCTCCTTGCCTCCTATTATTATGTGTCTTAGCACACCTCTGCGGCATCATGCACCCCACTCATTCGTCTGAGCACGCCTCTTTGACCATTTGAACGTTGGACTTCTTATTCAAAAGGTCTAACTTTCAAAGGGTAGAACCTATGAACATTAGACCCTTTGAATGGTGGACCTTCTGATGTGATCCTTTTGAACCGTGAGATGTGATCTGCCTACTACCATAATACCAACAAAAGCTTGATTGAAAATAGAATTCTGGAATTGGCGATTGGAAATGGCCGTCCCTACCAACCCCACTGTTTCAATTGCCTTCTCTCTCTAAAAAAATACTCAACAGTATTTCAAATTACCTACGTCTGTGCGTTATGTCGTGAATAAAACGTAAATGGCTTCAATTTCCCCAACAACATTCAACTACCGCACCACGCTTCGTTGTAGACAATAACAAGAAAAATAATGATGATAAAAAACAAGTGTGCGCCGGGACATGCTACTACACTGCCGACTCCAACTGCCAAAACTCAAAATCTGAACCGTTAAAGTAACTGCTTAGCTTTTCAGTATGATAATAGACTACTACCTTTTCTACAAATTTGTATCTTTTGGTGAGGTTTCGTTCACTAGAAACTGTTTTATTAGACTTTTTGTTAACCGGAAGTAGGGTCGATTACTGCCAGAACTAGGTGCCAAAACTCAACTCACAAAAGAATGTAACAATCGCTTAGAAAATATTTATGCCAACCTAAAAATAGTAATGCTTAATATTTATACCTTTTCACGATGTTTCTTTCCATGGCAACTGTAAAATTGTTGTGTAAAATTATACTACTTTTATTACGGCGGAATAATTTTCGGTGCCGTTAGTGTTCATGCTACTGCCAAAACTCAAAATCCGAACCATTGCAACAACTGCTTAGCTTTTTCGTCTTGAAATATATGTCTGCTTTTTCTACAGATTTGTATCTTTTGGTGAAGTTTCGTTGGATAGAAACTGTTTTATTAGACTTTTGTCAACCGGAAGTAGGATCTATGACTACCAGAGCTGGGTGCCAAAACTCAACTCGTGAATAAATACAACAATCGCTTAGAAAAGCTATATACCGAGCTAAAAATAGTCATTTTTAAAATTTGTAGCTTTTCACGATGTTCCTTTCCAGGACAACTGTAAAATCATAGGTAAAAACCTCACTACTTTTATTACAGCAGAATACTTTCTGTTGCTCTTGGTGTTCATGCCCGGAACCGAAAATTGCATACCAGATCAGAAATAACCCAGCATTCTTCCCCATATCCCAGGATATCAATAATTCCCCATACCAGGACCAGGGGCGTACTTAAAACGTTGTGAACACAAGAAACAACGACAGCGCATAGGCGGATTCAGGACTTCCGGCAAGGGGGGCGCCATCCGGAACAGGGCACACCACTTTTGACCGGCAAAACCTATCAGGTGAGCAGAAAATCTTATTGGTGGGTGCTGATTTTTGCAACCGGAGCGGGGATCGGAAGCTACATTTCAGGGGGGCGACATAGACTTTGCAGGGGGCGCCGAGGGCTGATCGGGGGAGGGCGCGGGACCTCTGCCCCTGAATTCGTCTATGCGACAGAGGCGTCTTAAGACTGCTGGAAAGGTGTGCAGTTGGAAAAGGCGTTCAAACGAGACTGCTGGCAACGAGATGTATTCTACAGAGGCGTGCTCAGAAGGTTAGGAAAAGGGTACAGTTGGCAAAGGCGTGTCCAGGAGACTGGTAGTAGGAGCATGTAATGCAGACAGGCGTGCTCAGAGTGCTAAAAAGATATATAGTGCAAAAGCGATCTCAGAGTGTTGGAAAAGAGTACATTGTACAGAGTGGTCTCAGACTGTTCGGAAGGGGTTGCAAGTGGAAAAGGCGTCTCCAAAAGACTGCTGGTGGGGATGATTTATTCAGAGGCGTGTTCAGAAAGCTGGGAAGAGGTGCAATTTGCAAAGACGTGTCCAGATCAGTGGCGTAGCCAGAGGAGTCGTTGGGGACCACGGACCCCCTTGGGCAGATCTTGTGCACTGGAAAACACGAGCATTGAACTGGAGGGCCCCTGAGCTTGGTCGCACGGGACCCCCGAACTTAGTTTCAGAGGGCCCCTGGGCTTGATCTCAGGGGCCCCGGAGCTTAGTGTACGACTGCCCTCCGAGCTCAATCTCGGGGACCCCCGAGGTTAATGTCAGATTTCCCTACAAACTTGATCTCGGGGTTCCCGAGCTTGGTCTCAGTGGCCCTTGGTTGGTCTCGGGGAGTTCCCCGAGCCTGGTCTCAGGGGTACTCCGGTATCGAGGGCTCCGAAGTATCAAACATTGATCTTGGGGCCAACTGAGCTTAGTCTCAGGGGGCCCCGAGTTGGTCTCAGGGACCCAGAGCTTGGTCTCTGGGGGCCCAAGCTTGGTCCCACGGACCTTTTCTTCTTTGTCCCACCAGCCTTTCGATCTTGATCTCACGGGCCTTTCGATCTTGGTCTCAGGGGCCCTGAGCGTGGGGTCAGGGGTCCCTCGAGCTTGGTCTCAGGGACCCCAAGCTTGGTCTCAGGTGCCGCCCCGAGCTTTGTTTCAGGAAACCCCCGAACTTGGTCCCAGGTGACCACCGAGCTTGGTCTCAGGGGCCCCGAGCTTGGTGTCAGGAGTCCCTCGATCATCGCTATCGAGGGCTCCGGATTAGCGAACATTGATATCGCGGGCACCTGAGCTTGGTCTCGAGAGCCCTGAGTTGGTCTCAGGGTTCTGAACTTGGCCAGGGGCCCAAATTGGGGCCCCTGGGATCTTAGTATTAAGATCTTAAGAAGGCCCGTGGGACCGATCTTAAGATTGGTTCCACGGGCGTTTTGATCTTGGTCTTACGGTCTTTCGGTCTTGGTCTCAGGGAGCCCCCGAGTTGGTCTCAGGGAGCCCCCGAGCTTGGTCTCAGGGCCCCCAAAGCTTGGTGTCAGGGGACCCCGAACTTAGTTGCAGGGGACCCCCGAGCTTGGTCTCAGAGGATCCCCAAACTTAGTCTCAGAGGACCCCCAAGCTTGGTCTTCGTGGCCTGAGCTTGATCTCAGTGGGCTCCACGAGTTTGGTCTCAGGGGACCCCCGAGCTTGTCCTCAGTGACCTGAGCTTGGTCTCATGGGGCTCCACAAGCTTGTCCTCAGTGGCCTGAGCTTGGTCTCAGGGGGCTCCACAAGCTTGGTCTCAGGGGCCCTCGATCATCGGTATCAAGGGCTCCGGATTATCGAACATTGATATCGGGGGCCCCTGAGCTTGGTCTCAGGCGCCCCGAGTTAGTCTCAGGAACCCGAGCCTGGTCTCAGGGGCCACCAAGATTGGTCCCACGGGCCTTTTGATCTTGGTCTCACGGCCTTTCGGTCTTGGTATCAGGGCTTCCCGAGCTTGGTCTCAGTGGCCTGAGCCTAGTGTCAGGGGGCGCCATGGGCTTGGTCTCAGTGGCCCCATGATCGTCGGTATCGGGGGCTCCGAAGTATTGAACATTGATCGTGGGACCCCCTGAACCTGATCTCAGGGCGGCCTGAGCTTGGTCTCAGGGGACTTCCTGAACTTGGTATCAGGGCAGCCTGAGCTTGGTTTCAGGGGACCCCCGAGCTTGGTCTCAGGGGCTTCAAACTCGGTGCCACGGGCCTTTTGATCTTGTTCCCACGGGATTTTTTATCGTGGTCTCACGGGCTTTTCGGTTTTGGTTTCAGGGGGCCTCCGAGCTTGGTCTCAAGGGCCCCCCGAGCTTGGTCTCAGAGGACGCCCAAACTTAAGTCTCAGAGGACACCAAGCTTGGTCTCAGTGGGCTCCACGAGCGCGGTCTCAGGGGCACCTCGATCATCGGTATCAAGGGCTCCGGATTATTGAACATTGATATCGGGGGCCCCTGAGCTTGGTCTCAGGGGGCCTGAGTTGGTCTCAGGGGCCCGAACTTGGTCCCAGGGGCCCCAAGATTGGTCCCACGGGCCTTTCGATCTTGGTCTCACGGGCCTTTCGATCTGGGTCTCATGGGCTCCCGAGCCTGGTCTCAGGGGCCTCGAGTTGGTCTAAGGGGCCTGAGCTTGGTCTCAGGGCCCCAAACTTGGTCCCACGATCCTTTCGATCTTGGTCTCACGGGCCTTTGGATCCTGGTCTCAGGGGGCCCCGAGCTTGGTCTCAGAGGATCCCCAAGCTTGGTCTCAGTGTGCTCCACGAGCATGGTCTCAGGGGCCCTTGGTCATCGATATCAAGGGCTCCGGATTATCGAACATTGATTTCGAGGGCCCTGACCTTGGTCTCAGGGGCCCTGAGTTGGTCTCAGGGGCCTGAACTTGGTCCCAGGGGCCTCAAGATTGGTCCCACGGGCCTTTTCATCTTGGTCCCATGCAGTGGCGTAGCCAGGATTCGGCCAAGGGGGGGGTCCGACTACCGTTGGGGGCCCCCAGGCCGGGGGCCCCCTTAGTAGTCGGGGCCCATCTCCTATATGTGTCGTATAATATTTTGGCATTATAACATTTACACGACGGAAATTTTTAGATGCATTTTTAAGTGTTTGTTATTATTTTGTTTATAGTTTGATTTTTCTCGATCCGACCAAGTGTTGGTAAGTTTAGGTCACCAAATATTAAGGCTGGCCCATACCTATATGACAGCGTGGCTATAATAACAGTTTTGTGGCACATTTCGGAAATCAAATGCTGCTGCGTGCATGATGTTAAACCTGACTTTACCTCAATTCACTCTGGTAATCAGCTATGAAGTCATTGAAGGTCAGTCGTTTTGAGTACGAATAAATGGTCTTCTACGGAAAATGATTACCAATTTTTTCCGGGTGTCGAGTTAATGTACTCTTTAATCAGAAAGTTTCCAAAGAAATGGAAAAAATGAATAAAAATACAAGGGATATGGTGGATGGTGTTGTATTCCGGACGTCATATACCGTCTATTCCGCGGAAAGATCCTAATGAATTCACCAGAGTTACTTTCTTACCCTTGCTATGTTGTAAATGAGCAAATTACCAAAACAATAGGCCCCTAAGATAACTATCGCATTGGATTACTCTGTCATTGTTATTTTAAACCTTGCATACCTATTTTTCTTTTTGGGATTATGCTCATCAATGTGTGTCATTCTCCTTGTTTTTCTGGTTTCCTACGAAAATATTTGAAAGTTGTTTATTTCAGAATATTTAGGACGGTAGTTATTGGGACTAAGCTAATATATTGAAAAACAAGCTGAAGTTCCAAATTCCCTGTTCGATTTGCTATTATGGATGCCAAAATTAGATTAATTTTTGCCTTTCCTTCAGGAATGGTGCCTGATCAATATGTTTCAATTTGCCTTTTTGGTACGCAATGGGAATATATAAATTTTTCAGAGGCATATGATTTTCGAAATCTTCTTTGAGGCTAGGATCTCAAGCGATATCTCTGGATTGTATTCTAAAATTTAAAAGAAACGGAAAGGAAAAAGGACGCTCAATAAAAAGGATAAATGAGTGTGCCCCAGGTGCTATATAAAACCTATTCCATGGACAGTCCTACTGATGAAACCGCTCACTTACTCCTCCCTAGCCATTGGTTGGAGATCCCGGGGGCTTGGGGAGGTGGGTACTTCCTTGGACTTTAGGTCTCTGATAGGCTTTGTACAGGGCTTGTATTGCTATGCCAGTGTTAAGCCATCCAGGACCATCACCCACCACCCCCGCCCCCCTTACTCCTGGGTCGAGCAGAGATCTCCAGGGGCCTAGCACTTGACACGGCGCAGAAACCAGTATCTGGGACCCCCGAAAACAACACTTTTCCCGCAAATCAGTACTTACGTCTCCCAAAACCAGCATTTGGGGGTACCATGAGACTACCTACTGGGACTCCCTGGAACTTACTCTCGTGAGGCCCTGAGGATAACTTTGAGGGGAGGGAGAGGAAGGAGAGGAATGCTCGCTGAGACTAGCTTTTGGGGACACTTGAGGGCAGCTTCTGGGAACCCCTGAGACTAACTCCTGGAGACCTCGTGAGACTAATTGTCGGATCTCTGAGATTAGCTCTCCGGCCCTCCTTACACTAGAACTGAGAGGTCCCCTGAATATAACTCGGGCTTCCGAGATCAGTTCTTGGGGGACCTGAGACTAGCTCTGAGGCCGTCAAGACCAACACTTGGCGCTACTCACAAGGTTAATTTCCGGCCCCTCTCCCGATTAGATCTCAGGGAGTCTCTGATACTGATTCACGGCGCCTCTTGACCAAAATTGTGGACTCCTGAGAATCTCTCGGGGCTCCCTAGATTAGTTATCGGCAGCACCTCTGGGCCTATTTATCGGGCCCCCCCAGATTTGCTCTGGGGGAGGGGGCTGAGACTGACACTCGGGGCCATCCAGATTAGCTCTTGGGGATCCCCTGAGGCTGTCTCTGGGGTGAGGCGTGGGGCTGGGAATGACTTCCGACAGCCCTCTGAGACTAACCCTGGGTCGCCCTAGAGACTAACACTCGATGAGGGAGGCGTGGAATCACCCCTGAAACTGAGTATTTGGCACGGCACTCCCGAGACTGCCTCTCGGAAGCCCAGATTAGCCCTCAGAGGTCTAAGGCTAACTCGGAGCCGTGAGACCAAAATTCGGGAGCACCTCTGGGAATTACTCTCAAAGCCCCAAAATTAGCTCTTGGACGAACCCGAGACTAGCTCCCGGGAGCACTCTGAGACTAACATTTAGGTGCTCCCTGAGATTGACTCTCGGGGCCTCTTATGCAACAACTAGGGGGGCACAGCCTCAGGCTAAATCTCGAGGGTTCCCAAGATTACCCCTCAGGGGCCTCCTGAGATCAGCACTCTGCGGATCAAACGAGACTAGCTCTCGGACCCCTAGATTAATTCTCGGAGCCACCTGAAAGTAAATATTGACTCCTGAGAGAGACGCCCGTAAGACTATGGGACCGAATATCGGGGGTCCTCTAAGACTGACTCTCGGGGTCCCCTTGACCGACCCTTGGGGTTCTCTGAGACTGACTCTCATGGAGCCCCCTGAAATAGTCTGTCGCGGGGCCCTGAGAACCACTCTCTGGGGACCCTGGGACGAGCACGGCCCCCTGAGACCGACTCTCGGGGCCCCTGAGACCGACTTTCGGGATCCCCTGAGACTAACTCTCAGGGACCCCCTGAAATCTACTTTTGGGGGTCTTGAGACTGACCCTCAGGGCGGGGCCCTGAGGCCGACTCGGGAGGCCCTGAGAACGAATCTTCAGGTGCTTCTGAGACTGATTCTGGGGGCCCCGTGATCAGAGAATGCTTTGCAGTGGTTTAGATTGGCCCAAAGGGGGGTCCTCGGATTCCTAGAACCCCTTGGCTACGCCACTGCATCCACACATTCGGGGGCCCGCCGAGATCAGCACTTGGAGGCCCCTGAAATCATTGCTCCCCCCCGATACCAAAATCCGGAGCCCCTGGATACTGATGCACGGGGCTCCTAAGACCAAGCTCGGGGTTCCACTTAGATCAGGTTCGGGGGCACCCTTAGGCCTATGCTTGCGCTTTTCTCAGGAGTAACTCGACACCGTTGTTTGGGGGGAGCAGATCAACACTCGAAGGCCCCCCCGAGACTAATGCTCGGTACTCTGGAGCCCCTCGATACCAATGCTCGGGGACCCTGAGCCCAAGCCTCGGCCCCTGAGACCAAACTCTGGGTCCCATGGGGCCAATTCTCGGGCCTCGCTCATAAGTCCCCTCGATATCGATAGCCGGGGGACACCCCGAGATCAATATTGTCCCCCCCCCACTTCCCGAGATCAATGTTCGCTGCTCCGGAGCCATCGATACCAATGCTCGGGGGATCCCTGAGACCAGCTCTGGGGCCCCCTAAGACCAAGATCGAAAGACCCGTGAGACCAAGCTCGGGGCCCCCTAAGACCAAGCTCGGAAGGCCCGTGAGACCAAGCTCGGGCCCCCTGATGCAAACCTTGGGGGCCCTGAGACCAAGCTTGGGGGACCTGAGACCAAGCTCGAGGAGCCCCCTGAGACCAAACTTGGGGGGCCTGAGATCAAGCTCGGGGGTCCCTGAGACCAAGCTCGGGGGGCCCCTGAGTCCGAGCTCAGGGGGCCCCGAGATCAATGTCCGGTTCCCTAGAGTCTCGATACCGATGATCAGGGGCCCCCTGAGACCAAGTTCGGGGGTCCCCTGAGACCAAGCTCGGGGGCCCTGAGACCGAGCTCTGAGGCTCCCTGAGGCAAAACTCAGAGGGCCCCCTGAGACCAAGATAGAAAGGCCCCTGAGACTCAGCTCGGGGTCCCTGAGACCAAGTTAGGGGGACCCTGAGAGCAAGATCGAAAGGCCCGTGAGACTAAAGCTCGGGGGTCCCTGAGACCAAGCTCGAGGGGCCCCTGAGACCGAGCTCAGTGCCCCTCCCCCCCCCGAGAACAATATCTGGTTCCCTAGAGTTCGACACCGATGATCAGGGGCCCCCTGAGACCAAGTTCGGGGGTCCACTGAGACAAAGCTCGGGGGCCCCTGAGACCAAACTCGGAGGGCCCCCTGAGACCAAGATAGAAAGGCCCCTGAGAATAAGCTCGGGGTCCCTGAGACCAGGCTAGGGGACCCTGAGATCAAGATCGAAAGGCCCGTGAGACTAAAACTCGGGGGCCCCTGAGACCGAGCTCAGTGGGTCCCCCGAGAACAATGTCTGGTTCCCTAGAGTCTCGATACTGATGATCAGGGGCCCCTGAGACCAAGTTCGGGGGTCCCCTGAGACCAACCTGGGGGCCCTGACAACGAGCTCGGGGGCCCCTGAGACTGAGCCCGGGGACCCCTAAGACCAAGCTCGGGGGGCCTCTGAGACCAAGATCGAAAATCCCGTGAGATTAAGCTCAGGGGCCACTGAGACTGAGCTCAGGGGGGCCCCCCGAGATCCATGTTTGGTACTCTGGAGCCCTCGATACCGATGATCGGGGGCCCCTGAGACCAGGCTCGGAAAGCCCCTGAGACCAAGTTCGGAGGTCCCTTGAGACCAAGCTCAGGGGCCCTGAGACCAAGCTCGGGGCCCCCTGAGACCGAACTCGGGGCCCCCTGAGACCAAGCTCAGGGGCCCCCGAGATCAATGTCTGGTTACCTAGAGTCTCGATACCGATGATCAGGGGCCTCTGAGACCAAGTTCGGAGGTCCCTTGAGACCAAGCTCGGGGGGCCCCTGAGACAAAGCTCGGGGCCCCCTGAGACCAAGCTCAGGGCCCCCCGAGATCAATGTTCGATACTCTGGAGTCCTCAATACCGATGATCGGGGCCCCTGAGACCAAGCTCGGAAAGCCCGTGAGACCAAGCTCGGGGGCCCCCTGAGACCAAGCTCGGGGGCCCCTGAGACCAAGTTCGGAGGTCCCTTGAGACCAAGCTTGGGCGCTCCCTGAGACCAAGCTCGGGGGCCCCTGAGACCGAGCTCGGGGGGCCCTCTGAGACCAAGATCAGGGGGCCCGTAAGACCAAGCTTGGGGGCCCCTGAGACCAAGCTCGGAGGTCCCTTGAGACCAACTTCGGGGGCCTGATATCGTGCTCGGAGGGCCCCTGAGGCCAAGCTCAAGGGGGCCCCTGAGACCAATGCTCGTGTTTTCCAGTGCATAAGGTCAGCCCAAGGGGGGGGTCCGCGGATCCAAGGATCCCCCTTGGCTACGCCACTGGTCCCATGGACCTTTTGAGCTTGGTCTCACGGGCCTTTTGGTCTTGGTCTCATGGGATCCTGAGCTTGATCTCAAGGGGGTCCAGAGCTTGGTCTCAGGGCCCCCTTCGAGCTTGGTCTCAGGGGGCCCCTGAGCTTGGTCGCAGGGGCTCCGGTTGGTCTCAGGGGCCCTAGCTTGGTCTCAGAGCCCCAAACTTGGTCCCACGGTCCTTTTGATCTTGGTCCCACGGGCCTTTCGATCCTGGTCTCACGGGCCTTTCGATCTTGGTCTCAGGGGGCCCGCGAGCTTGGTCTCAGAGGACCCCCAAGCTTGGTCTCAGTGGCCTGAGCTTGGCCTCAGTGTGCTCCACGAGCATGGTCTCAGGGGCACCTCAATTATCTGTATCAAGGTCTCCGGATTATCGAACATTGATTTCGGGAGCCCCTGAGCTTGGTCTCAGGGGCCCCGAGCTTGGTCTCAGGGGCTTCAAACGTGGTGCCCCGGGCACTTTTGATCTTGGTCCCACGGGCTTTTCGATCTTGGTCTCACGGTCTTTCGGTCTTGGTATCAGGGGTTCCCCGAGCTTCGTCTCAGGGCCCCCGAGTTTGGTCTCAGGGGACTCGCGAGCTTGGTCTCAGAGCCCCCGAGCTTGGTCTCAGGGGGCTCCTCGGGCCTGGTCTCAGAGGTTTCTGAACCCCAAGACTAACTTCCGAATGTCGCTGACACTGACTCTCGGAAGCAATCTGAGACAAACTTTTGGGTGCTCCCTGAGATTTGCTCTCGGGCCCCTTATACAAAAATGGGGGCACAGCCTGAGGATAAGTCTCAAGGGCTTCCAGTATTGTCCCTGGGGGCCCTCTGAGACCAGCACTCTGCGCATCAAGTGAGACTATCTCTCGGACCCTCAGATTAATCTCGGGGCCACCTGAAAGTAAATATTTACTCCTGAGAGAGACGCCCGTGAGACTATGGGCCCCTCTGAGACCGACACTCGTGGGGAGGGACCCCTGAGACCAAATCTCAGAAGTCCCCTAAAACTGACTCTCGGGGTCCCCTTGACCGACTTTTGAAGTTCTCAGAGACTGACTCTCTGGGGACTCGCTGAAATAGACTTTCGCGGGCCCTGAGAACCATTCTCTGGGGCCTCTGGGACTAGCTCGGGCCCCACTGATACCGACTCTCAGGGCCTACTGAGACCGACACTCGGACCCCCTGAGACCAACTCTCAGGGGCCCCCTGAAATCTACTTTCGGGGCCTTAAGACCGACTCTCAGGGTGGGGGCCCTAAAGCCGACTCGAGACGCCCTGAGAACGAATCTTCAGAGTCCCCTGAGACTGACTCAGGGGGCACAGTGATCAGAGAATCATTTGCAGTGGCTCAAATTAGCCCAAGGGGGGTCCGCAGACTCCTAGGACCCCTTTGACCATGTCACTGCATCCATACATTCGAGGGCCCTCCGGGATCAACATTTGAATGCCCCTGAAATCATTGCTTGCCCCCCCCCACCGAGACCAATACTACTGAGGCCCTTGATAGTAATGCACGGGGGCTCCTAAGACCAAGCTCAGGGTCCCACTTAGATCAGGCTCGGGGACACCCTTAGGGTCATGCTCACGCTTACCTCAGGAGTAACTCGACACCGATGTTCGGGGGCTACCCAGATAAATATTCGGAGCCCCTCGAGACTGATGCTCTGTACTCTGGAGCCCCTCGATACCGATGCTTGGGGGCCCTGAAGCCTGGGACTTCTGAGACCAAACACAACATTCTGTGAGGCCAATGCGCGTTCCTCACTCGTGAGGCCATCGATATCGATAGTTGGGGGTACTCCGATATCAATATTGCCCCCCCCTTGAGATCAATGTTCGGCACTCCAGTGCCATCGCTACCGATGCTCGGGGGACCAAGCTCGGGGCCCCTGAGACAAAGCCCGGGGTGAAGGGCCCTGAAACCAAGTTCGGAGGATCCCTAACACCAAATTCGGGGAACCCCTGAGATGAATCTCGGAGGGCCCCTGAGACCAAGCTCAGGGCCCCCCTGAGACCAAGCTCGGGAGCCCATGAGACCAAGACAAAAAGGCCCGTGAGACCAATATCGAAAGGCCCATGGGACCAGGATCAAAAGGCCCGTGGGACCAAGTTTGGGGCCCCGAGGTCAAGCTCGGCCCCTGAGACCAGCCCGGAATCCCTGAGACCAAGCTCGAGGGGGACCCTGAGACCAAGCTCGGGCCCCTGAAACCAACTCGGGGCCCCTGAGACCAAGCTCGGGCGCCTGAGACTAACTCGGGGCGCCTGAGACCAGGCTCAGGGGGCCCCGATATCAATGTTTGATAATCCGGAGCCCTTGATATCGATGATAGAGGGCCCCTGAGACCAAGCTTGTGGAGCCCTTTGAGACCAAGCCCAGGCCAATGAGGACAAGCTCGGGGTCCCCAGAGACCTGGCTCGTGGGCCCCTGAGACCAAGCTCAAATTCCTCCTGAAACCAAGACCGAAAGGTCCTTGAGACCAATATCGAAAGGCCCATGGGACCAAGTGTTTGGGGCCCTGAGACCAAGCCGGGGCCCCTGAGAACAACTCAGGGCCCCCTGAGACCAAGGTTAGGGCCCCCGAGATCAATGCTCGATAATCCGGAGCCCTTGATACCGATGATCGAGGTGCCCCTGAGACCAAGCTCGTGGAGCCCACTGAGACCAAGCTCAGGCCACTAAGACCAAGCTTGGGGGTCCTCTGAGACTAATTTTGGGGATCCTCTGAGACCAAGCTCGGGGTCCCCTGCAACTAAGTTCGGGGTCCCCTGACACCAAGCTTGGGGGGCCCTGAGACCAAGCACGGGGGCTCCCTGAGACCAAGACTGAAAGACCGTGAGACAAAGAACAAAAGGCCCGTGGGACCAAGCTTAAGATTGGTCCCACGGACCTTCTTAATATCTTAAGACTAAGATCCCAGGGCCCTCAATTGGGGCCCGGACCATGTTCAGGCCCCTGAGACCAACTCAGGACTCCTGAGACCACGCTCAGGGGCTCCCGATAGCAATGTTCGATAATCCGGTGCCCTTGATACCGATGATCGAGGTGCCCCTGAGACCGCGCTCGTGGAGCCCACTGAGACCAAGCTCAGGCCACTGACACCAAGCTTGGCGGTCCTCTGAGACTAAGTTTTGGGGGCCCTCTGAGACCAATCTCGGGGGCCCTGAGACCAAGCTCGGGGAAGCCCTGATACCAAGACCGAAAGGCCGTGAGACCAAGATCAAAAGGCCCGTGGGACCAATCTTGTGGCCCCTGAGACCAGGCTCGGGTTCCTAAGACTAACTCGGGGCGCCTGAGACCAAGCTCAGGGGCCCCCGATATCAATGTTCGATAATCCGGAGCCCTTGATACCGATGATCGAGGGCCCCTGAGACCAAGCTTGTGAAGCCCCCTGAGACCAAGCTCAGACCACCGGAGGACAAGCTCGGGGGTCCCCTGTGACCAGGCTGGGGGGCCCCTGAGACCAAGCTCGGCGGGCTTCTGAGACCAAGATCAGGGGCCCCAAGATCAATGTTCGATAATCCGGAGCCCTCAATAGCGATGATCGAGGGACCCCTGACACTAAGCTCGGGGAGCCCCTGAGGCCAAGTTCGGGCCACTGAAACCAAGCTCGGGGGCCCCCTGGGACCAAGTTCGGGGGTTTCCTGAAACAAAGCTCGGGGGTCCCCTGAGACCAAGCTCGTGGAGCCCACTGAGACCAAGCTCAGGCCACTAAGACCAAGCTTGGGGGTCCTCTGAGACTAATTTTGGGGATCCTCTGAGACCAAGCTCGGGGGTCCCCTGCAACTAAGTTCGGAGTCCCCTGACACCAAGCTTGGGGGCCCTGAGACCAAGCTCGGGGGCTCCCTGAGACCAAGACCGAAAGACCGTGAGACCAAGATCAAAAGGCCCATGGGACCAATCTTAAGATTGGTCTCACGGACCTTCTTAACATCTTAAGACTAAGATCCCAGGGGCCCAATTGGGGCCCCTGGGACCATGTTCAGGCTCCTGAGACCCACTCAGGGCCCCTGAGACCACGCTCAGGTGCCCCCGATATCAATGTTTGATAATCCGGAGCCCTTGATACCGATGATCGAGGTGCCCCTGAGACCACGCTCATGGAGCCCACTGAGACCAAGCTCAGGCCACTGACATTAAGCTTGGCGGTCCTCTGAGACTAAGTTTTGGGGGTCCTCTGAGACCAAGCTCGGGGGCTTCCTGAAACAAAGCTCGGGGGCACCTGAGACCAACTCGGGGCCCCCTGAGACCAAGCTCAGTTGGCCCCAAGATCAATGTTCGATACTTCGGAGCCCTCGATACCGGAGTACCCCTGAGACCAGGCTCGGGGAATTCCCCCGAGACCAGCCAAGGGCCACAGAGACCAGGCTCAGGGTCCCCGAGATCGAGTTTGGAGGGCAATCTGACATTAAGCTCCGGGGCCCCTGATATCAAGCCCGGAGGCCCTTTGAGACTAAGTTTGGGGGTCCCGTGCGACCAAGCTCAGGGCCCTCCAGTTCAATGCTCGTGTTTTCCAGTTGCACAAGATCTGCCAAAGGGGGTCCGTGGTCCCCAACGACTCCTCTGGCTACGCCACTGATCTGGACACGCCTTTGCCAATTGCACCTCTTCCCAGCATTCTGAACACGCCTCTGAATAAATCATCCCCCACCAGCAGTCTTCGGGAGACGCCTTTTCCACTTGAAACCCCTTCCTAACAGTCCGAGACCACCTCTGTATAATGCACTCTTTTCCAACACTCTGAGATCGCTTTTGTACTATATATCTTTTTTAGCACTCTGAGCATGCCTGTCCGCATTACATGCTCCTACTAGCAGTCTCCTGGACACGCCTTTGCCAACTGTACCCTTTTCCTAACCTTCTGAGCACGCCTCTGTAGAATACATCTCGTTGCCAGCAGTCTCTTTTGAACGCCTTTTCCAACTGCACCCTTTTCCAGCAGTCTTAGCACGCCTCTGTCGCATAGGCGAATCCAGGGGACAGAGGTCTCGCGCCCTCCCCCCGATCATCCCTCGGCACCCCCCATGCAAGGTCTATGTCGCCCCCCTGAAGTGTCGCTTCCCATCCCCGCTCCGGTTGCGAAAATCAGCACCCACCAATAAGATTTTCTGCTCACCTGATAGGTTTTGCAGGATAAAAGTGGTGCCCCTGTTCCGGATGGCGCCCCCCCGTCGGAAATCCTGAGTCCACCTATGCACTGTCGTTCTTTCTTGTGTTCACAACGTTTTAACCCTCGCCCCACCGGGGGGCCATCGATGGCCCCCCTAAGGTTTTTCCGGGATAGCAGAAAAACGACGAGGCGCAGCACCGCGGTTGAGGGCTCTACCTCTCACTGGATCATTTTCCCATCATCACTGAAATTTTTTACCCCGGGTCACCCAAGGTCAGGTCACCAGACGAGGTCAACCAAGGTCACCTCACCTCACCTTTAGAGCTCTGTAAGAGCTACATTTCAAAGTCGATCAAGTTGAAACTTCCTACACTTCATAACCCCTCCAGGGTCTACAAGGTGTATATCCGGGATTTTTCGATTTCGTGCCCTGAGGTCAGGTCACGAGGCGACCTCTCCCATTAGAAAAGCATGGGGAAAAGTTGTTTCATGATATAAAAGCCACAAAAATGATTGCAAATACTCAGACTGCTCAGAACAACGTTTTTAGACACCCTTTCACGGATCCCAGGGGTCATATTTGCCCTTTGACTTTTCCAAGGTCATCCAAGGTCACCAGAGGTAAAAAACAGTATTTTGACAATAACTTTTGACCTAATTAAGCTAGAGCGGTGAAACAAACACCATCGTGTTTGTATTGTCACTGGCTTTCATTTGATATACGGCAAGGTCACGTTTTGACCTTTCGTGACCTCAGGTCATATTAGGTCACGAGGTGACCTCTGGAGGTCAAACCACTGGCGGGAGGTCTTTACGTTCCACATAGCGGAAAAAGTACTGGCAATTTGCTATCAAATGTACTTTACCAGGTCTCAATAGCTCTAATGACATAAGAGTTATGCCCAGTTTGCTTAATCATTGCATATTTGAGTGAAAATAGCCGATCTTGACCTAATTTGACCTCTGGAGGTCAAACCATTGACCTGAGCACTAAAACATGCGAAGTAATTTCTTACTGAATTCACGCGAGCTTTCTATTGCACTTTGCAGATTTGCGCTAACGCCCATATTTTCGGAGTTAGAGGGGGCCATCGATGGCCCCCCGGTGGGGCGAAGGTGGCGCCGGACCCCCGGTGGGGCGCGGGTTAAGTACGCCCCTGCTCCTGGTATGGGGAATTATTGATATCTTGGGATATGGGGAAGAATGTTGGGTTATTTCTGATCTGGTATGCAGCTTTCGGTTCCGGGCATGAAGACCAAGAGCAGCTGAAAGTATTCCGCTGTAATAAAAGTAGTGAGGTTTTTAATCTATGATTTTACAGTTGCCCTGGAAAGGAACATCGTGAAAAGGTATAAATTTTAAGAATTGCTATTTTTAGCTCGGCACAAAGCTTTTTTAGGCGATTGTAACATGCCTTCGTGAGTTGAGTTTTGGCACCTAGTTCTGGCAGTAACCGACCCTACTTCCGGTTAACAAAAAGTCTAATAAAGCAGTTTCTAGTGAACGAAACCTCACCAAAAGATACAAATTTGTAGAAAAGGTAGTAAGCTATTAGCATACCGAAAAGCTAAGCCGTTACTGCAATGGTTCAGATTTTGAGTTTCGGCAGTTGGAGTCGGCAGTGTAGTAGCATGTCCCGTGTGCGCCACTACTGTCTTTGAAGAAAAATTCAACCAAGCAGAAGTACAAGCTTCAGTAGCCTCAAGGCTAAAAAGAATTAAACCATGTGATAACAGTAAATTTTCTCTTTATTCTCTTAGTAAACGTGATAATATACTATTTGTCTTTAGTGCGCTGTCTGCGGCTACTGTAAAAATTTTTATCTATTACAAGAAAATATTGTTATTGGTATTCAAAATTTTGAAATTTGATTTTTAAAAATAATTAAATGCCGTTTAAATACGAATCAAAAAAGAGATTTTTGCTAGTAGCTTTGCTTTTAACAGACCTATGCTTGGCCTCCATATTTGGAAATCCATACATGGACATTAGCCCTATTGTTGGTGTGTGTGTTCCATATGACCTATTCGTCATAAATACCGCGGTGGTCGTGTTGGTGTGTTGGTTGGCTGTTGGTGGGAGGGAGAAGGAAGGAAGGATGGTGGGTGGGTGCGTGGGGCATAAACTTCGCCGTCGAAGGGGTAAAACCGGGGCGGAGCTTGGGGCAAGACTCGGGAAATGATTGGAGGGCCTTGCCCCTGTTTGGAAAGCTGGCCACCAGAGCGGAAAGAGTCCAGTGGCGCACTCAGCAGCACAAGGAACGGTATACTGTTGCATACATAAACGGTTTACCGTTGCACAAGGAACGGTATACCATTGCTGTCCCTGGATGTATACATCCAGGGACAGCGGATTCCACTTTTGAGAGGGTGTGCAATGTTTTCGGGAGGGGGCGCCTTCCTTCCAGGAGGGGGGCGCCTTTGCTATCCAGAGAGGGCACCTTTTCTCTGTGTGTGTGTGGGGGGGAAGGGGTGGCTTTTGCTGTCCAGGGGCTCCTGTTCTAAACAGAGGGTGCCTACGCTATCCAGTGATGCCTTTAAAGGCCTTTAAGAGCAATTACTCTTCTTGGGGGCACCTCTCGCAGTCCAGGACGCACCTCAACTGTTCAGGGGGCGCCTTTGCTATCCAATGGCACTCATTTTATCCAGAGGTTGTGCCTTTGCTTTCCAGAGGAGGCTCCTTTTCTTTGGGGGGGGTGTTTTTGCTTCCAAGGGGTACCTTTCCTCGGGGGGGCGCCTTTCCATCCAACCGGCACCTATGCTGTCCAGGGGTGATTTTGCTCTGTGGGGGGGGGTTGCCTTTTGCTCTCCATGCCTCTGACGTCCAGGTGGCGCCTATGCTATCCAGAGGAGTCGCCTTTGCTCTGTGGGGGGGCGCCTGTGCTAACCAGGGGGCGCCTATCCTAACCAGGTGCGCCGTTACTCTTCTAAGTGGGACGCCTTTTTCTGTCCAGGGGCGCCTCTGCTGTCCAGGGGTGCCTTTACTGTCAAAGGGCGCTTATATATGTTATCCAGATGGGACACCTTTTCTCGCCAAGGGGGGGGTTGCTCTCTATGGGTCGGTTTTGATGTCAGGAAGGGACTGT
Source organism: Lepas anatifera (assembly GCA_034440635.1). Taxonomy (NCBI): domain Eukaryota; kingdom Metazoa; phylum Arthropoda; class Thecostraca; family Lepadidae; genus Lepas; species Lepas anatifera. Next base: position 164,300 of record JAOTON010001776.1, on the reverse strand, counting down.
CATTCATATTTTAAAGTGTATTTTATTTTACACGGAGGATCTTACCTCTTCAAGTAGGTGGTGTTTAGGTCTGATTTCCCTTAACCGGTCGGGGGCACCGACAAAATCCGGGGCGGGGGGGGACTCCCCGCACCAAATAAAAAGCCGGGTGTGCAAAAAGATGCTGTTGCACACCCTCAATATTTTCTTGATGTGAACTGCACAACCTGCCCCCCGGAATCCGCCGTCCCTGGGTACATCCCAGTGTATAACCTCACACGTGTGAGCTCGACATTTATTCAAATCCTCGGCATATGCATGTGATGTTGCGCACCTGCCAGTAACAATTCAAATTAGATAGACCAGGGGCGTAGCCAAGGGAGAGGGGCGACAGGGACAGCCGCCCACCCCCCACCGAGGGCACGGGCCGCGCGAAGCGCAGCTCGCCTGCACTATGCTCTGTGGCCAAATTTCAAATTTCGCGCCAGACAGGGCCCTCTTAAGCCCTCTTCAGCACTCTGTTCTGTAACAAGCAGGGCCCTTTTTACCCATCAAGGCCCTTTTGGTGCTGTCGCAGAGACCCTTTTGGGGGCCGTCCCCCTGAGCAAAATCCTGGCTACGCCCCCGGATAAGACCACCTTACTCAACGCTACAAAACTGAGTTTAGCTCATGGCCATGCTCGCGAGAAGCCAATCAATTTTAGACAAATGTATATTGACTGCAGCCAAGTTCAAAGCTTTGGCTTTGTCTACTCATTATTTCACAGCCCTGTGCATATTTATCAACCCAGCAGTGATGTTGCTAGCTGACATGCTTAACACGCGCATTGACGGGGGTCTAAGCCACCTTCGCTTTGACGGGGGTACCATCCCCCTCTAAGATCTCGAGAACCACGGTAGGTAGCGAAAAACAGTAAACGGCGTTGGGTGAGCCAATCTACTTCTCGATCGAAAATATTTGTACCATTGTTTTTGTCACGTCACATTTAAGGTCACGAGGGTCAAAACATGCCATCATAGGGATAGCATGCAAATGAAGGTTTTCGGCTATCACATCTGAACAATTAAAGATAGAGCAAAACAACTTGAACTGTATGAATCCTCGCAGCAAGCGGAATCGAATGATATGTAATTTGGCATTACTAGGTCAAATCAAGGATTTCACCTAACCTGAGGTCAGTTCAATGTCAAATTATATAAAATGCATATCCTTAGAACCGCAAAGACAAGGCAAGTCTAATGCAGCTAAAATAAACGCTCTATCACCATCCGTTACTGTGTTAGTCAGCCAAACCATTTTCCCATCTATTTCTAACGGAGAGGTCATGGCTGGTACCTGACCTTAGGTCATCGATATAAAAAAAACACCGGAATATATCTTAGAGAACTCGGTGGGCCCATTATGTGACACAAGTTTCAATCGGATAAATTCACCCTGTTCCGACTTATGCTATCTTAAACTTTTTTGAGGTCAGGTCTATAATTTTTGGGGCTTATCGACGCACCAACTGCCAGGGTCATATGGCGTCGCCAACTCTTTCCCTGTTGGAAGGGTTTCTCGGGAGCCAGCTTGCTCCTTGTTCAGGGAAGCCGCCGGGCCTTGAACCCGGGTCGGCTGCGTGGCAGACAGCTATGCTGACCACTCCACTACCGCGCCCCCCTGAGGTCAGGTCACTTGACCTGTACTGGTGACCTGACCTGAGATGACCTAACCTTAAAATTTTCACATAAGTTGTAAAAATGATGAGAGAAAAGGTATGCCAAGTACGGCGGCGCTACGCGCCACCGTTTTTCTGCTATCTCCGAAAAACACGAGGCGGCGGGTACCCGCCCCCCGTCAATGCGCGTGTTACTGCATATTTAGTAGGTACCTACTACAAAATAATGAGGCAGGGCTAGGGGTATTAAAGAAAGCTTCAAACATATTCACACGGTAGCCAGATGAAGGTGAGATCCAGATTTTCCTTATACAATCGTCCCCTGTAGTGTCCTGTTTAGCCACTAGCCTCTGGAGGAACTAAACGGCACCTCCCACCTTATTTAACATTAAAAAACTGAGCACAACTTGTGGTTATGCGCCCCAAAAACCCATCTGTTCCAAGCTAGTGTGCTCTACCTCACAGTAAAAGAAAAGCCTTGGCTACGTCCACGCCATATTTGAAAGCCCTTCACATCTTTACTATCCCAGGAACAATATTCCACGTTGGCTTGCTTATAAAAGTTTTAAATGTGATATTTATGAAGCAGGGACAGCTCTAGATCATTGTAATTTTATTCAAACTAATTTATGTGCCTTGGCCTCATTCACGAAAATTCAAATACCTCTGCGGGTTTCTGTTTTTGCACAAATTACGTTGCAATATGCAGCGTTTAATATGTGTTTTAACACGGTAGAAACAGTACAACAAAATTACGGACATTAATATATGCTTCAAGAAAGCTCAAATGTGCATGAAATGAAACCGATTTTTCGGTTTCAATAATCAATGTCTTTTTATAGCGTTTCCATTAACCCCTGAACGCTGGAGGGAAGATATGCTGTCCTCAACCGCAGGACATTTTTTAAGGAAAAATCAGTGGGGGGGGGCATTTCTTGTGCTGGCAATTATAGTGTCTTTAGGGGATCAAGACCCCATTTGGAGTCGGGGGGGAATACAACTTAGAGGCGTCAGTGTTTAAAAAATTCCCCAATTTTTGTGTTCTTCCATCTTCTAAAGATTATAGATGCTGCCCAGGGCTGCCATTTTTTCGCCGGGGAAAGGCCAAACGGAGTTGTAAAAACGTCCAAAAGGGGTTATTTTTCACAAAATGGCCAAATAAATACCACAAAACCCAGATTTGAGGCTAAAACGACCAGAAAAAGCTACCTGTATCACCGTTTAAAACTAATTGTTGACGGTTTGATATTGACTTGACGCAGTATTCTTTTTTAGCACACTACCCAGCTAGTAGGAAGCCAGGAGTGCCCTTCCAATCCCGCGTGGCCATCAATGATTTTATCCACAGAACCAGAAAATGTTTTAGCATCATCAATTATCTTTGTCACACCACTCTCCGCTAACATTTAATATTTTTCTTGTTTTTCCAACTGTGAATTTTTGCTCTCGAACAGTGGTGGATCTAGGATTTTGATAATTGGGGGAGGGTGGGGCCTCAGAGGATGCACTTTGCTGCCAACTTACCCGCGTTCAATATTACATTGGTGCTGAAAAGAAACACCGATTAAAAAACGACCCGGTTTATTATCATCGAGCGTTTGAGGTCAGTTTACTCTGATTAGGCTGATTAATGTACACTCTAAAAACATACACTGCAACGGAGAGTTTTAATTATTTGTTTTCATAATTACTTCTAATAATCGAAATAGGTACCTTTAATTTTCACTCTAATCTAGAACAATATTTGAATCAGCCTTCAATCACTACAATAATTTAGTTCCTCTTTGCACAAACATCACTAGGCTTATGTTTTTGTATAAGAAAGACCTCGTTTTACACTTCGCGACTTTTCCTCTTTCATATCCGCTTACCACTGCATCATTTCCACTCATCACCGCGGATCACCTCTTAGAGACACTGCACAACTTTCTTAACACGCGCACTGGATGGGGTCTCGGAGGCCAGCCCCCACCTATTTTTCTGAGGTGGCCGGAGAACCGTTCATGGCCAAAAACGATAACTTTACCTAGCTGATGAACTCTATGACTTGTTACTAAATCTGATTTAAGCAATGATCACCCACCATTGGTTAGCTTATACCCTGAGGAGCACCCAGTGAAAAATTAGAATATGTTTTTAAATTTTAAATATAAAGAGGAGGTCACAAGGTCACGAGGTCAAAACCTGACCTGAAGGAAAAGTTTTTTTATTTTTTCTTATATGAACCGATGTGGGTATCTTCTATTCAGCGATATCCATACAAATCAATTTAGATCAGCCACTTTTAAGAGATGAAATTATTTCTGATTCAATGTTTGTGTTAGCTTTGAAACCTTCATGACCTCTTTGACCTTTTAACCTGAAAATAGGCCCAATTGTTCTTTTGTATAGAGGGCCTTGCGTAAAAGTTTGGTGGAAATCTGAGGAGTGGGTCATGTTGGACTTTTTCCTACCTGGACGATTTGTCCTGGAATGACCCATCTATATCCCGAGAGTAGCTAACAAAAGCATCGCTACGGGGGGTGGGGGGGGGTTGAAATCCCTTTACTGTTCGGAAAAGGGCACATTCGATATCTGTGCTGGAATACTATTGGATATGCTTAAATCAAGTGAAAATATAGGTTATCACTACCTCACCACTGTTATTCCGGGCTCTTGTAGAAAATCCTTGACGACGCCCTGGATGCCGGACAAAGATAGGTACATAAACGATTCATATCAGGCCCATTGAGGCAGTTCAAAAGCTCTTTGCTACTTGTTGCACTTAGCTAGAATGATTTCATCTTTGTTTCTTCTCCACGACTAGACTACCCTCCACGCGTCGTGATCAACACTCTGTGGAATGCAGAACTGCAACGCGGTGGTTCAAGCTCAGAACTGTAGCGAAAACAAAATGGCACGGCTCCACCCACGTGTTAGTTGTAGTAAAAAAAAAATACCTTCTTATATCACAGAAACACACTCAAATGAAAATCAGAGGAATGAAAACATTACTTTAGCGTAGTTAAATTAGCAAATGTCTCGTTTTAATCTATTCGCAGAATTGTTTCACCACAGGAGAGTAAGACTATTCTTGAGGCAGTTTGCGAGTTCCATAGAAATACTCTGCAGAATGCATGTACTTATAAATTTACCCCTTTGCATTTTCAGCACGAATGTAACTGTCCCGTGCTAAAATAGCACAGAGATTAAATTACCACACGCTTGTAATGTTACACTCTTAATGCTGAGATTAAGGCAGTTGTCAGAATAGATTTACTAAAAATTCTAGACAAATGCTTAAAAATTGGGTATTTTTAGGACTAGACAGATTGGAATTCTACGCTCGAGGTGTTGTTTTTTCAGTGTATAGTTTACGTATGCTCACACCACAATAATAAATAAATAGGTTGAGCACTTCACACCGCCACACCAGCAACCAGTCTGACGCGCTTTGCCTACACCGTTTCCCGCCTAATCCACGAACGAGCGCCGACAACTCACCACTGGCCACGTATGAAATGAAAGCATCGTCATCATCATCATAGTTTGAGTTTAGGAGCGCGTCGACATCATAGGTCACATGGCGCCCGTGAGAGCACCATGCAATCCCACGATTCTGGCTGAGACGTGGGCTTCTGGACGGAAATGAAACACGATGTTCGATTGGTTGTTGGCTATCTCTAGCGTTAGGATTAGATGGGGCTGCTTTGCTGGGATTTCCCGTAACTACGCACTTTGTTTCGTTTTTGCACGATGGAGTAGATAGCTACTGGTGGAAATATGTTGACACAATTTTGGACTGTCAATTTGGGACGAGCAATAGAACAAAATCATTATTATTAGGCGGTGTCTTCTTGTTTTCGTTAGGCGAGTTTGCGTTTGTTCAATTTTGAAACATCTCTTGTCTATCAGAAGCCGTTTCACTGGGGGGGGGCAATTTCCGGGCACTGGGGGGGCATTTTCGCCGACTGGGGGGCAAATGCCCCCCAGTTAACATGTTAAAAAATGGCCTGCTCAACCGTATTTAACAATGGGAAATGTATTGCGACTTGCTGCCATGCCCACCAAAACCGTATCATATTCCTATCCTACCAATTTAATTGTATCCAGCCTAAGCACATTGTTTTGTCTATGTTGGCTCAGAATTCCAGCCCCCTGCATGACTTTGTGAGCCCAGGAACCATGTTGCAACTTGCAGGGTTCAATACAACTTTAATACGGTAAAAACAGTCAAACAGCCTTACAAGCATTAATATATGCTTCGAGAAACCTCAAATTGAAATGAAATAAAGTTAAGCGTTCGCTGTTTATACATACCACAAGTGTCTCTGTCTCGTTTTATTTCAGGGGCGGACGCAGAACCGAGTTTTGGGGGACCAAATCCATGTCTGCCTCTCCTCCTGGATACAAGATTGCTCTGCCTGGGCGGGGATGGGGGAGCGAAGATTTGTTTGCTCGACAGACCTAGGGTAAACACCTTTTTGAAACAATTATTCTGTGTTTGGGGGGAAAAGATAGTTTGGTCCCCCTTCCAGCGCTTGGGGCATGGCTGGAATGCCCCCTCCCTGCGTCCGCCAGTGTTTTATTTGACCCCTGTCCTGTAGGGGAATGTAATAAGCAGCCCCCAACCTTCTTTACCATTAGCAGAAAAAGTCAATATCATGATCATTCTCGTTAAAAACCAATCAGATCTAGAACGTTGTAGCTTTACTCAAGCTAAGTACATGTCTCTTACCACCTTCGCTCAACATTTCCGCGCTCTAAACGCCTTTATTACGCAGGGACGATGCTGCAAGTTGTGGTGTTTAATAAATACGGTTTTAGCACGGTAAAAAACAGTCAAACAGCATTACAGGCATCAAGATATGCTCCAAGAAAACTGAAATGTATATGAGATGAGGCTAAAAGCTTGTTTTAGATAAACGGTGTCTTTGTGGCGTTGTATTTTACCCCTGGCCTGTGGGAGGAGGATAAGCTGCGTCAACCTTATTTATCATTGTAAAAGCATTTAATATTGTGGCCATGCCAACCAAAAACCTATCAGATCTAGAACAATGAAGTGATACCAAAACTAAGTGCAGATCATTGGCTACCTTCACGAAAAAGGTATAAGCTCTACACGTTGGTATTAGCCCAGCAGCGATGTTGCAGGTTGGCGTATTTAATTTAGGTTTAATACGGCACAATCATGAAGCATTGCTACGGGCATGAAAATATGCTTAAAATGCTAAAAAATTACCAGATAAAGCTAGTTAACTGCTCCCCATGATAAAATCCTATCTGTAGCGTTTGGTTTAATCCTTGGTATTCTGGGGGAGATACGGATCAGGCAACCTTATTTACGAGTAACGTTAGCAGCAGCAGTATATAGGCCATAGCAGCCATATTGTGGCCCTTCTCGCCAAAACACTATCAGCTCTAGAAAAATGCACTTTTACTCAAACTAAATAAACAACATTGGCTACGTTCTCGCAAAATATCAAAGGTATCCGCGTCTTTATTTCCCCGGAACAATGTTACAAGTTTTAGTGTTTAATACGGTATTAACACGGTAAAACACTCAAACGGCATTATATACATTAATATATCCTTCAATAAAGCTATAATGGGTGTCAGATGAATTGGTGGTTGGCTTTAAATCATCCATGTGTTTGTGGAGTTTTATGGAACCACCGCTAAATGGAAGGGAAGATAAGATGACCACAACCTTATTTAACAATTGCAACGTAGTGCAATTTGCTGCCCTGTTCACCAAGAGCATATCATGTTTAGTCTTTTTTTCCACATTTATTTCACACAATCAGTGAACAATGTGTATAGTACACACGAATATGGCAGAAACATGACAGGAACAACCCTTACCTATTTTGTTGTATTTTTTAACTCATCACTAACACGGCGAGCCACGAAACCATTCAGGTGTGTGTGTGCGTTGTGAATATGTGCACTCTATGTAGCGTGTGAATTCAGGGTAAATGTTCAGAAATTAACAGAATGTGTAGTAATGTTAAGAATGTTAAGAAGGCTGGTTACGGACTTCTACATAGTCAACGATTTGGCCGAGCCCACTCCATTTTCTATCAAATGTTTCTAATGTGTTTTTCATACAATTAATAGTTAGCTCTTTTTTTTGCCTCACATTTTAAAATGTTCATAAAATGGGCCAGCTCAGGCCTAACGCCATTGTTGCGCGCTTTATAGATGACTGATTTGCATATCGTTACGATTAATTAATATATCATGTTTAGTCAATGTTATTTTCTTCGAGCTAAGTAAAGTGCTTTGACTACATTTTCTCAATATTTCAACGCCCCATGGGTCTTCAATAACCTAGGAACGGTTTTACCAATTTGCGTGTTGGACTCATATTTAATGCGACACAATAACGGAACAGGGCTAGGTGGTAAGACAAGCTCCAAGAATGCTCAAACGGTAAATAGATGCAGGTAAGAGTATATTCTCCATTATCTTGTAATCTCTGTAGCGTTGTGTTTATCCAATGGCCTCTGGGGGAGGATAAAGCTGCCCCAAACCTTATTTAGCATTAGCAGGAAGAATCAATATAGTGGCCCTGCTCTCCAAAAATCTTTCAGATCTGGAACCATGTAGTTTTAGTATAAGAAAGTGGAGATCATTGGTTACATTCACGCAAAATTCCAAGGCCTTACGTGTCTTAATTAACCCAGCAGTGATGTTGCAAGGTGCTGTTTTAAATAAAGCTTTACTACGGCAAAATCATGAAACAGGGCTATGGAGTAGGAGGATGAGCTTAAACAGTGCACAGAAAGTTACCAGATCAAGCTAGTAGGCTGGTCTTTATTATGATATCAACTTTGCAACGTTTGGTTTATCCCCTGGCATCTGGGCGTGAAGATATGGTCTCCCGACCTCATTCAGCATTTGCAGAAGCGGTCAATGTTGTGGCCCTGCTCGCCCAAATTCCATTAGCTCCAGAACAATGAAATTTTACTCAAACTAAGAGCATAGCATTGGCTACCTTCACACAAAATTGCAAAGCTCTCCGAGTCTTTTTTAACCCCGGAACAGTGATCCATGTTGCAGGGTTTATACAGTTAAAACACAGTTAAAGCAGCCAAACAGCATTAGAGGCATTGATTTGTGATTCAAGAAAGCTATAATGGATATCAAATGAACGTAAGAGTTTTTTCTCAAATAATCTATGCATATCTGCAAAATTTTGTTTAACCATTGGTCTCGGGGTGGGGAGGAGATATGCTACCCCGAGTCTAGATTAACATTGGGAAACGCAATGCAAATTCTCGTTATGCTCATCGAAAGCCCATCAGATCTAGACCAACGCAATTTTACTACAGTTGCGTGCAAGGCTTTGGCTATGGGCGCTCGAAATTTCGACGTCGTACTAGTATTTAATAACCATGCTACGAATTGACGTGTTCCTTACAGCATTATTGCGATACAATAATTAACACGGTTATGGTTATTTAAATATGCTTCAAAAATGCTCAAGGAATAGGGCAATAAAACTCATAGGCTGCTCTTCATTATATATTTAACCCTGCAGAGTTGTTTTAACCCCTGGCATTGACACCAAAAGCGGGGGGACGGGGGACGTCCCCCTGTTGGTCAACCAGGGGACGTCCCCCTGTTAAATTTTTGAGTCCATCGTCATTAATACTGCCAGGTCCCGAATATGCTCAAAATTTGCCTCCCCCGGCTCAGCACCAGCCCGGGTCTGCCCCCGCCCTGCGAAATTCCTTGGCGCCGCGCCTGACAACTGGCCTGTGGGTTAACCAATGTCATCCCCAGCTTATCTCACAGTTACGAAACTGAGTGCAATTTGTGGTCATGCTCCTCAAAACCTATGGGCTCTTGACCAGGGTGTGTTAACTCAAACTGGGTGCAAAGCTTTAGCTACGTCCACAGGAATATTTCAAGCCTTGACACGTCTTTATTAACCCATTAACTATGGTGCAGGCTGGCGTGTTTAATACAGTTTTAATACGGCAAAATCTTGAAACAGGGATAGGGTATAAAAATACGCTTCACAACTATTCAAACGGTAGACAGAAGCCGGAGGCTGTTCTTTATTATCGAATCTAATCTTATAGCGTTTTGTTGCGTCCTTAGCTTCTGGGAGAGGAAGAAGGGGGGGAAAGCACCGCCACCTTATTTAATATTACGAGCATTAGTGTAACGTGTGGCCACGGTAGGGATAAATATAAGTTTAAGCGACGCAGATCCGAGTTTTGGGGGAGGGGCCAAACCCATGTCTGCCTCTGTCCTCCTTGGGGGGGGGGTGGGAGCGAATTTTTTTGCTCTACAGACCTAGTGTAATCACCTTTTACCAGTGCTCGACAAACCTAGTATAAGCTACATCTCCGAGTACATGACCGCTCTGGGGGGGGGTGGGGGGAGCGAAGATTTTTTGCTCTGCAGACCTAGTGTAAACAATTTTTTTCAAAAACTTCTCCGGCGTTTGGGGGGAAAGATATTTTGGCCCCACCCCTCTAGCGCTTTGGAAGCCATGGCCGGAATGCCCCCCCGCGTCCGCCAATGAGTTGAAGCAAGTGCAGAGTTTTGGCTACGTCCATTGAAAAATTTGAAGCATTTACGTGTCTCTATTAACCCAGAAACAGTGGCGGATTCAGGACAACATTTCGAGGTGGGGGTGGACTAGAGGGCTGGAGCCCCTCCCCCACCACTCGGAACAGCCTCCGCCTATGCATTAACTATAAGCACTCTGAAATTTCGGGGGTTTGAGATCGCCTAGTCCCCCCCCATTGTATCTGCCAATGCCAGGAAACGGTGTTCCAAGTTAGCGTGGTTGATTATATTTTATTACGGTAAATTAATGAAGCGAGGCAATGGGTACTAAGATAGGCTTGAAGAATGTTGAGACCATAGCTATTTGAAGCCAAAAGCTGTTTTTCATTAATTATTAATCCACGTTGCGTTTGCTTCACCCCTCTTCCTCGGGGAGGGGGAGGACTTATGGTACCCTTCACCCCATCACCTTACTCAACACTACGAAACTAGTTGCCGCTGGTAACCTTGCTCAGTACGGATGGAACCAATTGAATACGTTAGAAAAATTAATTGTAAGCCCATGATTCCATACGGGAAGATGTTGCCAATATTCCAGTCGACAGTCATGGTGAATCCATAGGGGCTTGGGGGAGGGGGGCTCAAGCCCCCTCCCGAAATGTACGAGCTCCTATACTTAATACATAGGCGAGGGGCTGCTCGAGGTACTGGCGGGTCAGGCTCGGGCCCACTAGCCCTCCCCACCCGATGATTTTCTTGATCCGCCACTGCCTGTCGATGGGCAAGTAACATTAATGTACCCAAATTGATTGCTACCAATGGTTCAGCGCAGCTCACCCGAGGCTTTGATGCTAGCACTTGACAGCGGCTTCAGCTAGAAGCAACGCACGGTTGCAATTGCGCGGGCAGGCTTGTCAATACTTTCCTTTCCACCCCCTCCCTCCGTCTCGTCACCACCGCTGTCGCCCGGCACGCTGCCGACGCATGCTGGGTGCACGCCTGCACAGCCGCCGCCCTGGTGGCGGTAGAGGAAAGCTCATTTAAGACTGCCGGCGTTTCAACTGTCTCAAATGCAGTATCAAATGGTCGCAATTGGCCCATTGTTAGTGCACGAGTTTGAAACATTTGAGACTGAATTGATACTGCCTCCCATACCTTCAACATGGATTTGAGACAATTTGAGACCCCGAATTGCGAGAAGCATGTGCCAAATGCACACGCCTGCGTGGGGCATAAACTTCGCCGTCGAAGGGGTAAAACCGGGGCGGAGCTTGGGGCAAGACTCGGGCAATGATTGGAGGGCCTTGCCCCTGTTTGGAAAGCTGGCCACCAGAGCGGAAAGAGTCCAGTGGCGCACTCAGCAGCACAAGGAACGGTATACTGTTGCATACATAAACGGTTTACCGTTGCACAAGGAACGGTATACCATTGCTGTCCCTGGATGTATACATCCAGGGACAGCGGATTCCACTTTGAGAGGGTGTGCAATGTTTTCGGGAGGGGGGCGCCTTCCTTCCAGGAGGGGGGCGCCTTTGCTATCCAGAGAGGGCACCTTTTCTCTGTGTGTGTGTGGGGGGGAAGGGGTGGCTTTTGCTGTCCAGGGGCTCCTGTTCTAAACAGAGGGTGCCTACGCTATCCAGTGATGCCTTTAAAGGCCTTTAAGAGCAATTACTCTTCTTGGGGGCACCTCTCGCAGTCCAGGACGCACCTCAACTGTTCAGGGGGCGCCTTTGCTATCCAATGGCACTCATTTTATCCAGAGGTTGTGCCTTTGCTTTCCAGAGGAGGCTCCTTTTCTTTGGGGGGGGTGTTTTTGCTTCCAAGGGGTACCTTCCCTCGGGGGGGCGCCTTTCCATCCAACCGGCACCTATGCTGTCCAGGGGTGATTTTGCTCTGTGGGGGGGGGTTGCCTTTTGCTCTCCATGCCTCTGACGTCCAGGTGGCGCCTATGCTATCCAGAGGAGTCGCCTTTGCTCTGTGGGGGGGGCGCCTGTGCTAACCAGGGGGCGCCTATCCTAACCAGGTGCGCCGTTACTCTTCTAAGTGGGACGCCTTTTTCTGTCCAGGGGCGCCTCTGCTGTCCAGGGGGTGCCTTTACTGTCAAAGGGCGCTTATATATGTTATCCAGATGGGACACCTTTTCTCGCCAAGGGGGGGTTGCTCTCTATGGGTCGGTTTTGATGTCAGGAAGGGACTGTCATTCATATTTTAAAGTGTATTTTATTTTACACGGAGGATCTTACCTCTTCAAGTAGGTGGTGTTTAGGTCTGATTTCCCTTAACCGGTCGGGGGCACCGACAAAATCCGGGGCGGGGGGGGACTCCCGCACCAAATAAAAAGCCGGGTGTGCAAAAAGATGCTGTTGCACACCCTCAATATTTTCTTGATGTGAACTGCACAACCTGCCCCCGGAATCCGCCGTCCCTGGGTACATCCCAGTGTATAACCTCACACGTGTGAGCTCGACATTTATTCAAATCCTCGGCATATGCATGTGATGTTGCGCACCTGCCAGTAACAATTCAAATTAGATAGACCAGGGGCGTAGCCAAGGGAGAGGGGCGACAGGGACAGCCGCCCACCCCCCCCACCGAGGGCACGGGCCGCGCGAAGCGCAGCTCGCCTGCACTATGCTCTGTGGCCAAATTTCAAATTTCGCGCCAGACAGGGCCCTCTTAAGCCCTCTTCAGCACTCTGTTCTGTAACAAGCAGGGCCCTTTTTACCCATCAAGGCCCTTTTGGTGCTGTCGCAGAGACCCTTTTGGGGGGCCGTCCCCCTGAGCAAAATCCTGGCTACGCCCCCGGATAAGACCACCTTACTCAACGCTACAAAACTGAGTTTAGCTCATGGCCATGCTCGCGAGAAGCCAATCAATTTTAGACAAATGTATATTGACTGCAGCCAAGTTCAAAGCTTTGGCTTTGTCTACTCATTATTTCACAGCCCTGTGCATATTTATCAACCCAGCAGTGATGTTGCTAGCTGACATGCTTAACACGCGCATTGACGGGGGTCTAAGCCACCTTCGCTTTGACGGGGGGTACCATCCCCCTCTAAGATCTCGAGAACCACGGTAGGTAGCGAAAAACAGTAAACGGCGTTGGGTGAGCCCATCTACTTCTCGATCGAAAATATTTGTACCATTGTTTTTGTCACGTCACATTTAAGGTCACGAGGGTCAAAACATGCCATCATAGGGATAGCATGCAAATGAAGGTTTTCGGCTATCACATCTGAACAATTAAAGATAGAGCAAAACAACTTGAACTGTATGAATCCTCGCAGCAAGCGGAATCGAATGATATGTAATTTGGCATTACTAGGTCAAATCAAGGATTTCACCTAACCTGAGGTCAGTTCAATGTCAAATTATATAAAATGCATATCCTTAGAACCGCAAAGACAAGGCAAGTCTAATGCAGCTAAAATAAACGCTCTATCACCATCCGTTACTGTGTTAGTCAGCCAAACCATTTTCCCATCTATTTCTAACGGAGAGGTCATGGCTGGTACCTGACCTTAGGTCATCGATATAAAAAAAACACCGGAATATATCTTAGAGAACTCGGTGGGCCCATTATGTGACACAAGTTTCAATCGGATAAATTCACCCTGTTCCGACTTATGCTATCTTAAACTTTTTTGAGGTCAGGTCTATAATTTTTGGGGCTTATCGACGCACCAACTGCCAGGGTCATATGGCGTCGCCAACTCTTTCCCTGTTGGAAGGGTTTCTCGGGAGCCAGCTTGCTCCTTGTTCAGGGAAGCCGCCGGGCCTTGAACCCGGGTCGGCTGCGTGGCAGACAGCTATGCTGACCACTCCACTACCGCGCCCCCCTGAGGTCAGGTCACTTGACCTGTACTGGTGACCTGACCTGAGATGACCTAACCTTAAAATTTTCACATAAGTTGTAAAAATGATGAGAGAAAAGGTATGCCAAGTACGGCGGCGCTACGCGCCACCGTTTTTCTGCTATCTCCGAAAAACACGAGGCGGCGGGTACCCGCCCCCGTCAATGCGCGTGTTACTGCATATTTAGTAGGTACCTACTACAAAATAATGAGGCAGGGCTAGGGGTATTAAAGAAAGCTTCAAACATATTCACACGGTAGCCAGATGAAGGTGAGATCCAGATTTTCCTTATACAATCGTCCCCTGTAGTGTCCTGTTTAGCCACTAGCCTCTGGAGGAACTAAACGGCACCTCCCACCTTATTTAACATTAAAAAACTGAGCACAACTTGTGGTTATGCGCCCCAAAAACCCATCTGTTCCAAGCTAGTGTGCTCTACCTCACAGTAAAAGAAAAGCCTTGGCTACGTCCACGCCATATTTGAAAGCCCTTCACATCTTTACTATCCCAGGAACAATATTCCACGTTGGCTTGCTTATAAAAGTTTTAAATGTGATATTTATGAAGCAGGGACAGCTCTAGATCATTGTAATTTTATTCAAACTAATTTATGTGCCTTGGCTACATTCACGAAAATTCAAATACCTCTGCGGGTTTCTGTTTTTGCACAAATTACGTTGCAATATGCAGCGTTTAATATGTGTTTTAACACGGTAGAAACAGTACAACAAAATTACGGACATTAATATATGCTTCAAGAAAGCTCAAATGTGCATGAAATGAAACCGATTTTTCGGTTTCAATAATCAATGTCTTTTTATAGCGTTTCCATTAACCCCTGAACGCTGGAGGGAAGATATGCTGTCCTCAACCGCAGGACATTTTTTAAGGAAAAATCAGTGGGGGGGGGCATTTCTTGTGCTGGCAATTATAGTGTCTTTAGGGGATCAAGACCCCATTTGGAGTCGGGGGGGAATACAACTTAGAGGCGTCAGTGTTTAAAAAATTCCCCAATTTTTGTGTTCTTCCATCTTCTAAAGATTATAGATGCTGCCCAGGGCTGCCATTTTTTCGCCGGGGAAAGGCCAAACGGAGTTGTAAAAACGTCCAAAAGGGGTTATTTTTCACAAAATGGCCAAATAAATACCACAAAACCCAGATTTGAGGCTAAAACGACCAGAAAAGCTACCTGTATCACCGTTTAAAACTAATTGTTGACGGTTTGATATTGACTTGACGCAGTATTCTTTTTTAGCACACTACCCAGCTAGTAGGAAGCCAGGAGTGCCCTTCCAATCCCGCGTGGCCATCAATGATTTTATCCACAGAACCAGAAAATGTTTTAGCATCATCAATTATCTTTGTCACACCACTCTCCGCTAACATTTAATATTTTTCTTGTTTTTCCAACTGTGAATTTTTGCTCTCGAACAGTGGTGGATCTAGGATTTTGATAATTGGGGGAGGGTGGGGCCTCAGAGGATGCACTTTGCTGCCAACTTACCCGCGTTCAATATTACATTGGTGCTGAAAAGAAACACCGATTAAAAAACGACCCGGTTTATTATCATCGAGCGTTTGAGGTCAGTTTACTCTGATTAGGCTGATTAATGTACACTCTAAAAACATACACTGCAACGGAGAGTTTTAATTATTTGTTTTCATAATTACTTCTAATAATCGAAATAGGTACCTTTAATTTTCACTCTAATCTAGAACAATATTTGAATCAGCCTTCAATCACTACAATAATTTAGTTCCTCTTTGCACAAACATCACTAGGCTTATGTTTTTGTATAAGAAAGACCTCGTTTTACACTTCGCGACTTTTCCTCTTTCATATCCGCTTACCACTGCATCATTTCCACTCATCACCGCGGATCACCTCTTAGAGACACTGCACAACTTTCTTAACACGCGCACTGGATGGGGTCTCGGAGGCCAGCCCCCACCTATTTTTCTGAGGTGGCCGGAGAACCGTTCATGGCCAAAAACGATAACTTTACCTAGCTGATGAACTCTATGACTTGTTACTAAATCTGATTTAAGCAATGATCACCCACCATTGGTTAGCTTATACCCTGAGGAGCACCCAGTGAAAAATTAGAATATGTTTTTAAATTTTAAATATAAAGAGGAGGTCACAAGGTCACGAGGTCAAAACCTGACCTGAAGGAAAAGTTTTTTATTTTTTCTTATATGAACCGATGTGGGTATCTTCTATTCAGCGATATCCATACAAATCAATTTAGATCAGCCACTTTTAAGAGATGAAATTATTTCTGATTCAATGTTTGTGTTAGCTTTGAAACCTTCATGACCTCTTTGACCTTTTAACCTGAAAATAGGCCCAATTGTTCTTTTGTATAGAGGGCCTTGCGTAAAAGTTTGGTGGAAATCTGAGGAGTGGGTCATGTTGGACTTTTTCCTACCTGGACGATTTGTCCTGGAATGACCCATCTATATCCCGACAGTAGCTAACAAAAGCATCGCTACGGGGGTGGGGGGGGGGTTGAAATCCCTTTACTGTTCGGAAAAGGGCACATTCGATATCTGTGCTGGAATACTATTGGATATGCTTAAATCAAGTGAAAATATAGGTTATCACTACCTCACCACTGTTATTCCGGGCTCTTGTAGAAAATCCTTGACGACGCCCTGGATGCCGGACAAAGATAGGTACATAAACGATTCATATCAGGCCCATTGAGGCAGTTCAAAAGCTCTTTGCTACTTGTTGCACTTAGCTAGAATGATTTCATCTTTGTTTCTTCTCCACGACTAGACTACCCTCCACGCGTCGTGATCAACACTCTGTGGAATGCAGAACTGCAACGCGGTGGTTCAAGCTCAGAACTGTAGCGAAAACAAAATGGCACGGCTCCACCCACGTGTTAGTTGTAGTAAAAAAATAATACCTTCTTATATCACAGAAACACACTCAAATGAAAATCAGAGGAATGAAAACATTACTTTAGCGTAGTTAAATTAGCAAATGTCTCGTTTTAATCTATTCGCAGAATTGTTTCACCACAGGAGAGTAAGACTATTCTTGAGGCAGTTTGCGAGTTCCATAGAAATACTCTGCAGAATGCATGTACTTATAAATTTACCCCTTTGCATTTTCAGCACGAATGTAACTGTCCCGTGCTAAAATAGCACAGAGATTAAATTACCACACGCTTGTAATGTTACACTCTTAATGCTGAGATTAAGGCAGTTGTCAGAATAGATTTACTAAAAATTCTAGACAAATGCTTAAAAATTGGGTATTTTTAGGACTAGACAGATTGGAATTCTACGCTCGAGGTGTTGTTTTTTCAGTGTATAGTTTACGTATGCTCACACCACAATAATAAATAAATAGGTTGAGCACTTCACACCGCCACACCAGCAACCAGTCTGACGCGCTTTGCCTACACCGTTTCCCGCCTAATCCACGAACGAGCGCCGACAACTCACCACTGGCCACGTATGAAATGAAAGCATCGTCATCATCATCATAGTTTGAGTTTAGGAGCGCGTCGACATCATAGGTCACATGGCGCCCGTGAGAGCACCATGCAATCCCACGATTCTGGCTGAGACGTGGGCTTCTGGACGGAAATGAAACACGATGTTCGATTGGTTGTTGGCTATCTCTAGCGTTAGGATTAGATGGGGCTGCTTTGCTGGGATTTCCCGTAACTACGCACTTTGTTTCGTTTTTGCACGATGGAGTAGATAGCTACTGGTGGAAATATGTTGACACAATTTTGGACTGTCAATTTGGGACGAGCAATAGAACAAAATCATTATTATTAGGCGGTGTCTTCTTGTTTTCGTTAGGCGAGTTTGCGTTTGTTCAATTTTGAAACATCTCTTGTCTATCAGAAGCCGTTTCACTGGGGGGGCAATTTCCGGGCACTGGGGGGGCATTTTCGCCGACTGGGGGGCAAATGCCCCCCCAGTTAACATGTTAAAAAATGGCCTGCTCAACCGTATTTAACAATGGGAAATGTATTGCGACTTGCTGCCATGCCCACCAAAACCGTATCATATTCCTATCCTACCAATTTAATTGTATCCAGCCTAAGCACATTGTTTTGTCTATGTTGGCTCAGAATTCCAGCCCCCTGCATGACTTTGTGAGCCCAGGAACCATGTTGCAACTTGCAGGGTTCAATACAACTTTAATACGGTAAAAACAGTCAAACAGCCTTACAAGCATTAATATATGCTTCGAGAAACCTCAAATTGAAATGAAATAAAGTTAAGCGTTCGCTGTTTATACATACCACAAGTGTCTCTGTCTCGTTTTATTTCAGGGGCGGACGCAGAACCGAGTTTTGGGGGACCAAATCCATGTCTGCCTCTCCTCCTGGATACAAGATTGCTCTGCCTGGGCGGGGATGGGGGAGCGAAGATTTGTTTGCTCGACAGACCTAGGGTAAACACCTTTTTGAAACAATTATTCTGTGTTTGGGGGAAAAGATAGTTTGGTCCCCCTTCCAGCGCTTGGGGCATGGCTGGAATGCCCCCTCCCTGCGTCCGCCAGTGTTTTATTTGACCCCTGTCCTGTAGGGGAATGTAATAAGCAGCCCCCAACCTTCTTTACCATTAGCAGAAAAAGTCAATATCATGATCATTCTCGTTAAAAACCAATCAGATCTAGAACGTTGTAGCTTTACTCAAGCTAAGTACATGTCTCTTACCACCTTCGCTCAACATTTCCGCGCTCTAAACGCCTTTATTACGCAGGGACGATGCTGCAAGTTGTGGTGTTTAATAAATACGGTTTTAGCACGGTAAAAAACAGTCAAACAGCATTACAGGCATCAAGATATGCTCCAAGAAAACTGAAATGTATATGAGATGAGGCTAAAAGCTTGTTTTAGATAAACGGTGTCTTTGTGGCGTTGTATTTTACCCCTGGCCTGTGGGAGGAGGATAAGCTGCGTCAACCTTATTTATCATTGTAAAAGCATTTAATATTGTGGCCATGCCAACCAAAAACCTATCAGATCTAGAACAATGAAGTGATACCAAAACTAAGTGCAGATCATTGGCTACCTTCACGAAAAAGGTATAAGCTCTACACGTTGGTATTAGCCCAGCAGCGATGTTGCAGGTTGGCGTATTTAATTTAGGTTTAATACGGCACAATCATGAAGCATTGCTACGGGCATGAAAATATGCTTAAAATGCTAAAAAAATTACCAGATAAAGCTAGTTAACTGCTCCCCATGATAAAATCCTATCTGTAGCGTTTGGTTTAATCCTTGGTATTCTGGGGGAGATACGGATCAGGCAACCTTATTTACGAGTAACGTTAGCAGCAGCAGTATATAGGCCATAGCAGCCATATTGTGGCCCTTCTCGCCAAAACACTATCAGCTCTAGAAAAATGCACTTTTACTCAAACTAAATAAACAACATTGGCTACGTTCTCGCAAAATATCAAAGGTATCCGCGTCTTTATTTCCCCGGAACAATGTTACAAGTTTTAGTGTTTAATACGGTATTAACACGGTAAAACACTCAAACGGCATTATATACATTAATATATCCTTCAATAAAGCTATAATGGGTGTCAGATGAATTGGTGGTTGGCTTTAAATCATCCATGTGTTTGTGGAGTTTTATGGAACCACCGCTAAATGGAAGGGAAGATAAGATGACCACAACCTTATTTAACAATTGCAACGTAGTGCAATTTGCTGCCCTGTTCACCAAGAGCATATCATGTTTAGTCTTTTTTCCACATTTATTTCACACAATCAGTGAACAATGTGTATAGTACACACGAATATGGCAGAAACATGACAGGAACAACCCTTACCTATTTTGTTGTATTTTTTAACTCATCACTAACACGGCGAGCCACGAAACCATTCAGGTGTGTGTGTGCGTTGTGAATATGTGCACTCTATGTAGCGTGTGAATTCAGGGTAAATGTTCAGAAATTAACAGAATGTGTAGTAATGTTAAGAATGTTAAGAAGGCTGGTTACGGACTTCTACATAGTCAACGATTTGGCCGAGCCCACTCCATTTTCTATCAAATGTTTCTAATGTGTTTTTCATACAATTAATAGTTAGCTCTTTTTTTTGCCTCACATTTTAAAATGTTCATAAAATGGGCCAGCTCAGGCCTAACGCCATTGTTGCGCGCTTTATAGATGACTGATTTGCATATCGTTACGATTAATTAATATATCATGTTTAGTCAATGTTATTTTCTTCGAGCTAAGTAAAGTGCTTTGACTACATTTTCTCAATATTTCAACGCCCCATGGGTCTTCAATAACCTAGGAACGGTTTTACCAATTTGCGTGTTGGACTCATATTTAATGCGACACAATAACGGAACAGGGCTAGGTGGTAAGACAAGCTCCAAGAATGCTCAAACGGTAAATAGATGCAGGTAAGAGTATATTCTCCATTATCTTGTAATCTCTGTAGCGTTGTGTTTATCCAATGGCCTCTGGGGGAGGATAAAGCTGCCCCAAACCTTATTTAGCATTAGCAGGAAGAATCAATATAGTGGCCCTGCTCTCCAAAAATCTTTCAGATCTGGAACCATGTAGTTTTAGTATAAGAAAGTGGAGATCATTGGTTACATTCACGCAAAATTCCAAGGCCTTACGTGTCTTAATTAACCCAGCAGTGATGTTGCAAGGTGCTGTTTTAAATAAAGCTTTACTACGGCAAAATCATGAAACAGGGCTATGGAGTAGGAGGATGAGCTTAAACAGTGCACAGAAAGTTACCAGATCAAGCTAGTAGGCTGGTCTTTATTATGATATCAACTTTGCAACGTTTGGTTTATCCCCTGGCATCTGGGCGTGAAGATATGGTCTCCCGACCTCATTCAGCATTTGCAGAAGCGGTCAATGTTGTGGCCCTGCTCGCCCAAATTCCATTAGCTCCAGAACAATGAAATTTTACTCAAACTAAGAGCATAGCATTGGCTACCTTCACACAAAATTGCAAAGCTCTCCGAGTCTTTTTTAACCCCGGAACAGTGATCCATGTTGCAGGGTTTATACAGTTAAAACACAGTTAAAGCAGCCAAACAGCATTAGAGGCATTGATTTGTGATTCAAGAAAGCTATAATGGATATCAAATGAACGTAAGAGTTTTTTCTCAAATAATCTATGCATATCTGCAAAATTTTGTTTAACCATTGGTCTCGGGGTGGGGAGGAGATATGCTACCCCGAGTCTAGATTAACATTGGGAAACGCAATGCAAATTCTCGTTATGCTCATCGAAAGCCCATCAGATCTAGACCAACGCAATTTTACTACAGTTGCGTGCAAGGCTTTGGCTATGGGCGCTCGAAATTTCGACGTCGTACTAGTATTTAATAACCATGCTACGAATTGACGTGTTCCTTACAGCATTATTGCGATACAATAATTAACACGGTTATGGTTATTTAAATATGCTTCAAAAATGCTCAAGGAATAGGGCAATAAAACTCATAGGCTGCTCTTCATTATATATTTAACCCTGCAGAGTTGTTTTAACCCCTGGCATTGACACCAAAAGCGGGGGACGGGGGACGTCCCCCCTGTTGGTCAACCAGGGGGACGTCCCCCTGTTAAATTTTTGAGTCCATCGTCATTAATACTGCCAGGTCCCGAATATGCTCAAAATTTGCCTCCCCCGGCTCAGCACCAGCCCGGGTCTGCCCCCGCCCTGCGAAATTCCTTGGCGCCGCGCCTGACAACTGGCCTGTGGGTTAACCAATGTCATCCCCAGCTTATCTCACAGTTACGAAACTGAGTGCAATTTGTGGTCATGCTCCTCAAAACCTATGGGCTCTTGACCAGGGTGTGTTAACTCAAACTGGGTGCAAAGCTTTAGCTACGTCCACAGGAATATTTCAAGCCTTGACACGTCTTTATTAACCCATTAACTATGGTGCAGGCTGGCGTGTTTAATACAGTTTTAATACGGCAAAATCTTGAAACAGGGATAGGGTATAAAAATACGCTTCACAACTATTCAAACGGTAGACAGAAGCCGGAGGCTGTTCTTTATTATCGAATCTAATCTTATAGCGTTTTGTTGCGTCCTTAGCTTCTGGGAGAGGAAGAAGGGGGGGAAAGCACCGCCACCTTATTTAATATTACGAGCATTAGTGTAACGTGTGGCCACGGTAGGGATAAATATAAGTTTAAGCGACGCAGATCCGAGTTTTGGGGGAGGGGGCCAAACCCATGTCTGCCTCTGTCCTCCTTGGGGGGGTGGGAGCGAATTTTTTTGCTCTACAGACCTAGTGTAATCACCTTTTACCAGTGCTCGACAAACCTAGTATAAGCTACATCTCCGAGTACATGACCGCTCTGGGGGGGGGGGGGGAGCGAAGATTTTTTTGCTCTGCAGACCTAGTGTAAACAATTTTTTTCAAAAACTTCTCCGGCGTTTGGGGGAAAGATATTTTGGCCCCACCCCTCTAGCGCTTTGGAAGCCATGGCCGGAATGCCCCCCCGCGTCCGCCAATGAGTTGAAGCAAGTGCAGAGTTTTGGCTACGTCCATTGAAAAATTTGAAGCATTTACGTGTCTCTATTAACCCAGAAACAGTGGCGGATTCAGGACAACATTTCGAGGTGGGGGGTGGACTAGAGGGCTGGAGCCCCTCCCCCACCACTCGGAACAGCCTCCGCCTATGCATTAACTATAAGCACTCTGAAATTTCGGGGGTTTGAGATCGCCTAGTCCCCCCCCATTGTATCTGCCAATGCCAGGAAACGGTGTTCCAAGTTAGCGTGGTTGATTATATTTTATTACGGTAAATTAATGAAGCGAGGCAATGGGTACTAAGATAGGCTTGAAGAATGTTGAGACCATAGCTATTTGAAGCCAAAAGCTGTTTTTCATTAATTATTAATCCACGTTGCGTTTGCTTCACCCCTCTTCCTCGGGGAGGGGGAGGACTTATGGTACCCTTCACCCCATCACCTTACTCAACACTACGAAACTAGTTGCCGCTGGTAACCTTGCTCAGTACGGATGGAACCAATTGAATACGTTAGAAAAATTAATTGTAAGCCCATGATTCCATACGGGAAGATGTTGCCAATATTCCAGTCGACAGTCATGGTGAATCCATAGGGGCTTGGGGAGGGGGCTCAAGCCCCCTCCCGAAATGTACGAGCTCCTATACTTAATACATAGGCGAGGGGCTGCTCGAGGTACTGGCGGGTCAGGCTCGGGCCCACTAGCCCTCCCCCACCCGATGATTTTCTTGATCCGCCACTGCCTGTCGATGGGCAAGTAACATTAATGTACCCAAATTGATTGCTACCAATGGTTCAGCGCAGCTCACCCGAGGCTTTGATGCTAGCACTTGACAGCGGCTTCAGCTAGAAGCAACGCACGGTTGCAATTGCGCGGGCAGGCTTGTCAATACTTTCCTTTCCACCCCCTCCCTCCGTCTCGTCACCACCGCTGTCGCCCGGCACGCTGCCGACGCATGCTGGGTGCACGCCTGCACAGCCGCCGCCCTGGTGGCGGTAGAGGAAAGCTCATTTAAGACTGCCGGCGTTTCAACTGTCTCAAATGCAGTATCAAATGGTCGCAATTGGCCCATTGTTAGTGCACGAGTTTGAAACATTTGAGACTGAATTGATACTGCCTCCCATACCTTCAACATGGATTTGAGACAATTTGAGACCCCGAATTGCGAGAAGCATGTGCCAAATGCACACGCCTGCGTGGGGCATAAACTTCGCCGTCGAAGGGGTAAAACCGGGGCGGAGCTTGGGGCAAGACTCGGGCAATGATTGGAGGGCCTTGCCCCTGTTTGGAAAGCTGGCCACCAGAGCGGAAAGAGTCCAGTGGCGCACTCAGCAGCACAAGGAACGGTATACTGTTGCATACATAAACGGTTTACCGTTGCACAAGGAACGGTATACCATTGCTGTCCCTGGATGTATACATCCAGGGACAGCGGATTCCACTTTTGAGAGGGTGTGCAATGTTTTCGGGAGGGGGCGCCTTCCTTCCAGGAGGGGGGGCGCCTTTGCTATCCAGAGAGGGCACCTTTTCTCTGTGTGTGTGTGGGGGGGAAGGGGTGGCTTTTGCTGTCCAGGGGCTCCTGTTCTAAACAGAGGGTGCCTACGCTATCCAGTGATGCCTTTAAAGGCCTTTAAGAGCAATTACTCTTCTTGGGGGCACCTCTCGCAGTCCAGGACGCACCTCAACTGTTCAGGGGGCGCCTTTGCTATCCAATGGCACTCATTTTATCCAGAGGTTGTGCCTTTGCTTTCCAGAGGAGGCTCCTTTTCTTTGGGGGGGGGTGTTTTTGCTTCCAAGGGGTACCTTCCCTCGGGGGGGGGGCGCCTTTCCATCCAACCGGCACCTATGCTGTCCAGGGGTGATTTTGCTCTGTGGGGGGGGTTGCCTTTTGCTCTCCATGCCTCTGACGTCCAGGTGGCGCCTATGCTATCCAGAGGAGTCGCCTTTGCTCTGTGGGGGGGGCGCCTGTGCTAACCAGGGGGCGCCTATCCTAACCAGGTGCGCCGTTACTCTTCTAAGTGGGACGCCTTTTTCTGTCCAGGGGCGCCTCTGCTGTCCAGGGGGTGCCTTTACTGTCAAAGGGCGCTTATATATGTTATCCAGATGGGACACCTTTTCTCGCCAAGGGGGGGGGTTGCTCTCTATGGGTCGGTTTTGATGTCAGGAAGGGACTGTCATTCATATTTTAAAGTGTATTTTATTTTACACGGAGGATCTTACCTCTTCAAGTAGGTGGTGTTTAGGTCTGATTTCCCTTAACCGGTCGGGGGCACCGACAAAATCCGGGGCGGGGGGGGGACTCCCCGCACCAAATAAAAAGCCGGGTGTGCAAAAAGATGCTGTTGCACACCCTCAATATTTTCTTGATGTGAACTGCACAACCTGCCCCCCGGAATCCGCCGTCCCTGGGTACATCCCAGTGTATAACCTCACACGTGTGAGCTCGACATTTATTCAAATCCTCGGCATATGCATGTGATGTTGCGCACCTGCCAGTAACAATTCAAATTAGATAGACCAGGGGCGTAGCCAAGGGAGAGGGGCGACAGGGACAGCCGCCCACCCCCCACCGAGGGCACGGGCCGCGCGAAGCGCAGCTCGCCTGCACTATGCTCTGTGGCCAAATTTCAAATTTCGCGCCAGACAGGGCCCTCTTAAGCCCTCTTCAGCACTCTGTTCTGTAACAAGCAGGGCCCTTTTTACCCATCAAGGCCCTTTTGGTGCTGTCGCAGAGACCCTTTTGGGGGGCCGTCCCCCTGAGCAAAATCCTGGCTACGCCCCCGGATAAGACCACCTTACTCAACGCTACAAAACTGAGTTTAGCTCATGGCCATGCTCGCGAGAAGCCAATCAATTTTAGACAAATGTATATTGACTGCAGCCAAGTTCAAAGCTTTGGCTTTGTCTACTCATTATTTCACAGCCCTGTGCATATTTATCAACCCAGCAGTGATGTTGCTAGCTGACATGCTTAACACGCGCATTGACGGGGGTCTAAGCCACCTTCGCTTTGACGGGGGGTACCATCCCCCCTCTAAGATCTCGAGAACCACGGTAGGTAGCGAAAAACAGTAAACGGCGTTGGGTGAGCCAATCTACTTCTCGATCGAAAATATTTGTACCATTGTTTTTGTCACGTCACATTTAAGGTCACGAGGGTCAAAACATGCCATCATAGGGATAGCATGCAAATGAAGGTTTTCGGCTATCACATCTGAACAATTAAAGATAGAGCAAAACAACTTGAACTGTATGAATCCTCGCAGCAAGCGGAATCGAATGATATGTAATTTGGCATTACTAGGTCAAATCAAGGATTTCACCTAACCTGAGGTCAGTTCAATGTCAAATTATATAAAATGCATATCCTTAGAACCGCAAAGACAAGGCAAGTCTAATGCAGCTAAAATAAACGCTCTATCACCATCCGTTACTGTGTTAGTCAGCCAAACCATTTTCCCATCTATTTCTAACGGAGAGGTCATGGCTGGTACCTGACCTTAGGTCATCGATATAAAAAAAAACACCGGAATATATCTTAGAGAACTCGGTGGGCCCATTATGTGACACAAGTTTCAATCGGATAAATTCACCCTGTTCCGACTTATGCTATCTTAAACTTTTTTGAGGTCAGGTCTATAATTTTTGGGGCTTATCGACGCACCAACTGCCAGGGTCATATGGCGTCGCCAACTCTTTCCCTGTTGGAAGGGTTTCTCGGGAGCCAGCTTGCTCCTTGTTCAGGGAAGCCGCCGGGCCTTGAACCCGGGTCGGCTGCGTGGCAGACAGCTATGCTGACCACTCCACTACCGCGCCCCCCTGAGGTCAGGTCACTTGACCTGTACTGGTGACCTGACCTGAGATGACCTAACCTTAAAATTTTCACATAAGTTGTAAAAATGATGAGAGAAAAGGTATGCCAAGTACGGCGGCGCTACGCGCCACCGTTTTTCTGCTATCTCCGAAAAACACGAGGCGGCGGGTACCCGCCCCCGTCAATGCGCGTGTTACTGCATATTTAGTAGGTACCTACTACAAAATAATGAGGCAGGGCTAGGGGTATTAAAGAAAGCTTCAAACATATTCACACGGTAGCCAGATGAAGGTGAGATCCAGATTTTCCTTATACAATCGTCCCCTGTAGTGTCCTGTTTAGCCACTAGCCTCTGGAGGAACTAAACGGCACCTCCCACCTTATTTAACATTAAAAAACTGAGCACAACTTGTGGTTATGCGCCCCAAAAACCCATCTGTTCCAAGCTAGTGTGCTCTACCTCACAGTAAAAGAAAAGCCTTGGCTACGTCCACGCCATATTTGAAAGCCCTTCACATCTTTACTATCCCAGGAACAATATTCCACGTTGGCTTGCTTATAAAAGTTTTAAATGTGATATTTATGAAGCAGGGACAGCTCTAGATCATTGTAATTTTATTCAAACTAATTTATGTGCCTTGGCTACATTCACGAAAATTCAAATACCTCTGCGGGTTTCTGTTTTTGCACAAATTACGTTGCAATATGCAGCGTTTAATATGTGTTTTAACACGGTAGAAACAGTACAACAAAATTACGGACATTAATATATGCTTCAAGAAAGCTCAAATGTGCATGAAATGAAACCGATTTTTCGGTTTCAATAATCAATGTCTTTTTATAGCGTTTCCATTAACCCCTGAACGCTGGAGGGAAGATATGCTGTCCTCAACCGCAGGACATTTTTTAAGGAAAAATCAGTGGGGGGGGCATTTCTTGTGCTGGCAATTATAGTGTCTTTAGGGGATCAAGACCCCATTTGGAGTCGGGGGGGAATACAACTTAGAGGCGTCAGTGTTTAAAAAATTCCCCAATTTTTGTGTTCTTCCATCTTCTAAAGATTATAGATGCTGCCCAGGGCTGCCATTTTTTCGCCGGGGAAAGGCCAAACGGAGTTGTAAAAACGTCCAAAAGGGGTTATTTTTCACAAAATGGCCAAATAAATACCACAAAACCCAGATTTGAGGCTAAAACGACCAGAAAAGCTACCTGTATCACCGTTTAAAACTAATTGTTGACGGTTTGATATTGACTTGACGCAGTATTCTTTTTTAGCACACTACCCAGCTAGTAGGAAGCCAGGAGTGCCCTTCCAATCCCGCGTGGCCATCAATGATTTTATCCACAGAACCAGAAAATGTTTTAGCATCATCAATTATCTTTGTCACACCACTCTCCGCTAACATTTAATATTTTTCTTGTTTTTCCAACTGTGAATTTTTGCTCTCGAACAGTGGTGGATCTAGGATTTTGATAATTGGGGGAGGGTGGGGCCTCAGAGGATGCACTTTGCTGCCAACTTACCCGCGTTCAATATTACATTGGTGCTGAAAAGAAACACCGATTAAAAAACGACCCGGTTTATTATCATCGAGCGTTTGAGGTCAGTTTACTCTGATTAGGCTGATTAATGTACACTCTAAAAACATACACTGCAACGGAGAGTTTTAATTATTTGTTTTCATAATTACTTCTAATAATCGAAATAGGTACCTTTAATTTTCACTCTAATCTAGAACAATATTTGAATCAGCCTTCAATCACTACAATAATTTAGTTCCTCTTTGCACAAACATCACTAGGCTTATGTTTTTGTATAAGAAAGACCTCGTTTTACACTTCGCGACTTTTCCTCTTTCATATCCGCTTACCACTGCATCATTTCCACTCATCACCGCGGATCACCTCTTAGAGACACTGCACAACTTTCTTAACACGCGCACTGGATGGGGTCTCGGAGGCCAGCCCCCACCTATTTTTCTGAGGTGGCCGGAGAACCGTTCATGGCCAAAAACGATAACTTTACCTAGCTGATGAACTCTATGACTTGTTACTAAATCTGATTTAAGCAATGATCACCCACCATTGGTTAGCTTATACCCTGAGGAGCACCCAGTGAAAAATTAGAATATGTTTTTAAATTTTAAATATAAAGAGGAGGTCACAAGGTCACGAGGTCAAAACCTGACCTGAAGGAAAAGTTTTTTATTTTTTCTTATATGAACCGATGTGGGTATCTTCTATTCAGCGATATCCATACAAATCAATTTAGATCAGCCACTTTTAAGAGATGAAATTATTTCTGATTCAATGTTTGTGTTAGCTTTGAAACCTTCATGACCTCTTTGACCTTTTAACCTGAAAATAGGCCCAATTGTTCTTTTGTATAGAGGGCCTTGCGTAAAAGTTTGGTGGAAATCTGAGGAGTGGGTCATGTTGGACTTTTTCCTACCTGGACGATTTGTCCTGGAATGACCCATCTATATCCCGAGAGTAGCTAACAAAAGCATCGCTACGGGGGTGGGGGGGGTTGAAATCCCTTTACTGTTCGGAAAAGGGCACATTCGATATCTGTGCTGGAATACTATTGGATATGCTTAAATCAAGTGAAAATATAGGTTATCACTACCTCACCACTGTTATTCCGGGCTCTTGTAGAAAATCCTTGACGACGCCCTGGATGCCGGACAAAGATAGGTACATAAACGATTCATATCAGGCCCATTGAGGCAGTTCAAAAGCTCTTTGCTACTTGTTGCACTTAGCTAGAATGATTTCATCTTTGTTTCTTCTCCACGACTAGACTACCCTCCACGCGTCGTGATCAACACTCTGTGGAATGCAGAACTGCAACGCGGTGGTTCAAGCTCAGAACTGTAGCGAAAACAAAATGGCACGGCTCCACCCACGTGTTAGTTGTAGTAAAAAAAAAATACCTTCTTATATCACAGAAACACACTCAAATGAAAATCAGAGGAATGAAAACATTACTTTAGCGTAGTTAAATTAGCAAATGTCTCGTTTTAATCTATTCGCAGAATTGTTTCACCACAGGAGAGTAAGACTATTCTTGAGGCAGTTTGCGAGTTCCATAGAAATACTCTGCAGAATGCATGTACTTATAAATTTACCCCTTTGCATTTTCAGCACGAATGTAACTGTCCCGTGCTAAAATAGCACAGAGATTAAATTACCACACGCTTGTAATGTTACACTCTTAATGCTGAGATTAAGGCAGTTGTCAGAATAGATTTACTAAAAATTCTAGACAAATGCTTAAAAATTGGGTATTTTTAGGACTAGACAGATTGGAATTCTACGCTCGAGGTGTTGTTTTTTCAGTGTATAGTTTACGTATGCTCACACCACAATAATAAAT
Organism: Lepas anatifera; assembly: GCA_034440635.1. Lineage (NCBI taxonomy): Eukaryota > Metazoa > Arthropoda > Thecostraca > Lepadidae > Lepas > Lepas anatifera. The sequence goes on along the minus strand of JAOTON010001776.1, from coordinate 134,596 downwards.
AAATAGGTTGAGCACTTCACACCGCCACACCAGCAACCAGTCTGACGCGCTTTGCCTACACCGTTTCCCGCCTAATCCACGAACGAGCGCCGACAACTCACCACTGGCCACGTATGAAATGAAAGCATCGTCATCATCATCATAGTTTGAGTTTAGGAGCGCGTCGACATCATAGGTCACATGGCGCCCGTGAGAGCACCATGCAATCCCACGATTCTGGCTGAGACGTGGGCTTCTGGACGGAAATGAAACACGATGTTCGATTGGTTGTTGGCTATCTCTAGCGTTAGGATTAGATGGGGCTGCTTTGCTGGGATTTCCCGTAACTACGCACTTTGTTTCGTTTTTGCACGATGGAGTAGATAGCTACTGGTGGAAATATGTTGACACAATTTTGGACTGTCAATTTGGGACGAGCAATAGAACAAAATCATTATTATTAGGCGGTGTCTTCTTGTTTTCGTTAGGCGAGTTTGCGTTTGTTCAATTTTGAAACATCTCTTGTCTATCAGAAGCCGTTTCACTGGGGGGGGCAATTTCCGGGCACTGGGGGGCATTTTCGCCGACTGGGGGGCAAATGCCCCCCCCAGTTAACATGTTAAAAAATGGCCTGCTCAACCGTATTTAACAATGGGAAATGTACTGCGACTTGCTGCCATGCCCACCAAAACCGTATCATATTCCTATCCTACCAATTTAATTGTATCCAGCCTAAGCACATTGTTTTGTCTATGTTGGCTCAGAATTCCAGCCCCCTGCATGACTTTGTGAGCCCAGGAACCATGTTGCAACTTGCAGGGTTCAATACAACTTTAATACGGTAAAAACAGTCAAACAGCCTTACAAGCATTAATATATGCTTCGAGAAACCTCAAATTGAAATGAAATAAAGTTAAGCGTTCGCTGTTTATACATACCACAAGTGTCTCTGTCTCGTTTTATTTCAGGGGCGGACGCAGAACCGAGTTTTGGGGGACCAAATCCATGTCTGCCTCTCCTCCTGGATACAAGATTGCTCTGCCTGGGCGGGGATGGGGGAGCGAAGATTTGTTTGCTCGACAGACCTAGGGTAAACACCTTTTGAAACAATTATTCTGTGTTTGGGGGAAAAGATAGTTTGGTCCCCCTTCCAGCGCTTGGGGCATGGCTGGAATGCCCCCTCCCTGCGTCCGCCAGTGTTTTATTTGACCCCTGTCCTGTAGGGGAATGTAATAAGCAGCCCCCAACCTTCTTTACCATTAGCAGAAAAAGTCAATATCATGATCATTCTCGTTAAAAACCAATCAGATCTAGAACGTTGTAGCTTTACTCAAGCTAAGTACATGTCTCTTACCACCTTCGCTCAACATTTCCGCGCTCTAAACGCCTTTATTACGCAGGGACGATGCTGCAAGTTGTGGTGTTTAATAAATACGGTTTTAGCACGGTAAAAAACAGTCAAACAGCATTACAGGCATCAAGATATGCTCCAAGAAAACTGAAATGTATATGAGATGAGGCTAAAAGCTTGTTTTAGATAAACGGTGTCTTTGTGGCGTTGTATTTTACCCCTGGCCTGTGGGAGGAGGATAAGCTGCGTCAACCTTATTTATCATTGTAAAAGCATTTAATATTGTGGCCATGCCAACCAAAAACCTATCAGATCTAGAACAATGAAGTGATACCAAAACTAAGTGCAGATCATTGGCTACCTTCACGAAAAAGGTATAAGCTCTACACGTTGGTATTAGCCCAGCAGCGATGTTGCAGGTTGGCGTATTTAATTTAGGTTTAATACGGCACAATCATGAAGCATTGCTACGGGCATGAAAATATGCTTAAAATGCTAAAAAAATTACCAGATAAAGCTAGTTAACTGCTCCCCATGATAAAATCCTATCTGTAGCGTTTGGTTTAATCCTTGGTATTCTGGGGGAGATACGGATCAGGCAACCTTATTTACGAGTAACGTTAGCAGCAGCAGTATATAGGCCATAGCAGCCATATTGTGGCCCTTCTCGCCAAAACACTATCAGCTCTAGAAAAATGCACTTTTACTCAAACTAAATAAACAACATTGGCTACGTTCTCGCAAAATATCAAAGGTATCCGCGTCTTTATTTCCCCGGAACAATGTTACAAGTTTTAGTGTTTAATACGGTATTAACACGGTAAAACACTCAAACGGCATTATATACATTAATATATCCTTCAATAAAGCTATAATGGGTGTCAGATGAATTGGTGGTTGGCTTTAAATCATCCATGTGTTTGTGGAGTTTTATGGAACCACCGCTAAATGGAAGGGAAGATAAGATGACCACAACCTTATTTAACAATTGCAACGTAGTGCAATTTGCTGCCCTGTTCACCAAGAGCATATCATGTTTAGTCTTTTTTTCCACATTTATTTCACACAATCAGTGAACAATGTGTATAGTACACACGAATATGGCAGAAACATGACAGGAACAACCCTTACCTATTTTGTTGTATTTTTTAACTCATCACTAACACGGCGAGCCACGAAACCATTCAGGTGTGTGTGTGCGTTGTGAATATGTGCACTCTATGTAGCGTGTGAATTCAGGGTAAATGTTCAGAAATTAACAGAATGTGTAGTAATGTTAAGAATGTTAAGAAGGCTGGTTACGGACTTCTACATAGTCAACGATTTGGCCGAGCCCACTCCATTTTCTATCAAATGTTTCTAATGTGTTTTTCATACAATTAATAGTTAGCTCTTTTTTTTGCCTCACATTTTAAAATGTTCATAAAATGGGCCAGCTCAGGCCTAACGCCATTGTTGCGCGCTTTATAGATGACTGATTTGCATATCGTTACGATTAATTAATATATCATGTTTAGTCAATGTTATTTTCTTCGAGCTAAGTAAAGTGCTTTGACTACATTTTCTCAATATTTCAACGCCCCATGGGTCTTCAATAACCTAGGAACGGTTTTACCAATTTGCGTGTTGGACTCATATTTAATGCGACACAATAACGGAACAGGGCTAGGTGGTAAGACAAGCTCCAAGAATGCTCAAACGGTAAATAGATGCAGGTAAGAGTATATTCTCCATTATCTTGTAATCTCTGTAGCGTTGTGTTTATCCAATGGCCTCTGGGGGAGGATAAAGCTGCCCCAAACCTTATTTAGCATTAGCAGGAAGAATCAATATAGTGGCCCTGCTCTCCAAAAATCTTTCAGATCTGGAACCATGTAGTTTTAGTATAAGAAAGTGGAGATCATTGGTTACATTCACGCAAAATTCCAAGGCCTTACGTGTCTTAATTAACCCAGCAGTGATGTTGCAAGGTGCTGTTTTAAATAAAGCTTTACTACGGCAAAATCATGAAACAGGGCTATGGAGTAGGAGGATGAGCTTAAACAGTGCACAGAAAGTTACCAGATCAAGCTAGTAGGCTGGTCTTTATTATGATATCAACTTTGCAACGTTTGGTTTATCCCCTGGCATCTGGGCGTGAAGATATGGTCTCCCGACCTCATTCAGCATTTGCAGAAGCGGTCAATGTTGTGGCCCTGCTCGCCCAAATTCCATTAGCTCCAGAACAATGAAATTTTACTCAAACTAAGAGCATAGCATTGGCTACCTTCACACAAAATTGCAAAGCTCTCCGAGTCTTTTTAACCCCGGAACAGTGATCCATGTTGCAGGGTTTATACAGTTAAAACACAGTTAAAGCAGCCAAACAGCATTAGAGGCATTGATTTGTGATTCAAGAAAGCTATAATGGATATCAAATGAACGTAAGAGTTTTTTCTCAAATAATCTATGCATATCTGCAAAATTTTGTTTAACCATTGGTCTCGGGGTGGGGAGGAGATATGCTACCCCGAGTCTAGATTAACATTGGGAAACGCAATGCAAATTCTCGTTATGCTCATCGAAAGCCCATCAGATCTAGACCAACGCAATTTTACTACAGTTGCGTGCAAGGCTTTGGCTATGGGCGCTCGAAATTTCGACGTCGTACTAGTATTTAATAACCATGCTACGAATTGACGTGTTCCTTACAGCATTATTGCGATACAATAATTAACACGGTTATGGTTATTTAAATATGCTTCAAAAATGCTCAAGGAATAGGGCAATAAAACTCATAGGCTGCTCTTCATTATATATTTAACCCTGCAGAGTTGTTTTAACCCCTGGCATTGACACCAAAAGCGGGGGGACGGGGGGACGTCCCCCTGTTGGTCAACCAGGGGGACGTCCCCCTGTTAAATTTTTGAGTCCATCGTCATTAATACTGCCAGGTCCCGAATATGCTCAAAATTTGCCTCCCCCGGCTCAGCACCAGCCCGGGTCTGCCCCCGCCCTGCGAAATTCCTTGGCGCCGCGCCTGACAACTGGCCTGTGGGTTAACCAATGTCATCCCCAGCTTATCTCACAGTTACGAAACTGAGTGCAATTTGTGGTCATGCTCCTCAAAACCTATGGGCTCTTGACCAGGGTGTGTTAACTCAAACTGGGTGCAAAGCTTTAGCTACGTCCACAGGAATATTTCAAGCCTTGACACGTCTTTATTAACCCATTAACTATGGTGCAGGCTGGCGTGTTTAATACAGTTTTAATACGGCAAAATCTTGAAACAGGGATAGGGTATAAAAATACGCTTCACAACTATTCAAACGGTAGACAGAAGCCGGAGGCTGTTCTTTATTATCGAATCTAATCTTATAGCGTTTTGTTGCGTCCTTAGCTTCTGGGAGAGGAAGAAGGGGGGGGAAAGCACCGCCACCTTATTTAATATTACGAGCATTAGTGTAACGTGTGGCCACGGTAGGGATAAATATAAGTTTAAGCGACGCAGATCCGAGTTTTGGGGGAGGGGGCCAAACCCATGTCTGCCTCTGTCCTCCTTGGGGGGGGGTGGGAGCGAATTTTTTTTGCTCTACAGACCTAGTGTAATCACCTTTTACCAGTGCTCGACAAACCTAGTATAAGCTACATCTCCGAGTACATGACCGCTCTGGGGGGGGGGGGGAGCGAAGATTTTTTGCTCTGCAGACCTAGTGTAAACAATTTTTTTCAAAAACTTCTCCGGCGTTTGGGGGAAAGATATTTTGGCCCCACCCCTCTAGCGCTTTGGAAGCCATGGCCGGAATGCCCCCCCGCGTCCGCCAATGAGTTGAAGCAAGTGCAGAGTTTTGGCTACGTCCATTGAAAAATTTGAAGCATTTACGTGTCTCTATTAACCCAGAAACAGTGGCGGATTCAGGACAACATTTCGAGGTGGGGGGTGGACTAGAGGGCTGGAGCCCCTCCCCACCACTCGGAACAGCCTCCGCCTATGCATTAACTATAAGCACTCTGAAATTTCGGGGGTTTGAGATCGCCTAGTCCCCCCCATTGTATCTGCCAATGCCAGGAAACGGTGTTCCAAGTTAGCGTGGTTGATTATATTTTATTACGGTAAATTAATGAAGCGAGGCAATGGGTACTAAGATAGGCTTGAAGAATGTTGAGACCATAGCTATTTGAAGCCAAAAGCTGTTTTTCATTAATTATTAATCCACGTTGCGTTTGCTTCACCCCTCTTCCTCGGGGAGGGGGAGGACTTATGGTACCCTTCACCCCATCACCTTACTCAACACTACGAAACTAGTTGCCGCTGGTAACCTTGCTCAGTACGGATGGAACCAATTGAATACGTTAGAAAAATTAATTGTAAGCCCATGATTCCATACGGGAAGATGTTGCCAATATTCCAGTCGACAGTCATGGTGAATCCATAGGGGCTTGGGGGAGGGGGCTCAAGCCCCCTCCCGAAATGTACGAGCTCCTATACTTAATACATAGGCGAGGGGCTGCTCGAGGTACTGGCGGGTCAGGCTCGGGCCCACTAGCCCTCCCCCACCCGATGATTTTCTTGATCCGCCACTGCCTGTCGATGGGCAAGTAACATTAATGTACCCAAATTGATTGCTACCAATGGTTCAGCGCAGCTCACCCGAGGCTTTGATGCTAGCACTTGACAGCGGCTTCAGCTAGAAGCAACGCACGGTTGCAATTGCGCGGGCAGGCTTGTCAATACTTTCCTTTCCACCCCTCCCTCCGTCTCGTCACCACCGCTGTCGCCCGGCACGCTGCCGACGCATGCTGGGTGCACGCCTGCACAGCCGCCGCCCTGGTGGCGGTAGAGGAAAGCTCATTTAAGACTGCCGGCGTTTCAACTGTCTCAAATGCAGTATCAAATGGTCGCAATTGGCCCATTGTTAGTGCACGAGTTTGAAACATTTGAGACTGAATTGATACTGCCTCCCATACCTTCAACATGGATTTGAGACAATTTGAGACCCCGAATTGCGAGAAGCATGTGCCAAATGCACACGCCAGGGTAGTAAAGGACGGGTACTCCAAAGTTGTGAGGCATTGTGGGTAACATTTCCCCTGATCGCAGTTGACCCAGATGCATTCTGGATAATATTTCCCCTGATAGCGGTGGACCAAGATATATTGTGGGTAATATTTCCCCCACGATCCGTTTTTCCACCGTTGTGTGTAGGGGATCTTTAGGCTGTTTCTGGGAGGTAAACAATTTGTTTTGAAGACCATTTTCTACGAAATCAATTGGAACATTGCCATAAGTAGTACGGACCATAATGTGCCAGTAGTGCTGTCCGCTGTAATTGAACACATCTCTATTTCTGCGGCGAAGTCACTTCAGTTTGTGTAGTGTGTTTATTTGTTTGTTTATAAGGTAAGAGTTTGCTTTAGTTTGTGGGTCGTTTAAGAGAAGGCAAGAGTTATTTCTTGTCTCTCCTTGTTTATAGGACAAAAGAAAAAACGTGGAACCAATTTCTTGTGGTCAGTGTGCACTGGTATTTCCTATAGTCAGTGGAATCAGAATGCTAATGCAGGCGCCTTTTTTACGGGCAGTATCTGGCCCAGTCTGCAGAACATGGCAGATTTCAACGAGATCTCGTTGGGGCAGCCTCGGGGCAGACCTACCGATTTGGGGCAGCTTTTGGTCGAGCTTGGGGCAGAGGGGGCTCTTGGGGCAGGAACTAGTACTTGGGGCAGCAATCAGTCCGGGTAATCACCGGAGGAAGAAGAAAAATAATTAAAAGAAACGACAATCATTAGTTAAAATTGCGCTGGAAAACGTAAATTGTCTCAAAAGCGTCATATTTGTCGTCAAGCAAAATATGGTTAAAAAGATACCAAACAAAGGAAATTTTTCATTGAAGTAAAGTGCCTGGAAGTGAATAAAAATTAAGGCAATAGACACCTTGTGAAAGCTAAATTTATATTTATTTTCTAAAATTGTAATTTAAACTTAATTTTAGCTACATAAAGCAATCTTAGAACTCAAAATGAAATTTCCCAGTCTGTAGTTTTTTTTGCATTTCCTTCGCTATGTTTTGATCGCCAAAGGCCGGCAAATCAATCTTGCCAGCCCCCTCCCTGGAACGAATGCTGGTCCGTGATGTGACGTCACACGGATGTAAGGGGATCTTTCTTCGCTTGGGTCTCGTGAAAATATTCCAAATTTTGAGATGCTTTCATGCAAATTTGAGAAAGGAGAAGGAAAAAATGCGTTAGCTATGGAAAAAATTATCATATTCGAAAATAGTTGTCGATTGAAATATCAATTGATCAATTTATCGATTGATACGGCTTGAAAGAAGGGACAAATGACGTCACTAGGGGACAACTTGGCTCGTAAATATACCTTTGAATAAAGGCATCTTTGAAATTGTGCATCATGAATGCAAGATAGCTGCTGTACGTGGGTTTCCATTGCTTTGGTACGTGGACGCTCGTGAGTACGTCGTCGTCGTCGGTCGGATGCACAGTGTTATTGTATTTGTAGGTGTTTTGTTTAAAATGGATTAGATAAAACTTGTATCGGTACAAAATTACGGCCCCCCCGTTGGAGGAGTCTGCCCCAGCCACCAAATTTCGGCCCCAATTGGGGCAGGCTTTGGCTGCCCCAAGCGCCTCGTCGAGTCGCCTGCCACGTTCTGCAGACTGGCATATGCCCCAGTCTGCAGAACATGGCAGATTTCAACGAGATCTCGTTGGGGCAGCCTCGGGGCAGACCTACCGATTTGGGGCAGCTTTTGGTCGAGCTTGGGGCAGAGGGGGCTCTTGGGGCAGGAACTAGTACTTGGGGCAGCAATCAGTCCGGGTAATCACCGGAGGAAGAAGAAAAATAATTAAAAGAAACGACAATCATTAGTTAAAATTGCGCTGGAAAACGTAAATTGTCTCAAAAGCGTCATATTTGTCGTCAAGCAAAATATGGTTAAAAAGATACCAAACAAAGGAAATTTTTCATTGAAGTAAAGTGCCTGGAAGTGAATAAAAATTAAGGCAATAGACACCTTGTGAAAGCTAAATTTATATTTATTTTCTAAAATTGTAATTTAAACTTAATTTTAGCTACATAAAGCAATCTTAGAACTCAAAATGAAATTTCCCAGTCTGTAGTTTTTTTGCATTTCCTTCGCTATGTTTTGATCGCCAAAGGCCGGCAAATCAATCTTGCCAGCCCCCTCCCTGGAACGAATGCTGGTCCGTGATGTGACGTCACACGGACGAAAGGGGATCTTTCTTCGCTTGGGTCTCGTGAAAATATTCCAAATTTTGAGATGCTTTCATGCAAATGTGAGAAAGGAGAAGGAAAAAATGCGTTAGCTATGGAAAAAATTATCATATTCGAAAATAGTTGTCGATTGAAATATCAATTGATCAATTTATCGATTGATACGGCCTGAAAGAAGGGACAAATGACGTCACTAGGGGACAACTTGGCTCGTAAATATACCTTTGAATAAAGGCATCTTTGAAATTGTGCATCATGAATGCAAGATAGCTGCTGTACGTGGGTTTCCATTGCTTTGGTACGTGGACGCTCGTGAGTACGTCGTCGTCGTCGGTCGGACGCACAGTTTTATTGTATTTGTAGGTGTTTTGTTTAAAATGGATTAGATAAAACTTGTATCGGTACAAAATTACGGCCCCCTCCCGTTGGAGGAGTCTGCCCCAGCCACCAAATTTCTGCCCCAATTGGGGCAGGCTTTGGAAGCTGCCCCAAGCGCCTCGTCGAGTCGCCTGCCACGTTCTGCAGACTGGTATCTGGCTGTGGTTGGGTTGTAGTATAATGGAGGGTATTGCCAATATCTGCCCATTTTCATTTAAGCTTGCCACAAAACAATCTAAAAATGAGGGTTTAAAATATTCTGATATTTAGAACAATATAGAACGAAGCTCGAAAGGTACTTCAGACCCTCACTGTTGAAGTGAAATTGAAATTAAAGCCTGGTGAATGACTTCATGGCAGTGCTGGAAGATAAGTCTCCTGCTGTCAGGAAGACATCGCTTTCAGCTATACCATGGTGAGGCCAAACAGCCTTAATGCTGCTCGCCAGTATGTTGCTTAGCTGAGGGCTGCGGAGAAGGTCAATCAGTACAAGCAGTGATCTGGCAAGGCGCACCAGACCAGTCTGGGAAGGCACAGTAGTTTGGTATTTTGGTATATTGCAATTAGTTTGGTATTTTGTCTAACAATTCTCTGATATTCATTCAAGGTTCATTTTGCTGGCACATGCCAATTTTATTTTAGGTAATTGCTCTCTAGGGTACAAAAATCATGTTGGGTGCTGTAATTTTTGATTTGTAAGGTCATTTACCTTACCTTAGCTACAATTATCAAGTTAATTTTGGAGGTGCTTGTGGTTTGTTGGTTCCATTCTCTGACAAGCTCAATTCATCCTGAGTCTTCACTTTCTCTTTCTCGTACTTTTAGGTACTTTTTTACTTTTTCTCTCTCTCCACTTTATTGCATTTAAAATAATTATTTCTTGCATTTTTGTGTTGCTGACTCTTTTTAAAACTTCTAGTATGGAGAATACATTTCAAGTAAATAATCATGTAGGTATAAACACATATTTACATTCTCAAACACCCCAGATCACCATGGAAACAACCTCCATCTATGCATTTTGTATAGATGCTCCAACGTATTGGGGGAAAACTTAAGTCTCCTAGCCCCAACTCCTTGCATCCACCTCCATATATTGTTATCTGAGGCCTTGACTGCTGAGTTTAATGCTTGTTTAATATTCTGAAGTTAACATTGCAGTTTTTCTTTTATGAACATTGGTTTAAACTTCGGTTGGTAATTTGTTAAAAAGTGGATCAAAGTAGACTACTTTCGGTTGTACCTTTATCTTTTTCTCTCTGGCAATAAGTAGCGCAACATTCATGTTTGTATTGCCTTTCTTGAGGTATTTCCTATTGTATTGTCTGCAATTAGTTAATGGGAGTGGCAAATTTCATAGAGGAGTTCATTTGATAAATGTTGATAATTAAACAACCATCAAGTCTGCAAAGTATGGCAGCAGTCCAGACGAGTCGCACCAGCCATCTAAAATTCTCGCACCGCCAGCCACCAAAAATTCGCACCAATCTTCCCTATACCAGGGAGAAAAAACGCACCCATTCCTACGCACAAGATGCAATGCTACCTCTCTTATTAGTTAGTTAGTTGAGGACTTTTCAAAAAGTCCCCTCCTGTATCTTTATAACCATATAGCCATTATTTGTTTGGTTTTCAGTGTCACCTTACTCGCACCAGTCTCACAAATTCGCACCAGGTTGGTAAAATTGGCACCACTCGCTCCTGTCTCCAAGGGCACTCGCACCAACGAGTTCTCGTCGAAAATGCCATACTTTGCACACTGGACAACCATCATATGAGATCAAAATCAGCATTCCTGTCATGAAAACTTCATGATAAACTCGGCACATTTGTCTTATTGAATTGTCCTGGATGGAAAGTAAGAATACATGCACACGTTCAGCTTTGCCCACGCGAAATCATATTTCAGTTCTGGGGATAATCCAGACAGGACGTGGTCCCCTGGCTAATAAACGCCAATATGATTAGCTATTTGGGGTGTTTTCTATGCGTTGTTTTATAATCTAACCTCTCGATTATACAATTTGGACACCCAGGGGGAGGGGGCATAGCAGGCTCTGAGCGAACAATTTGAAAAGTCGGTAATATGGCCTCACTCTCGAACTCGACATAGTTATTGAGTATTGCCGTTATTGTTCTGTTGTAATATTTATATGATATCCCATAGGCGGATCAAGGATTTCCAATGGGGGGTACCTTTCGGGGGGCGCCACTTTTGACCAGAAAAACCTAACAGGTGGGCGCAAAATCCTATCGGTGGGCGCCGATTTTCGCATCTTGGGGGGGAGGGGGGTGGGAAGTGACATTTCATGGGGCGCCATCGACTTTTCAAGAGGGCAGCATGACCATTTGAGGAAGCGCCGAGGGTTGATGGGGGGCACATGCCTCCCTTTTCCCCCTGGGTCCACGTATGTGATATTACAGGAGCGCGGCCGCTTTCCGATAACCAGAAAATACTGCTTTCGGTTATATGCGGAACTTAGTAAAACATTCGTAGGCATATAACTATTATCCTGACTTGTCCTTACATCCTTACTTGTCCTATCTGTGCTCGTCTAACACTTCCATTTCAGGAGAAAAACGAGGGCCTGCAACCATCGTGGCGAACTTGCAGATCGTATTCGGCGAAAAACTTTGGCTTCGACCTGGATTCGAACCCAAGCTTTGTGGGAGACCGGCAAACATGGCTCCAGTTTTTGCATTATTCCTCAAAATTTTCCTTGGGCTCCGCTTATCGGACCCCAGAAATGGAAATTGGACAGAACGATTGTTCCGATGATACCATTTTTGTGAGGGAGCCCCTGTTGGTTTACCGGTGAGAGCCCGCCAAAAATAGGCAATTTTACATGCAAAGTCAATGACGGCGATCAATTTGTACGCCCAGTAGTAGAATTGTAGTAGAAAACTTTGGAGGGGGCTGATCTACGCCGCTTTCGCGTGAATGTCACCGCTCTTTGTGAAACGTGATTCTGAGTACGGCGTAACTTTGCAGGTGAATGTGGTGTAAAACACGCCGCATTTCTACAACTTTTATGAAACGGGGCCCTGGGCCCCGTTTCATAAAAATTCAGAATCACGTTTCACAAAGAGCGGTGACATTCACGCGAAAGCGGTGTAGACAAGGCAATAGAGTAAAGGCAAAACGGAGCGGGCCGCTCAGCCATGGCCAATGACAGCAATTTTTACAGCTGGCACAGGATAGCTGACTGCTGGAAAAGCATAGGGTGGCTGCAGAGCCAGAAAGTTTCCATCAATACATATATCTACTGAGGTAGTTACAGGTGAATATAATATTTTGTTATATTTATTTATCCTATTTTGTAGACACAAAAAGAGTTTCAGTAAATTTTATTGTCAACTGATTGCCGCCAGGTCCCGAGCTGGCGGCATGGATGAAAGCCTGGATGCGCAACTCCCCACTCAAAACCGACCAAAGTCACTACTGCGCATGCGCGAAACGACGTACAGGAAACGGGCGCCGCGTCAGCATTGGTTTGAAGGGGAGTGAGTGAGTGGGAGATTGTATTTGTGGATTTTTCTTTGAGTACAAGCAGTTTTGAAAGGATTGTATACGTTTATGATATCGCCGTCAAGGTAAGAATCCTTTCTGAATCCTTTCTTGGATCTTCCAATGGCGCCTGCGAAAAAATATTAGTTATTCCACTGGTGGGTAGAAAACAGCGCGCGGAGTGCTGCATACCATTTATGATTCAGGACTCTCCGGCACCCATGACTCGGAAAGTAAAACCGTCCCCAGTCGTGGATATTTGAGGCAGGGACGTAACCAGGATTTTGCTCAGGGGGAGGGACGGCGCCCCGAAAAGGGCCCCTGGACAGCGCCAAAAGGGCCCTACCTGTTACAGAATCGTGTCCTCATGGGGCACTTTGGGCCCTCAGGAGGGGGTGGGCGGGCGACTGTCCCTGCCGCCCCCATTTTGGCTACGCCCCTGATTTGAAGAGACACGATCCCCGACCGTTCGTCCTCGAATGTTAACTTAACATGTGCATTGACAGGGGTCTGAGCCACCTTCGCTTTGACGGGGGTGGCGGGTCCCGTCCCCCCTAAGATCTCGAGAACCACAGTAGGCAGTGAAAAACGGTAAACGGCGTTGGGTAGCCCATCCACTTCTCCATCGAAAACATTTGAGCAATTTTTTTCAGGTCACATTTAAGGTCACGAGAGGTCAAAACATGCCGTCATAGGGATAACATGTAAAATTGAGTTTTTCGGCCATTACATCTGAACAAGTAAAGATAGAGCAAAACGACTTAAACTTTATGAATCCTCGCAGCAAGCCGAATCGAATGATATATAATTTAACTTTGCCAGGTCAAATCAAGGATTTGATCTGACTTGCGGTCAGGTCAGGGTCAGATCACATAAAATGCATGTCATTAGAACTGCAAAGCCAAGGCGAGTCTAATGCAGCTGAAATAAACGCTCTATCACCATCCGTTACTGGGTTATTCAGTAAAAAACATTTTTCCCATGTATTTCCAATGGGGAGGTTCATGCCTCGTACCTGACCTTAGGTCATCGATATAAAAAATACCGGAACATATTTTAGAGAACTCGGTGGGGCCATTATGTGATATAAGTTTCAATCGGATAAGTTCACCCTGCTCCAATTTCTGCTATCTTAACCTTCTGAGGCCAGGTCACTTGACCTGTACTGGTGACCTGACCTGAGATGACCTAACCTTAAAATTTTCACAGAAGTTGTAGGAATGATGAGGGAAAATGTATGCCAAGTACGGCGGCGCTTCGCGCCGCCCTTTTCTGCTATCTCCGAAAAACCCCCGTCAATGCGCGTGTTAAGATAAATCATAAGTAGTGGTGCCTCAGCGACTTAGGCGGATGTAAAGAGGCCATTCCGGCCATGCCCCCAAAAAGCGATGGAAGGGGGGACAAACTATCTTTTAGTTCCTCAAAAGGCCGGACAAATTAAAAAAAAGTTGTTTAAACTGGGTTCGACGAGCAATTGAATCTTCTCTCCCACCCCTCCCCCATAGGCAGATACAGGGGGCAAGGGGAGCACGTTCCCCCCGATCGACCCCCCGGCGCCCCCTGAAATGTTCACGGCGCCCTCCCTGAAAAGTCGATGGCGCTCTTCTGAAATGCCGCTTCCCACCACCCCCCCCCCAGGATGCGAAAATCGGCGCCCACTGATAGGATTTGGCACCCACCTCCGGTCAAAAGTGGCGCCCCCTGGTCCGGATGGCGCCCCCGGAAGGTGTCCCCCCTCCCCCGATCGGCAATCCTGGATCCGCGTATGCCCTCCCCCAGGAGGCTTCGACCCCACCCCGCACACAAAAAATCGGGTCTACGTCCGCCCCTGCAATGCCATTAGTTACCCTCTGATAGGTCTTAACAGAATAGAGGAGGACTTTCTGTTGAAAAGGGGCACATTAGGCTTAAATGGCATTTTCGACCCTCCTGATCCGGACTGCTGGAAAATATATGCGTCATTATATGCACTCACCTAATTATGTGAGCGTCTAACCCCATTTCCACTCCAATGTTTGAACCTGGTTGTTGTACTCATAACGAGTACCGCAATATTCCTATTGATCCATCGCCCAGGGACCATGAATGGTCCGTCTTTGATTTTGGGAGTTTTTTTTTGGGAAGCGCCCCAGTCGGATCTCTGCAGGAGTGATCTAGCATGCCGGAATGGAGTGGGACCATTACTCCTCCATATGCCGACAACATTTCCATAGGTTTAGCCTCCATGCCGCGAATTATCGCTCTTCTTTAGCATGGGGCCGGCCGGACGGCGGGCCGTTTTCCTGTACGTTGTTGTTTCGCTTGGTTTCCGCTAGGTGGTCGCGTGGTCGCCGGGATCAAAGGTGCCGACGCCGAGTGACGCATCCATGTCTCATCCATGCTGGCGGTGTGTATTGTCTATGGAGCTGGCGGTGTGTTGAAGAGATAGGGACTTTTTGGCGTACAACTTGGCGTAAAAGAGACAATAACGTTCATGTACCGTTATTCTCACATCTACCAGTGTCTTATTTTGAAATAAATTTGAGACGTTGGGATGGATTGATTTTCTGTTTGTGTGTATGAATTTGTGTATGGACGGAAAGCTGTTGACTTTTTTAAATTACCTACCTATAGTGCCAACTTCTTTGGTATGATACTAAGCGCTGTGATCACCGCGGTGCCCAAGAATCATATCAGGCACAGATGTGTGCTCAATGCCCGGATGTACGAAGACCAAGGAAAAGGATCGTGATCTGCCATTCTTCAGGGCAGGGGCCTGTCATCCCTATCTCCGTAACGTGTCAACTTCTACCCATGACGTCACCGAATTGACCAATCAGCGGTGAGCATGAACTTGAACATCGCCGCCATATTTGTTGTATTGTGCGGCTGAAATAGTTGGCATTTAGGGCATTGAGTATATTTCAGAGAGATAACAGGGTGAGTTGCGTGAGAGAGTTGTAATAAGAGTGTGTTCTGAACTCAAAGTGCTGATTTTTTGACACTGAAATATTCAGGATGGGCTTCTGCTCCGTGGCGGAGTGTAACTCCACCAACCGGAAGAGTCCAGAGCTATCGTTCTTTCGTTTTCCTAAGTGTGAGAAGAGACGTGTGGAGTGGGTTCACAAGTGTGCCCGTGCTGATCTCATAAATGTGACGACGGCAAGAATATGCTCCAAACATTTCACCGAAGCAGACCTTGATCCCTCTTGTCTCCTGAAAAGGTCACTCGGCATGAGAAGCAAGCTGCTCTTGAAGGAAGATGCTCTGCCATCACTCAATCTGCCAACAAGGTAGGTGCCTATTTCATCAATTTATTTCTGAATTTTTAGGTAGTTGAAGTCGAAGTTTTGAGGAAAGAGGTCAATCATGGCCTGTAACTTCCAGCTGCTCTTTCAAACATTCTTTGGGTAAGTCAGGATGAGGATAGTTCATGGGATGACAAAGATCTTGTAGGAATTGTGACCCGTACTTGTTGTCACAGGTGAAAGTTGGTCAAACCATTTGCTGTCACAAAAGAGCTTGCTGGGCCAGTGTCCCATAACAGGTTTTGTGCTAGGGTGTTGAGTGGAAAATTCAGCACAGAATGTGAGGCAATGAAGTGGAAAATTCCCCTCGAAATGTATGGTGGAGTGAGAATTTTCCATCTTGGATACTCAGATGGAGAAATTTCAGAGCTCTTGTTTGAAGTCAAGTATGGATATTTCTTTTTAATTTTTCTCATTTCTCAAAATAAATGTTATCCTCCCAACAAGCACTGTTTGACTATTTCAATTAAAAATGTAGATTAAGCAGGCAAATCTTCACCAATGGTAACCACCTGATGCAGTCTCGAATTGGGGCATTGGTGAGTTGCCACCAAAAATAGCTTTTGGGGACCTCTCTGAGACCAGCCTTTTGGGGGATAGAGAACTCTTGGAGCCCCAGAGACTGACATTTGTAGGCTGAAGATAAACTCTTGGGGGGTTGCCCTTGACAATAGATTTTTGCTAGGTATATGATTTCTTCTCCAGCCTCTCAAATCCCTTTGCTCATCTTCACATACTTATTCACCTGCATAGAGAATATCCTTACTTTCCAAAGCAATAGAAACAGTGCTTACCTTTTATCCCAATGTCACAGTAGCATCACAGAGCTACTATTTTAAATTCTAAGGGATTTGTTTCCTGCTGCTCACCTTTTTCGAAATACCTTACCTTAGGTTACCTTAGGTGTACGGGACTTTCTGAGGCACGCCAGGTGCCTGTCTTGCAAAATGTTCCAAATCATCATCATCATCATCTTTTTTATTTCATTTTATATAATGATAGGGAACAGAAGTAAGGGAACAGAACAGCAAAAGATGACATGAGCAGAGCAAGGCAATAAGGAGCAACAAAAGGAAGACATAGGTATACAGCATCGAACAAAAGGAAGCAGGCGAGCATGTAGTTAGATTACGAAAACGAGAAGAGCCGTTACAAAAACAAACGAAACAGAACAAACGAACTGAGGGAAAACATAATGCCAAAGCACACTTGCAAGCAACTGAAAGTTGAGCGCAAACAAAACAGACAGGAACAAATACAAATCAACATAGTTAAATTATTAATAGATACGTACAGTAGATAAGTAGCGGACCCACATATGTTGAGTTGTTTAGTCTAACGAAACCATTACTAAGCGAAAATAAGGAGGAACAAACCGAAGCCAATACAAATACAAAACAAAAACAAAACAAAACGAAAACAAGGAGAAGACATATCTCAGCAAGTAAGCAGGACGAAGAAGTGTTCGGCGAGATCAAGAATAAGACACTAATCGAATCAGACCAACGAACAGAACAAAAAACAAAAAGCTGCAAACAGAAGAGAACAAAAAAGAAACGCGCGGAAGACAAAACGAGCCCGCAAAACAACTGGTTGCAGTCCATAAACATTATGAAAAGTGTCGCGGACACACCAATTTATTTAGAGTTTCTCCAAATTATGTTTCTCCAGATAGACACCTGAGGAAGCTGTGGTCTGTCCACCATCAGGCAATATGCTTCCTATTAAAAAAGAAAGAATACTTAATGCATTATGTCTTTGGTAACTAGAATTACAATTGAGAAATGAGTATACAACTAACCAAAAAAAGTATAAAAGCGAGTCGAAAATTCTTCTTGACTGGGTGTCGCTCCGCACCTAGCACCCAAGATTTTGGGACACTGCGCCACGCTGCCTTTGACGTTCTTATTGTCAACGATTGGAACTCGCTTCCATCACGTAGTTGAGGCCCCCTCGCTTAACCAATTCAAAGCGAGACTTGATTCCAACGGGCTCACTGTATGTATGACTCACCCGACTGAACTGTAACTGCCCATGGTCTGAGCGCGACCACCCACGGGCTTCCCCTCAGGTGCTAGCCTGGTAAGATCAAGACTGGATTTCCGTCTAAATCGAGCTCGTCAGTGAACGTCACCGTTTCACCCTCGGGAAGAAGTTTGCGCTAGTGAGATGCTCGGACTGCACCCGATTTTCTGTGCTGTTTACACTGATTTCAAACATACGCAGAACATGACAGTTTTTTCTCTTTTTTCAATTTCCATATCTGACCTGCTCTGATCTCTCCGTTTCTCTCTTCATGTCATATCCATTCCGCTAGATCCCTGCCAGCTGTACAGTGTGAGAGGATCCTGACAATGACCTGCAGGGCCTCGCTGCATCCCTGCTGCTGTGATGGCGTCCCTGTTGGACGCGTCCACTGCGATGGCGCCACCGCAGCTACATAATGTACCTTGCCGCCTGACAAGGTACATTTTGTCTTTGACAGACGGCACACGGAAGTGGCCTCTGAGCGAGAGGATCGGCATGCCAAGCGGAGCCGGAAGGAAATAGCGAGCAACCTTCTGACTGAGGAACGTGAGCCTGATCAACCATCTACGAGGTAAATGTTTTTCTTAATGGGAAATGTATGCTGTGTCTTAATCCATTAGGACAATACATTTCGAGAAATGCTTAGCAAACACCAGCCGCCAACCTTGATCCACCAGAGAGACTCAATTCGATCCCCTCACTATTTTTCGATATGGCTGGAAAATATCTTGGTTTGGCGTAATGCCGCTTGGCAAGTGTGAACCAAAGAAATTTGACACATAGGGGATTCCAGGACAGATCGACCAAGACTTGACACCACCATGTCTAGAAAAAAATCCAAAGGAAATGTCCATGCCCACCATGTATAAAAAAATAACGCATTCTACCTCAATGCAAACAATGTATTATGAAATAATAACAAGAATAATACCAACAAACGCATTTTTGTTTAAAATAGGTATTTCTGAGACACACCTCTGCACTTTCTGCAATAAAACGCCGGAAACTCTTGGTCATTTATTTATGAAGTGTCAGAGGGTACAGGCATTCTTCTCCAGCATTGCCAACATGCTACATAGAGAATATAGCTTTTGCGTTCAGCCACAGAAAATAAGCTCTCTTTTACCACAAAAAGGTGAAAGGCAAATATTTCAACTAATCAATCTTATTGCGATTAAGTGTATCTGGCAAGCACGACTAGATAGCACACAGCCCCAACTAGTTCATTTCACAAATGCTTTGAGAAATGAATATCAGATAGAAAAGATGGCGAGTGCCCTGAGCGAAACAGAAACAAATTTTGACATAAAATGGGAAGGGTTACATTTTTCTTCCACGGACATCAGTCGATCCAGGCAAGCATAACCAAACACAAACATACCCACAAGAATAAAGCATAGCTAGCATAGGTGCACACATACACAGACACACACGCGCATAATTAGAGCAAACACGTACTCACAAAGACACACAAATTAACAAATGCGGACATATAAAAAGTAACCTAGCGTGTCACATGCTTGTATGATTGTTCATCTGTTTGTTTCTGTACCTCCTGAAAAAAATGTCATGGCTGTTTGCGCGATGTGACGGAGGCAGACAGCGCGCTGCAGCGGTGCGATTTGGATTGGACGTGGAATTTGTGTAATGCTGTGGAAATGAGACGTAGTGTGCTTGAATAATAAAACAGTGAAAAATTTGTCAAGAAAAAATCTTAAATTTTATCTATGGGGTAGCTTTTGGCCAGAAACACGCCTGTGAGAATCTTAGCCCCTTCCGACCAACGGTGGCCAAGTTTTAGCCCGAGGCATTTTCGGGAGGTCACCATGTAGACTCATCTTTGATGCTTCGTAACTCAACAACGCATTGCCCGATTAACAAGTGTTGTATATCATTGAACTCGTCTTGAACCATAAACTATTTTGAAAACAGAAAATTGTCAATTTTTTTTACTTAATTCGTTTGATTTTGTCTTAGATGACCTTGCGTGACCTTTTCGCAGTTGAAATTGACCTTTTAGACACCTCACAAATTTTGTTGATAAATTATATTTCGAGAAAATTACAAAATGTGTTCTTGCTATGAACGCCAAATCTTTAGCACCTTATGTAGGTATACAGACCGTTTTTGACCACTGCAGTAGTATAGTCTTATGTTTAACACCGCAAACAAAGCGATTTCTTTTGGAGTCGGCTGCTTGCAATGATGTTGCATTGTCTTTACGAAATTTTTATTGTGTAAGTGTCAGAGTTTATGAGAACTAACACGCGCCCACACGAGGGAGCGGGCAACCGGCCTCCTCAGGTTTCCACGGTAGTAGTAGAAAAAATACCATCGCGCAGCGCCATCGCACTTCATCTACCTCTAACCCGACATTTTTGCAACTTCTGACAAAATTTTAGGTCTGGGCCATATCAGGTCAGACCGCCAACTCAGGTCAAGAGACCTAGCATCGAAAAAAAAACTTTGGAGGTGCATCAGTAAGATCAAATTTCACCTATCGTCCTTAGATTCACATCGCATAGTAAGGTCACCGAGCAGGATAATTGTGTAGTCGGCTCGTGCGGCTGCTCCCGGTCAGCGCCCCTGCCGGGCGGTCGGCTGGTCGCCGTCCCCTGCCCGCACCCCTGTCGGGCGCCTGACCGGTCACCCTCCCCTGCTCTGTGCGTGGGCTGGCTTGCGCCGAGGCGTGGCTGGGCGTGGGGCCGATTGGGGCAATTCGGTATAGTGAGTGCGGCGTGGTCATGTGTGCGCCCCTGCGCGAGCGCTGGCCATAGCCCGGGGAGGGGTGACCCGTCGCAAGTGAGACCTGTGGAGGCGGGGGGCATTGGAAACCCGGTGCTGGAGCGTGGCGGTCATGTTGTGTTGCCAGTGCGTGGCCTAATATACTCAGGACTAGGCTCAGATTGTCTACAATGGTGACAGCCATTAGTGCTTATCTATGATTTGCACTATTCGTCCCACGCCTTTTATTTTCAAATTAGCATGTTTCTAGCTGTGGCAGCCCTGCCGCTAGACATGTTGGATCGCATCTCGCTCCGCGTCACTGTCAGCCAGAAACAGTGACTGAAGTTGAAGTAACTGAAGAGGCTACCAGTCTTCAGTGATTTTGCTGTTATTATCGGCTCCTTCAGCCTTCTGTGTTTCATTAGGCTGGGGCGTGTCTTCGATGGACTGCGATGATGCTGCCCCTCTACAGTACGTCGATTGATTTCTGTACCACCGTTGGTGCCTCTGAGCCTTCTGCGCCTTCATGGAGGGACATCACGATGCTCCACTCCTTCAGTAGCTGCTGAGACTGCTGCATCTCTACAGCTGTTCCTGAAGTTGTTGAACCTTTTTGGTGGTTCTGCGCTGCGTGAAGCTGCTTCACTGGTGGTACCTGCTGCTGCTTCACTGGTGGTACCTGCTGCTGCTTCACTGGTGGTACCTGCTGCTGCTTCACTGGTGGTACCTGCTGCTGCTTCACTGGTGGTGCCTGCTGTTGCTTCACTGGTGCTACCGGCTGCTACATTACGTCACCAGTGGTGGGTGAGCCTGCCTCTCCTCTTCGGTGGTGACTGGCGTTGCTGCACGTTCCGGTTGGAGCAAGTCTGCGGTTTCTTCTCGTCTTCGGTGGATTCTGCCGCGGCTAGCTATTTCTGGCCGCTTCTGGCGCTGCTGCGCGTTCCACCGGCTACTGAGACTGCCTTCGCTGGATTTTCCGGCCTGCTGCTGATCCGGCCACTGCTGTATGATGCTTCCCGCCGTCCCGCGTGGCGTCTGAAGACTACGAAAAGATAAGTTGTTTGTGCTTTTGTGTTTGGTTGTTTATCTATTTGTTTGTTTTCACTGTGTGATGGCTATGAAATCTGATGCTGAGGTAGCTGGGGTGGGACCTAGCTGTGGTACTAGTAGCTTCTCTTTTCCGGCCCCAAAGTTTTCAGGGGATGGATCATTTGTCAGATTCAAATCTGATTTGGACACGTTCTACACAATTCATAACTTCAATGATGATCTAAAGCTTCGATTTCTTCCCCTTTGCCTCACTGGGGTCGCACGAGATGCTTTTGAGTCGCTCACATCTGAGCACAGGAGATCATATGATGCTGCAGTTGAGAGTTTGACCAAATTTTTCGTCAGACCATGCGCACTGGATGCCCATGCAAAGCTTCGGGAGTTAAAATTTGAGGCATCCATGTCACTTGATGCTTTCATCATCCAGTTCAAACATTTGATGGGCCAGGCTTTTCCTGGTCACGTAAGCGATCAGGTGCTGTTCCATAGTCTCCTGCCCACCCTTCCCATTAAGTACCAGGAACAGATAATAGCTCAAGGCTTAGAAACTTTCGATGACGCCGTGAGCAAAGTGAGGAACTTGATTCGCAGTGAGTGCTTCCAGACACCAGTTAGACAGGTGAGAAGGGAAGAAAGCACAGCGATGGAACAAATTTTGCAGCGTATCGAGTCCATCGAGCGTCGCTTAAGTCACGGTCAGGGGGACCAACGAGGTGGGAATCTGGGCAGTCACACCAGACGCCCTGATACTTCATCTGCTCCGAGACGAGCCTGCTACTGTTGTGGCAGCTTATCTCATCTTAGAGCGACATGTCCTCTACGTGACACGTGTTGTTCAAGATGTGGCCGACGTAGCCACACCTCTGATGTGTGTCCGTTGCAGGGAAACGGATACGGGGGCGTGGTTCCGCAGAGCGCAGAACAGCGCCCCCGAGTCAGCACCAGCAATAGGTGCCACTGTTTCTGAGCCTGTTGATTGTGGCACAGATGAAAGCAGTGTTGCGCTCCATACTGACACGATCTTTTCAGGACCAACAATGGTAGGTTCCGCAGATCCTGAAGCCAGCGGATCGGGGCCGGCCGAGGGCAGGGTTGCCCTTGATGACAGCATGACTTTTTCAGGCTCTATCTCTGGTACCTCTTGTAAATTTTTGCTTGACACTGGGTCTTCCATAAGTGTTCTTAACAAATCTGTGTATGATTTGCTATCAGGTCTTCATCTTCATGAAACTTCAACTAAAGCGAAAACAGCGTCTCAAGCTGAATTACCCCTCTTGGGGAGAGTGTCTGTCCCTATTAAGGTTGCTGGTAAAACCCATATAGTAAAAATGTACGTCTCTGACAGCATTGATGTGCCGTGCCTTCTCGGTCTAGATTTCCTTAAATCTGTCCCTTGTGTCATTGATCTCCCTGGTAAAGAGTTAGTTATTGTGGATAATCAGAATATTCGCTCCATATCTGCTGATAGCACATCTGTGGGTGGTGCTGTTCTTGGCAGTGATGTCTCGCTTCCCCCAGGATCGGAGTGTTTTGTGACAGGACGTGTCCACAATTGTGACTATGAGGGCTTGATTGTTGTGGAACCGAGTCTAGATATGCCTGGCGTGGAGGTGGTGAGGTGTGTTGCCCACTTAGAAAAGTCATCTGTACCACTATTGATTCGTAATGTAACGACAGATAACATTACCTTGCCAAAACATTCACATATGGCAGATTTGGAGGTCGGTTTCGTGGAGGAGGACATGCAAAAACCAGGGGTGCCGGGTGATGCCGTGGACATCGAGTCACTTGTTGACCTAACTGGCGCTGATATATCAGACCATCAGCAGCGTGCATTGATATCTGTGCTTAAGAAACACGAGTCTATGTTTGATGGTCACATTGGGCACACTTCACTCGTTACGCACAAAATAGACACAGGCGATAGCCCCCCGATCCGCCAGAGCCCCCGGCGAATTCCTCCACACTTGACAGGAAAAGTTCGGGACGAGCTTGATAAGTTGGTAAGTCAGGGAATCCTGGAGGAGTCTGAAAGTGGATGGGCGTCCCCCATCTGCTTGGTCAAAAAGAAGTCGGGTGAGCTGAGAATTTGTGCTGATATGCGTAAGCTGAACTCTGTAACACGACTTCCAGCTTTCCCGATCCCACGAATTGACGACACGCTTGAAGCGCTTGCGGGTTCATCACTCTTCTGTGTGTTGGACATGAACGCAGCGTATCATCAGGTGGAAATTGATCCCAGTGATAGGGACAAGGCCACCATAACTACTCCTCTCGGAAACTGGAGATATAGGCGTATGTGCTTTGGTTTGAGCTCTGCACCCTTCACCTGCTGTAAGCTTCTGAATCTTGTCCTTGGTGATATGCCCAAAGACTCTTGTGTTCATTATTTTGACGACATAATCGTGCACGGGAAGTCGTTTGATGAGGTGCTGACGTCACTGGATGGGACTTTGCATCGCCTGCGGGCGGCTGGTCTGACTTTAAATTTGGCTAAATGTCAGTTCTTTGCGCCAGAAGTAGTTTTTTTGGGCCATGTTATTTCCAGTAGCGGCATGGCTACAGATCCCGAGAAGGTGTCCAAAGCTCGTGACTGGCCTCAGCCTCGGACCAAGAAAGAATTGGCTAGCTTCCTTGGCCTCTGCTCATACTTCAGGAAGTATGTTAAAAACTTTGCCCACATAGCCGCACCACTGTTTGATTTGACGCGAAAGGAGGTGTCATTTCAGTGGTCACAGGGCGCTGATCAGGCATTTCAGGGATTAAAGGCGGCACTTTGTGAGGCTCCCGTTGTTGCGTTTCCCAACTTCGGCGACGATGCTGGCAACTTCACCCTTGACTGCGATGCCAGCAACGAGGGTGTGGGGGCTGTTCTGATGCAGGAGCAGGCGGGCACTGACCGTGTGATTGCGTATGGGAGTCACCGTTTGACTAAATCCCAGAGAAACTACTCTACCACTAAGAAAGAGCTTCTGGCCTGCGTGATTTTTGTGCAAGAGTTCTCTCATTATTTAATGGGGAAGTCGTTCCGATTCAGGACGGATCATAGTAGCCTCCAGTGGCTGCTGAACTTTAAGAATCCTTCCGGAATGTTGGCACGTTGGTTGGAGATCCTGGGGAATTTTCAGTTTCAAATCCAGTATCGACCTGGGGCTGAGAATTCGGCAGCTGACGCCCTGAGCAGGCGACCCTCTGAGCTGACAGATGTTGGATGCCAAACGGAACCCTGCTGCAGGTTAACGGCAGGGCAGAATCCCCTTGGCACGGTGCAGAAACGGCCTGAACTAAGCCAGCACTCTCCGGGGTCCATCCAAGGATTTGATCACCGATCTAGGGCTTTCGCCGTCGAGAACCCTGCAGACAGAGACGCATTGCCTGATAGGTCCATCTCTGTGTGTGATAAGCCAGATTGTCTACAATTGTTCGTAGCAGGATTTCCATATAGATAACATGGGACGCGGTCCGGGTCATGATCTTTCCAGTAGAAATACATGGGGAATTGGTAAATTTTGATAACGGGTGAGAATTGTCGAGAATTGCGATGGAGGTGTTATTTTTACGTTGGCGTGTCTGACTGGCCACTGCAGTTTGATAAACACGCGCATTGACGGGGGTCTTAGCCACCTTCGCTTTGACGAGGGGGCGGGTACCCGCCCCCTAAGATCGCGAGAACCACGGTAGGTAGCGAAAAACGGTAAACGACTTTTGGTAGCCCATCCACTTCTCCATCGAAAATATTTGAACCATTTTTTTGTCAGGTCACATTTAAGGTCACGAGAGGTCAAAACATGCCGTCATAGGGATAACATGTAAATTAAGTTTTTCGGCCATTACATCTAAACAAGTAATGATAGAGCAAAACGACTTCAACTATATGAATCATCGCAGTAAGCCGAATCGAATGATATATAATTTGACCTTACTAGGTCAAATCAAGGATTTGACCTGACCTGAGGTCAGTTCAGGATCAAATTATATAAAATGCATATCATTAGAACCGCAGAGCCAAGGCGAGTCTAATGCAGCTAAAATAAACGCTCTATCACCATCCGTTGCTGAGTTATTCAGTAAAAACCATTTTCCCCATTTTTTTTTAGGTCAGGTCACTTGACCTCTACTGGTGACCTGACCTGAGATGACCTAACCTTAAAATTTTCACAGAAGTTGTAAAAATGATGAGGGAAAAGGTATGCCTAGTACGGCGGCACTACGCGCCGCCGTTTTTATGCTGTCTCCGAAAAACCCGAGGGGGGGCGGGTACCCGCCCCCGTCAATGCGCGTGTTAATATTCTTTTTACCATACAGACCTAAGCCCGGCTCTAGGTCAAAGCAGGTTAAGATTCAAATTTGACTAGACAAAATTATAAGATATATAATCCGATCGAGCTCGACAAGAGCATTCCAATGGCGCTGAAAATTTTTCTACGGCTCTGCTCTGCAGCTATTATGCCACAAAATTTTGATTTCTACTTTGTTCTTGTAAGGAATACTTTGACCTTGAGTGACCTCAAAGGTGACCCGACCAAACGCTTGTATGTAATATTGTCGGCAGAGATTAAAACGGGCTATTTAGCGCCATCGCTCCCAGTGCACTGTTCATTCTACATGGTTTGCTGAATAGCAGAGATAGACAACAATTAAGACTGTGAAGACCCTCCCTACCTCCCTCCTGGTCTTGTGTGTGCCAAAACCTGGGATACCGTGCATAATCCGTTCATGCAGAGTCATTCATTCTGTTTCAGTCAAGAGACTGGAACAATGGAAGTTGATGAACCTGAATCTGTGAACCTCGATGCACCGGGAGTCAGCGCGAAGGTGGAAATATCGACGCCGTTGGAGCAAGTGGCCCTGCTCCAGAAGGAAGTGGATCGCCTAAAAAGGCTGATGAAGAAGCAAGGGCTGAAGTGGAGGAGGGAAAAGCTGTCGTTTTTACGGCAGCTTAAGGCCGCGCGGAAGAACTCCGCGGCGCTGGACAACCTCACCAAGAGCGGTGTACTCTCCAAGAGGCAAGTTCGCTGTGCTGCTAATGGTCGTCGCATCCGCTGGTCAGCTAAGGACATATCGAAGGCGCTAGGTTTGAGGTGCATCTCGACCAAGGCGTATCGATATGTGAGGAAGGTGCTCCGTCTGCCTCTGCCATCAATCAGCACGCTCTCCCGCCGTACGCGGTCCTTCAGTATCGCCCCTGGCATAATGGATGCTGCTGCTGCTGTGCTGGAGGCGAATGCACGGGGCATGTCCGACCTCGAGCGACTCTGTGTGGTGTCGTTTGACGAGATGTCCTTGGATGCCAGACACTGCTATGATGGTGCCGAAGACCAGCTTCTGTCAGCTTCAAAGCTGCAGGTGAGGGAAACCATATGTCTCTTTCATCTGGGCTGTTGACCCTATCATAAGTGGTGCCTATCATGGGGGCCCCTATAACCAGCTTTATCCAAACAATTTCGGTATGCTTGGAGGGGTTTTATGTTAAAGGGAATGTGGCACCTTCACAACGTGATTTTAACAGAGATAGCCAAGTTGTAAAGCAAGTCGGAAAACCCGGTACTCCATATTTCATTTGTCTTGGAACTCGATATTTCCGTAGAAAAAAACTAAAACCTACCTGAAACCCCCATCAGCCCCTCGCCGGGCGGCCATTGTTGTGAGCTGCTGGTGTGACGACATATGCTGACGTCACGATGAGCATATGTCGAGCCAATCGAAGCCCTTAAAGCGTTTCAAATATGGTAGTGGTTGCCAGATCGTGACATCATCCACAGGCTGATATTTATTTCTTTTTCTAGAGGAGTATTTTTAAAAAACAAAATATTGAGCCTATTGTACATTTTTCAGAGAAATGAGGGGTTTCATTATTCTTGGCTAAAGTACGCCTAATTTCGCTAAATTCCAGGATTTGACCAAGATGCCACATTCCCTTTAAAGTGATACTGCTAGACTCTTACTCCCGTTTTTGTTATGTGTGGTATGCTTTAAACATGTTTTTAAGCTAAATGTTTAATTTTTCTTACAGAAAAGATAGCAGCTTGATAGCGTGCTTTTAAATGATATAGCCAGCATATAGGGCATACCGTAAAACCTGATGTTCAGCATTTCATTTTTCCTAGGACGCACCACTCGAAGGGAAATAGGATTTTAAAAAGCGGATAGCAACCTAACCGAAACCCATCTCCCGTCCTCGCGGCTGAACGGCCCGTAGAGGAGGGGAAGGGGGCTTAGGAGCACCCAGTTAAATAAAGTGTTATTGCGTCTCAGAAGGGAAGTTATGAGCGAAACAAAAGATACTACACGATGTTTTTCGGTATCCTGTTTGCAACTGAAGGCTCATTTTAAAATGCCTAAGCTGCCACCTTTCCTTTAGTGACGTTGTAAGGCACTCATGCATTTTGTGGGGGTGCCGGTCTGTGCTAACAAAATGTATTCAGACGTTAATTTGAAGCTGAGCAGCTTTGCTTCGCATCACTGCAAAGTGTGATCTGTTGTTTCAGGTCCTTATGGTCCGCGGGCTTTGTGCACGGTGGAAACAAGCCCTGTACTACGAATTCGACGCTGCAATGACAGCTGAGAAGCTCGCCATGATCATAACGCGCATTGAGTCATTCGGACTGAAGGTGGTCGCTGCTGTTAGCGACATGGCTCCAAGCAACGAGCGCATTTGGAAGGAGGCAGGTGTAACAGAGACCAGATCCTGGATCCCTCATCCTGTGGACCCTTCCCGGTAAATCCTATCCCTACCCCAAGTGTCCTAAGAATGCTCCTTGTCAAACTTTGATTGATGATTTCAGAATTTTCACCTTATGAAGCTGTGATATTCTGAACATGGGCGCAGCCAAGCGGTACGGGGGGTACAAGGGGCATGTGCCTCTTTCATTGGGGCTGGAGTGCCCGTTGGATGTATTGGTGGGTGGTGTTCATATTTTGGATAATGCCTTTTGGAATTTTGGATCCTACGCCTTGAGCCTAAATGAAACTGTAACGTATGTAGCGATCGGAACTGTTTTGTTTTACTTTAATGCTTCTTGTGTTTAGCTAGGTCATTCTGTAACGTTTAAAAGCAACCTGAAAGAGGATGGGCACTTTATCCGCCTTCAGTTAATGCCACCCTATCGCCAATAATCGTACGGCCGAATACACTTCTAATCATTGGTAATTGAACGGTCAAACCAATGACCATGATAAAATTCAATTTTCGACTCAAATATTTCCTGTGCTTGCGCATAGTGTAAAACATTACAAGTTCCGCTGACTAAATTCATACTTAATTTGGCTGACTTTCCTTGAGTCTTAAAAAAGTAGTATTCTGGCGACTTTTATAAGTACAAAATCCAATTTAAGCCGAGTTTTATTTTCCCGTCAACGGTTGATTTACATATACTAGGACTAAAAATTCCCTAAGCTCAATCAATATAAACTTCGAAATAATAAAGTGTTTTGTCACCTTAAAAGCGCCTTTTGAGGCTCGAGCCCCCCCCTTATGCTTAGAGAAGCCTCCTCAATCCCAACTTGCGGGCCCCTGCCATTATTGCATGCTCCAGTGGTCTACCTGGATGGCTGTGGCTGCGACCGGGCTCCCTGGTATGCCTGTGGGCTCCCTGTGGGCCACCAATAACCTCTGTACCAATACCCCCCCCACCCCCCTGTAGTTCAGCCAGGACCCCATGTAACTGCAAACCGGGTCCCCTATGGTCCAGAAGGCGCGGGTCCCCTATGGCCTCGGATGAGCCCTTGTCATGAGTGCGTGCCCCTGTGATCTACCTAGACCTCCAGTGTCTGATCCGGGCCCCTGGCACACTTGCTCTGGACCCGTTTGTTCTGACCGGGTACCTTCGGGTCTGCCCGGACCCTCAGCTGTGGTCTGTCTGCACCCCTGTGATCCAACCGGGGCCTCTGTGGTCTGCCGGGGTCCCCTGAAGATTGTTCGGGCTCCCTATGGGTTTCCGAGTTGCTTGTGGTCTGCCTAGGGCTCCCTATGGTCTGTTCGGGCCCCTTGTGGTCTGCCTGAGCCCCTAATGTTGTGTATGGGCTTCTTGTGATCTGCCCGGCCTTCGTGGTCTACCCTGGCCCAATGTGTTTTTCCCAGGTTTCTTTTGGTTTGCCCGGGCCGTCTGTGGTATGCTCAGCCCCATTTAGTCTATCTTTTTTATGCTAACTCTGGTTTCCCGTGGATTTCCTAGGGAGATGTACCCGATGTCTGACCTCAGTTCAGGCATATCAAAAATCCCGGGACATGTTCTGCAGCATCCGTTGTGCCCGATGTTTGATGAGTTTGAGGTCGCTAGATTAACCCTTTTCTTACTTGTGCGATCTTTTTTTGTAAGATCACTTACCCTGGCCTGGAAATCTGACCTCAGATGACCGAAGCTAAGATTTTGAGGAAAGTAGCACAACTGATTAAGAATAAGGGGTGTCAGGTACGGGTGGCACTAAACGCCACCATTTATTCGCATCTGCGGGGCCGAGTGTTATTATTTATGTTTGGTTGTAGGCAGGGGCGTTGCCACAGATTTTCGAGTCGGGGGGGGCCGTGTCAGAGTGGGGGCGCGGGCTAGTGATGAAGCCCTACGTTCACCCAAACGCGACATTTTCAATGCTATTTCCAGTCAAAAGTGGGGGGGCGGGCCGCCCCCCACTTTCTGAGAGAGAGGGAGGCCCGCCGACCCCTGGTGGCGACGCCCCTGGTTGTAGGCATCGCACGAAGCTTAGTACATCATTCCTCAGACCCTTTCGGCGTTCTTTTTTTCATAAATATGTTTTTTCGATCACATTTTCCTTAAAAAAACGGGACCCTCAGTTTGTGCGGGCCCCCTCATTATGTGCGGGTGCCCTTCGAGCCGGTTTCCTCCATCGAAAACATAAAGGTGCGCCCAGTGACGGATCTAAGATTTCGTTAAAGGGAATGTGGCACCTTCATAACGTGATTTTAACTGAGATAGCCAAGTTGTAAAGCAAGTCGGAAAAGCCGGTACTCCATATATCATTTGTCTTGGAACTCGATATTTCCGTAGAAAAAAGCTAAAACTTACCTGACACTAACCCCCTCATCAGCCCCTCGCCGGGCGACCATTGTTGTGAGCAGCTGGTGTGACGACATATGCTGACGTTACGATGGGCATTAGCCAATCGAAGCCCTTGAAGCATTTCAAGTATGGTAGTGGTTGCCAGATCATGACATCATCCACAGGAAGTTATTTATTTTCCTAGAGGAGTATTTTTAAAAACAAAATATTGAGCTTATTGAACATTTTTTCGGAGATATCATGAGTGGTTTCATTATTTTTGGCTAAAAGTACGCCTAATTTCACTAAATTTCAAGATTCGACCAAGGTGCCACATTCCCTTTAAGGGGGGGCGAAGCCGGCGGGGCGGCATGTGCCAACAACGGGTAAAATCATCCCACTCACACTGGGTATTCAATATAAGAGGGGCTGCATTTTAGGGCAAAGAGGGCACCCCTTTCTCCCCCCTCTCCTTGGATTCGTCTCTGGTTGCACCCCTGCAATGACTGGTGTGAATTTTTTCGGTGACTGGTGCCTGGTGCATATTTTTTCACGATAATTAGCACCGCCGGTCTGTCTCGTCAGGCTGTTTTGCCATACTTTGCAGACTTGGGAACTACCTGGTGGTACTCTTGGGATTGCGGGGTATTGAGCCTTCCGAGGCCTCTCCCTTTTGTCCTCCACTGCCTCAGGAAATTGTCAGAAAGCCCACGTATATTTCCTGCAGAGCTGTGAATCGGTAAATGTTTCCACCGGTGGTATCGGCATTCGGTAGATCAAAACGGTCATTCGGTTCGGTTTTTCGGTATATTTACAAAAAGTTACCGAATGATTTGGTATTTTGGTCCCGTAGATAAAATATAAGTCTATAGCATGTATTATTTAATTATGCTGCATTCTGTGGGATACCCATTACCAATGTCATCATGGCGTCATCCGTTAACAATCACACAATGTCTCTTCGTCACACATTATAGCCGTTATAGCCTCACACCTCCACAAGAACACAAAACACTCATCATTTTATCGTCGTACTTTCTCGTCGTATGATTATCGCTTTAGGGTCGGAGTCCCTTCTTTATTTTCTTTTTGGAGCTGTGTCTGTTATTGGTGTGTCTCGCGGTGTCAGGCAGAGCATTCCGCGTTCGTACAGCTCGATGCAGGAATCTTGTATTATTATTTTCTAGGTTAGGCGTTGGCTATTTGTGTTACGGTGGTGTCAGTTGATACGCGTGTTGTCCTGCATGAAACCTCAGACCTTTTTGATGAGGGTTTTATTTTTCTGTGGGCTTCAGCTTGGTGAACGAGTATGTGGATTGCTAACGTGTTGATTGTTGAGATCAGGGCTTGAGATGAGCTCACTTAAAGGGAAGGTGGTACCTTCATAACGTGATTTTAACTGAGATAGCCAAGTTGTAAAGCAGTTGGAAAACCCGGCACTCAATATATCATTTGCCTTGAAACTCGAGATTTCCGTAGAAAAAAACTAAAACCTACCTGCAGTATACCCCTCCTGTACCTCTAGCAGCAGGCCACAGTTGTCATGGCTGTTGGTGTGACGACATATGCTGACGTCACGATGAGCATCAGTCAATCGAAGCCCTTGAAGCGTTTCAAGTATGGTAGTGGTTGCCAGATGATGATATCATTCACAGGGTGATATTCATTTCTTTTTCTAGAGGGGTATTTTAAAAATCAAAATATTGAGCGTATTGCACATTTTTCAGATAAATCATGAGTGGTTTCATTATTTTCGGCTAAAAGTACGCCTAATTACACTAAATTCCAGGATTCGACCAAGGTGCCACATTCCCTTTAAGCTTGGCCGCCCTAGCTCCCGTCTGGTTCCGCTGAGTCTTTAGTGGTTCTGGTTAGTGTCTGGAGCTCACACGGGCAATTAGTACCGCAGAGCGAACACACTAGGACTTCTACTAAGGTTTTTGTGGTTTTTCTAGGGAGAGTGTGAACCAGCTTCTGAATGGAGATAGGCGCACCAAAGCATTGCTTCTTAGTAATGAATTATTTTTGCTTCCCTGTCAGATGTTTATCACGTGCTATTCCAAGTATCTTCACCGTTTCAGCAGATTTCAGCGTTATGTGTTCGAAAGTGATTCATTTGGTATCGGTATCAGTACCGATATATAGAAATACCGAATTCAATTTCTTAGTCCCAGCTCTGATGTTCTGAGCAATCTTTTGAAAGGGTTTATGTGCCTGCTCAATAAATAAACATTGATGTGAAACGCTCTAATTCGCCCAGCGGGTAGTCACTGTATGACCGAAAGCCATTCGGTTTCGGCAGAGGCTCAATACCGAAGGTTCGGGAGCGGTAGATAAATCTAACACCGGTAGTAATGACCGGTTTCAAAACCGCAATCCCAGCTCTGATTTCTGAGCAGTTGGTTAAATGCGTGAGTTTTGATGTAAGCCGCTTTAATTTACCCGTGCGTGAAAACTGCGTCGACCGAGATTCGAACACTCGACCTCATGATTCGTAGACCGCCGCTCTACCGACTGCGCTACGGTGCAAGGCGGCTTTGCGGTGCGCGTCACGAAAGCTGTGGCTCACATTTGCAGAGCTTAGGAAAGTTAGCATTTTGAGGTATTTTTGTGCTTCTGACGTAAAAAGGCGAAATACAACATGTAAAGGGCATGGAACGGGCCTTCCGGTGAACGAAATTAATTTTTCCTACCATGCATATGCTGGCCGCAGCAGCCGTTGGAAAATGACTGAAATAGGCACGTAAGCCCTATGAAGCCGGAGTTTGCATACTTGTGACGTCATGCTATGACGTCACGATTGGTTTGAAACTCCGGATGACCGTACCTGGTATGTATGGCCTTGCTTCAGGGTCCCAAAGGAGCCAACTAGGTAAGAAATATGGCACAAAATGATTTTACACTTTTCAAAACTGCCTATGGGGCTGTGGAAGTAGGGCGGCTCTCCTCCTTGCCAGCCAGTGTGCAAAGTATGGCATTTTCGACGAGATCTCGTCGGTGCGAGTGCCCTTGGAGACAGGGCCAAGTGGTGCGAATTTTATCAACCTGGTGCGAATTTGTGAGGTTAGTGAACTTAAACTAAACAAATAATGACTGAATGGCTATTAAGACACAGGAGAGGGCCTTATAAAAAGTCCTTGACTAACTGACTAATGATTGAGGTAGTGTTGCATTGTAGGGGTAGGAATGAGTGCATTTTTTCCCTGGTATGTGACAGATTGGTGCGAATTTTTGGAGGCTCGTGGTGCGAGAATTTTAGATGGCTGGTGCGACTCGTCTGGCCTGCTGCCATAATTTGCAGACTGGCTTGCCAGTCTGCAAAGTATGATAATTTTGACCAGTTTTTGGTGTAAAGTGTACCTCAAGACTGGTCCACGCAAAGCAAATTTTGGATAAAATGAAATGTTGACCAGTATTTACCAATACTGAGTGTATAAATGAGAGTGGAAGTTGCCAATACTGAACTCACATAGAATTTGCAGCGTATAGAAACTGGACGAAAGAATATAAAATACCATATTGTTATTCTAAGTTAAACAATAATTCATCACATTCATATTTTATGCCCTAGGGCAGCTGGGGATATAGTACCAGTTGTGTGGTTGGAGTACCAGCCAATTTGTTTGGAAATAAGTAGAGGTCAGTGTGATTTTATGCCCATTTTGGTTCCAATTTTAGGTGAGTGGTGGTACGATCATTCTCAATAGCTGGTGCAACTTCTTTGGCATGCTGCCATACTTTGCTGACTGGCTTCCTTACTGCATGGTGTCCTCTTATCAGTACTGACTGACTGCCGCTCGATTCAGCATGTAGAATTTGACAGATTTACACAAGATCTCATTGGTGTAGCCTTTGGGCAGAATTACTGGTTTGGGGCAACTCTTGTCATTCTTTGTGGCAGGTAAAACAATATTGGAGCTGAGTGTGACAGCTTGGACAGTGCTAACCCTTGTTAAAAGTCATAAATGTGTCAATAAGTTAGTAAAACAGGTAAAATTGATGAAAAAGAAAATGTCTGCTTCAGTGTACAGAGGACTCTGGCCCAGCTCCTGAATTTCTTCCCCGATTGGGGTAGGATTTGAGCTACCCCAAGCATATTTTCCAGTTTCCTGCCACATTCTGCCGATCAGCCCTTGACTAAATGACATTCCCGTCATAGGCGGATCCAGGATCACCGATGGGTGGGGGCACCGTGCCCGGGGTGGTAAGAATTTGATGCCTGGCTTCATAAGAATTCAAGTCCTGTCAGCTGGTGGGGCACTAATAGCCGTTTCATTAATATATTTGGACAGGCTTCAAAAGCCTTATTCATCAAAATGATTTGATTATTTATAATACCCCTCAGTACCGATTGTTAGTTATTTCGGTTTTTGGCGCACGAACCAATATTAATTATCGCCCATTTGGTACCCATTGTAATCGTGTTGTATTGTGTTCTTTTCCAGTGCGACTGAGGTAACCTGGACATGCGAAACCTCTTCGGTCGCGAGCAGCAGCGCGCGGCTGAGGCAGCCTGGACTTGCGAAACCCTTCGGCGGCGAGCAACAGCGCCGGCAAAGCTCGCGTGCAGCAAAGCCGTCATCCAGGCGCTGTGCTACCAGTGCTCTCTCTGATATGGTGGCGTGTAGCCGCAGTTCAATTGATAGCTGGATTTGTCAATCAATTTGGGATTCTTGTCTCTGCGTTTGCAAGAAATGTTCAAAATAAATACCAATGAGATATTGAATAAGCTACGAGTGGTACTAACGGGGTGAACATTTATCCCATGCCTTTTTAGATTAGATGAGTATTTTTATTAATACTGTGTCCCAGTTCCCACAGAAGATCTACTGGTGCCATGCGGGACTTGGCTCGCAAAACTTTCGAATACCTACTTTTGATAACTGCAATGGAACTCTTCACTGTTCTTGTCATTTGGCCTTGCTCAGCGACCAACTCCTCTAGATTTGTCATCTACCCAGGATGGCAAAGTGACTTTGAGTTATACGTATGGTAGAACAGTGGTCTACCAATATAATTGCACATTTACGGTGGACTCATTTTGCACTGCCAAATTTCTATATTTTCGTATGTCGCGCCGGCTCCCCGCCATTGGATTGGCCATTCCGCCATTGGAGAGCCATTGACCTTTCATAGTGGTTTGATGGGCATTTCAGGAAGCTTCGTATAGATCGGCCAACAAGTGCTCCCTCACCCTCTGAATCCGTTCATTGTCGGTGCCAATATCTAAAGCCATTTTTAGGCACAGGGGCAACACGTTTGAGAAAGGTGTTCGGCGATAAATTGCCGCAAGCATGGTGTTTTATAAATCAGCTAGAATATAGTCATTTGAGGAGACCATGGCCTCTCAACCTCCGACAAGATTTGGATTGCCTACGAACACATGGACGTCGAAAGCGGGGGGATGATGAGACGCGTCCCCCCTACTCGCGGATCAGAGGGGGACGGTCCCGCAAAAACTTGGTGACTCGTCCTAGGTTTTTATTTGGATCCTCTTATTACTTGCGTTTACCTTCGTTAATTGCGTGCAATTCTGCAACCCAACTCGCTAAGTTTGTCGGTGAAGTGTATTGCCAGTATCGTTTTCAGATACAGCCCATTCGCTCCAAATTTTGCGCCCCAGCGCCCCTCCCCGCCTCTGGTCGTCCCGAGTCATGGTCCGTCCCCACCGGTAAAAATTCCGCGGCGACGCCCCTGCCTTTGCACCGCAGTCTCACATTTTGCGGCGCCCGTCATCGAAGCGATCGAGCTTCATATGTGTAGGTGGGGGTGGACAGGGGCGGACGCACGAGTGCTCTTTGGGGGTGGGGGCAACGCAGGAGAAATAGTAAAAACATAGTATTGTTAAAAGATCGGTAAAAATTGCCATTTTGGGGGCATGGCCTCTGCCCCCTCCGTACGCAGATCCAGGAGGGCAGGTGCCCCCCATCAACCCTCGTCGCCCCCTGAAATGGTCACGGCGTCGCCTTGGAAGGCCAATGGTGTCCCCTGAAACGTCGCCTCTTACCCTCCCCCCATTGATGCAAAAATCCGTGCCCACGGATATGATTTTGCGCCCACCTGATAAGTTCTGCCGGTCAAAAGTGACACCCCCTGGTCCGGATGGTGCCCCCCTCACCCGATCGACAATCTTGAATCCGCCTAAGCCCCTCTGCGTCTGCCAATGGGCGGCGGGGAGGGGTGGGTAATGTTCTATTCACTCTCCTCCCCTTGGAAGTTGGATCCGTCGCTGCTCCGGACATTTTTTACTTTTACCCGATTATATGATGACGGGAGTATGGTCACTGGCGGCGGAACGGGGGTACCGGGGCACGGTACCCTCCCTTAAATCATAAATTTTAACATAACCCAATGGCGTTGACTGGAAAGAAATGGGTTGAAACATAAGCGGATCCAGGATTGCTGGTCAGGGGGGCGTTTCCGGGTGGGCGCCATCCGGCCCGGGGGGTGCCACTTTTGACCGGAAAAACCTATCAGATGGACGCAAAATTCTATCGGTGGGCGCCGATTTTCGCATCCTGGAGGGGGGGAACAAGCGACATTTCAGGGGGGCGAGAGTCGATCGGGGGGAACGTGCCCCCATTTCACCCCTGCATCCGCCTATGGGTTGAAAAGCTCATGGTGCCCGCCCCCTTACATTTGGACGTTCCACCGTCGCTGAGTATGGTAGAAATCCGTCGGAATATATATATTTTCCACCGTTCCGCATATTATTTCTATGCGAATGCTACTTTTCCAAGGTACTATTACCGTTCCAATTTTTTATCAAGCGTCGGTGAAAATTCCGTGCACTAGAATAGTCTCCGCTGATGGCATTGCTAAAATTAAAAATTTCGTCGAACTGCATCCTTTACTTTACGTTTACGCTCTTTGCTTGTCCCATTTGAGCATCTCCGGAATACGAGGTTCAATAATCAGCTGGCATGAAATTGTTTTGATGTCACGTGACCGTGCCTCCCTGGGTGTAGATATCAAATGCAGCGTGAATTACGCCCAATTCCAGAATGGAATTACCCCTTTCAAATATGGCGTTTAACTGCTTTATTAACATGAAAAATCGCATATATATATTTCAATAAACTATTTGAATGAAAATTATTCACTTAATTCCTCTTATTCGATTTTTAAGTTTCTAATGCACTTTTACAAGTACTGCGGCGGAAGCCGGAATATCAGCTGACGCAATAAAAATACGACGGATTTGTTTTTGGCCGTACCTCATTTTTTAGGTACTTACTGCCAAGAAGGTCCTGAAAAGGTTATTGTCTTGTTGTGCGAGTGTAGTTCAGAAGAATTTTAGGTGAATTGTGTTTTCTTATCATGAGTGAACTGTGAAAGGTCTGTGAACCTTATAATTTCGTGAAACTGGGAAAGGAATAGTGAGTAAACATCTTTGAAGAATAACAAGATCAAGATGCTGGTACTTAGGTACCTAAGTATACATCATTTTCGCCAGAGGCCTCAGTAGAGATACTTGGATTTTGTTGGTGACAGATACCTTAAATTGAATTTTTACCCTCCACAGACTCCATATAACACTTTGTCAGTGTCAGCCTATCTAGGGTTCTGTCCTCGCTAGACTGTAAAATAACTGTAACGGCAGAAAGTCAAAGTAAAAATCAATGTCAGCTTTCCTGTGTATTTGCATCAATAGCTATCATTATTTTTGGCATATCAAATGGCCGTAGAACTCTACATATCAGCTCAATTTGGCATGTGCAACTTGCACTTTATACCTGTGCAAGGAAAAACTTGCACACACTTCCATTTAAGTTTATTTTACATTCATGACTCTTTTTGTCCTTCACTGTACTATCTAATTTTGCTTCAGATTCAGAATTCCATAAGAAATTATATATTTTTCATGTTTTGCTTCATTGTCTGATAAATGTTACGCTGCTATATCTTGCGTAGCTTTTCAGGCGTGTTTTACATATTCACCGTACATGTTGTCTGCTATATGAAACAATATTGGCAATATTCTACGCTGAATTCCAGTACAGAGTAGTTTAGAGCAGCGTAACTTTGCAAGAAGTTGTATTTTACGCTGCATTTTTATGAAACAAGATTGTGGTGTATTATTCACATTCTACGCGGCATTATGCTACTTCTACGCTATAAGCATAAGTTACGCTTTTTATGAAACGGGGCCCTGGTGCGAATTTGTGACTGGTGCGAGGAAGGTGACACTGAAAACCAAACAAATAATGTCTATATGGTTATAAAGACACAGGAGGGGGCCTTATGAAAAGTCCTCTACTAACTAACTAATAAGAGAAGCAGCATTGCATCGTGTGAGTAGGAATGGGTGCATGTTTTCCTTTGTATATGGCAGATTGGTGTGAATTTTTGGTGGCTGGTGGTGCAAGAATTTTAGTTGGCTGGTGCGACTTGTCTGGCCTGCTGCCATACTTTGCAGACAGGTTCTTGGTGACAGTGTGAGCCAAGAATTTATATTTTCCCCAATTGTACTACAAGGAATCTAATGAAGGGCTGTGCCAAAAGATTTTTTTGTCTTTTCTTATTATTTTTTTCAGGTATATTTTCCATACAAGTTTCATCTCAAAAACACTCTTCCAGCGCTACGTCAGCATCTCTCGCTTTACTTCACCTGAGTGAATCACTACACGCGTCTTACGTAGGAGCGAGAGAGCCTGTGATTTGGAGAGTGACATTTTGTGTGTTTGGTTGTTGGTATGGGTAAGAACGAGTAACTATGGGTATGGACTGTGTGCAGGACTGGGAGTGTGACGTGTGTGTGGGTGAGTATGGTGAGTGTGTGCGTGCATGCGCATATTGCTTCAGCTTGTGTGCAATTGTGTACTTGTGTAATGTGTATATGTATGTGACGGCATGCACTTTGTGAGTTACATTCCAACAATGCAAAGACAAAGTACACTCCGGACGCTATTTTCAATTTCAAGTGATATTTTGCGGCCATCAGAGAGCTATGACTGGTGGAGGGCCAATCTTCCCATCTCTCCCCATTTTTCGTGAAAATTCCCGATCCTATCCTTCTTCCTCGCAACTTTTACCTCTTTTTCGGCTTCTGACCGTAAATACTGTATAAAATGTGCCGCTGCTGGTTCTCGTTTAGTTAAACGGGCTTTGAATATGACCAACTTGGCTACCGTCACTATAAGAATATCAATTTGTTTACCGCTTTCAAGGGAGGGAAGAAACCAGTCTGGCTTCTGAAAAAGGTAGGTAACACTGTACTGCTCGCGTAGCTGATTTTGAATATTTCTAATATAGATTTGGGTCTTTGGGCATGACCAAAACAGGTGCTCTATAGTTTCAATGGATTCGCAACAGAAGGTGCATAACGCAGATTCAGCTCTGCCTATAGAGTGAAGGTATCTATTTGTAGCTGTTATCCGTGACAT
The DNA here is from genome assembly GCA_034440635.1 of Lepas anatifera. Taxonomy (NCBI): domain Eukaryota; kingdom Metazoa; phylum Arthropoda; class Thecostraca; family Lepadidae; genus Lepas; species Lepas anatifera. Next base: position 94,675 of record JAOTON010001776.1, on the reverse strand, counting down.
TACTTTGAAATGAAACGATTGCAAATATGTACTCTTCGTTGTTAAACATATGGCAAACATACTCCCAACATAGGGTGATTCTATGCCATCTTGTCTCCATCGATTTATCCATAGTTGTTGGGAATGCTCATATTTTTTTCTTAAATCGGTAATAAATTCTCGGTAGGCTATTTTTTCGTGTTTGTATTTTTGCTAATAAGCGCAATCTGATATGGCAACGTTGGCTGGGGGAATTTCAGACTATTCGCACAGTTTTATACATTTCTAGGTAGTCCGCGAATCAATGACTGGTAACACAGAAAAGTCATTGGTATATTATAAATACGTTGCAGCTCGGCATGTGTGAAAGGCCTTGCAGCATCAGTATTTACGAGATCGCCGATGAATCGAAGACCCTTAGCATCCCAATCCTTCACAATCGTGGTTTTAAACTTTGTAAAATTAGAAAACCATAGTTTACTGGTGAGAACATCGTCATCTGGAGGTTTGTAAAGTTGAATGAACTCTGCCCATGATTCTAAAACGTTCAACCAAAATGGATTTTGAATTGTCTTAACAACTTTTCTTAACTTTATGTCGCCGTAGGTAAGCAGTTGTTGCACTGGTGGCAAATTATGTCGAATGAGAAGCGTCCATGTCTGTTCCGAGGTATATAAGCGTTTTACCCACCCGACTTTTAAGCTTTTAATGAATGAGGGCAAGTCTGTGACGTGTAGGCCATCATGCATTGTTCTTTGTGATAATTTGGCACGTTTTACTGGATCGCTTCTATTGTTCCAAAGAAAATCATGAAAAATTTTGTTGAGTCGCTGAATCATGCTTGGGGAAGGAGTTGGTAATGATATAAAAATATGTACCAGTTTAGACATCAGCAATGATTTAATTACAGTTACTTTACCCATCAATGTTAAATTTCGTCTCCTCCACTGTGTGATCTCGTGACGAATGGACTCAACTTTCTCTTTTAGGTAATGTTCAGTTATTGAATCATTTGTTTTATTGAACTTAATACCCAGAACCTTTAATTCGTCCACGAAGGTGATGCCTAATGTATTATTGCACAGTGTTGCATTTATTGGTCCGATTGGTAGGCACTTCGTTTTGCTTACGTTTAGTCTGAGGTTCGAAAAGTGTGAGAACCTTGTCAGTTCCGTGATAACTGTTGTCAAAGAGTTCTCGTCGGCTTTGACAAACGTGATCAGATCATCAGCGTATTGGGAGACGCGAATCTCGGTAACGTATTCGTTGCGGATTCCAATCTGGATTCCACTGAATTGCGTTGACATTTTCAGCTGAGAAGCAAGAGGTTCCACTACCAAGTTGAACAAATATCCGCTGGCTGGGTCGCCCTGCCTAATACCTTGACTTAAAAATATTTTATCCCCTAGAAATCCATTCAGCAATACTCTAGAAAAAATTTCCTGAATTAAGGTACAATAAGTTAATAAGTGATCTAAATTGCGGTCCAAAGTTATAGGATACTAAAGCCTTTTTCAAGAAGCTCCAAGAAACGGACTCGAACGCCGCCTCAAAATCGGCTGCAAGAATGAGGCCAGATTGTTCCTCCTTATTGAGGTAATCAATGACATCATAAACCAGCCGCGTATTTTCTCCTAGGTATCGGCCTTTAATGTATGCTGACTGACTCGGAGAGATAAGAGTGTCCATTACGCTTTTAAGCCTGCTAGCAATGACAGTAGAAATAATTTTGAAATCTGTGTTCAAAAGGGATATGCCTCTAAATGCCTTCAGGGAATGTTCTGCCTGACCTGATTTTGGAATGAGAGTAACAATTCCTTCCCAAAATGAATTACACATATGCCCTTGCATTATGTTGTTGTTGAGGACTCTTAACAGGAAAGGACCAAGGAAGGTCCAGAACTGTTTAAAGAATGGTGCTGTAAAGCCATTAGCACCTGGAGAACGCCCTTTTTTCATGCTGTTCAACGCCTGCGTAAGCTCGATGAGAGTGACTGGCTTATCTAGTTCCATTTGCTGAGGGTGGCTTAATCTATTGTCAATTGTATTTTGTAGAAAGCCCGAGGCCTCTAACAGATTATGGGTTTCTTTGTATTTTTTTGAAAAATGCTTAGTAAACTCCTCTAAAATTAGTCGATTATTAGTGATAAGCTGGTCTCCTTTCTTTAAGCAATTTATTGATTTTCGTATCGAGTTTCTTTTTTCAAGATTGAGAAAATACTTCGAGCACTTCTCCCCCTCTTCGTGCCATGCTACCCTGGATCGAGTAATAAAGCCTTGAATTCTCGGTGCTCGTATTTCCTCCAGCCTGTATTTTGCTCTTGCTAAATGGTTGTAAATTTCGGGAGATTCATTTGGAACTAACTTTTCTAACCGTTCAATTTCCTGCATAATTTTCGTTTCTTCATTACGTTGTCTCCGCGCTTTGCGCTTCGAATATTGTACTGTTTGGCCCCTAATCATTATCAGTAGAGTTTCATAGAAAAGATTGATATCAATACTAAATTCTAGTTGAGAAAAATGTAATGGGTTCGATCGGAATTCGTTAGTATATATTGGAAGTGCGTACTGGCTAACTTGCTCATTTATGCAGTCTTTAATACATGTTATGTATTGAGGGTCGTCAAGGAGGCTTTCATTAAACTTCCAAAGTCCTGGGCCCCTTTCGAGATTTGGCTCCTTGATGGACCACGTAACGCTACTGTGATCAGTTCTATATGCGGGAACAATTTCACAATGGTCAATGTGTCTAGCCAGTTCGTTGTTGGTAAATACCATGTCCAGTCGACCAAATTTTAAGGGATTGGGCTTACGCCAAGTGAACTGATATTCACACGGGTGTATATTACGCCATAAATCAATCAGATTATATCTCTCGATGACTTGAAGGAAACGGCGTTTTGCATTTATGTTACCTTCTCGGAAATAATTCGAATCTCTCTGAAGGTCCATAACAAAATTCCAGTCTCCAGCAATCACTAGGTTTTCAGGTACCATTGATTCCATGCATCCTTCCAATTCGTCGTAAAAGTCCGGATTATCTTCATTTGGTCCATAAACACTAATGAAGGAGTACACGTTTCTACGTATTTGACAATTTATGGCCTTAAAGTTACCATTCGTACCTTCAGTCTCCGATAAAATGTCGTGAGGCAATGTATGTTTGATAAGGATTGAAGTACCTCGACTCAAGCTCGACTTGCATGCATGATAACATTTTCCTTTCCATAAAAGATCAAAGTACGGCACTGATCGTTTTGTGAGGTGAGTATCCTGTAAAAAGATAACGTCGTAAGAAGACTTTTTTAAGAAATCAACAACATCTCGTCTTTTTTGTTGTGAGGCAAGCCCTCTACAATTCATAGTCATGAATCGCAATTCAGACATTTTTTAACTCTGTAAAATCCAGTCCGGAATGTACTCGAAGGTTGAAGTAACAAGTTTTGTCTTTTTGTACTGCTGCTTGTAGTGCTATCGAAATGTTCGCGCAAGCTGAATTATGATGTAATGTGTTTGATGTGTGATGCGTGTTAGATGTGTTGGACACAGGGCTCCCTGCAGTCACTAGACGAGCGCCACCTATAACTAACCTGGCACACGGATGCTGCCCATCTGGCAGCACCAAGGATGCGTACCAGCCTACCGCCATCTATCCCACAGGCGCTAGAGACCGGGCCCGGACGCACAAAACAAAGCATGACGCGAAAAAGAAACAAAATGAGGTAACTAAATAGCTTGAGGGCTCACGACAAAACGAATATTTGAGCATTATCACAACTCATAAAGTCAAAAGCCACAAAAGCGTGATCCGTTCTAGCAGTACAGAAGTCGGTGCTTCCAAAACCAGAGAGCATTGGGGAAAAAACAAAACAAAGACAAGCTGCCGCTGTCGCCGCCTCTGCGCTCCACAGGCGGGCTGTGTCGTTCATACCATTACATGTATAGATCATAGTGTACCCTCAACGAATTTTTGGAATGCATATCCTAAGGTTTCAGTTACTAAAAAAGGTTCGCACTACCAAAGGATCAAAGTAAATACCTGCTACCACCGGCGACCCGCAGCGCGGCCCCGCTCCACCAGGCCGCGCGGCCCCGAGAGACGCTGCTGTGCTGGAGTCGGCGAGGCCACGCGGCCGGCAGGTCCAGCCACGACGCGGATCACCAGCAGACAGCGGCAGCACATCAGTCAGCAGTCCACGAATGCACCTGCCATGATCGTCGGGCGTTAGTACGGACTCAAACACAACGCAACAAGAGCACCGCATTACATGAATATAGACACTGACCCCTTGAGAGATCTCCGGTCTGGTTGTTTGGTAAAAGCATCCGCAGGGACGTTTGAGATAACAGTACTTCTCGCTATTTAAACAAAGAACACCTTAGCTATCAATTCTATCATACACTCAACAGTGTTATACTCCACACAATATCCACCAATATCCAGCGCTTTCCTGAACTTTACCAGTCTCAACATAAAGGCAGCTGAAGGCCATCAGTTCTCTCAACTGGAGAATGTCCTATATGTTTATTGTGACCGAGTGTTAACAATGAAGCACCTCTCACCACATAGTTACAACAAACCGACGGCAGTCGCGCAGCCGGCACCGCGCCCCGGCAGCGGCGCATCGCAGAGCCGCGCGGCCCGCCGTCGCCGCCGCCGCCGCCCGGGCCGCGCGGCCCCGCCAGCGACCTCGGCCGGAGTCACCAATAAGCTGGACACTGCTAACACATATTATGCATGTTTGAGCGGTCATGGCAACGCTGATTATCGTCACAGTTTGCCTGTTACAACTAAAATATTTTTAGAAATGTTCTACAGTTCTAAACTTTACTTGCTTATTTCATGAGCTTGATTTCAGTTCTCCATTTTTAATCCAAACAGATACTAGGCATAAAAAAACATGTCAATACGTGCGCCATCAGTTGGTATAATAAACAAAAAAATATTGCAGACTCCTAAAGTGCCAGAACGGCTTATATGCGGAAAACACCAAAAAATCTGGCCCCTTCGGTGTAAATCATTCCGAGACTCAAAATGCTTTGGATCAGAACGCTGAAAAATACAACGAATAAAAATCCTCAGTCGAACACTTATTTAATAGTCTGAGGAAGTTCATCACATATAGTGGTGTTCTCACTTCGCCGGAGAGACGGATGGGTGCTGGTTTCATTGCTCGATAACTAGGGTACGGTGCAATGTGCGAAAAGGATGTGATCGCACCCAATGACACCACATTTGTACGCTTACCGACGTTAGCTGGTTAGTCCTGGCCAGATCACCGTATTATCTTGACATGAACGAAAAATGTTATATCTTCACCTCCCTAACTTTACGAGTTGCACTGTGGACGATGCCAGCACAGCTGCACCGCCATGTGGCACCACTGAAACGCTATGCTCTGAACTCCCGACTGTCAGACCGGTTCACTCTATCAGCCGACGACTGCACATCACCGAAATGTCCGGCCGTTGGTGCCTTCGGATGCGATCGGGTGGTCGCTGCTTTTGTAGCACTAGCGGTGACGGCTGGTCTCGTCCTGAAAGCTGCTGGTTTGGGAGAAATTTCCGGCGGGAACCGCTTGCCGTTAAGCACACGAAGCAGATGGGCTTCATCAGGAACCCTGATGTTGGGTCCGCCTTTCTCCTTTTTGCACCAGACAGTGCCACGACGGCTGAAGACAGAGGCAATTACAGCTCCATTTTCCTGCCGTCGGGCTCGCAGCAGTTCTTGAAAGATGTTGTTGTTTGAAGTCGTCAGACATTCCGCTATGTATAGCGGAGCCATCTTGCGGCCGTTTGGTACACCACTATCGGCCCTCGGTAGACTGAATCTACTCTCGTAGACTCTGTCCCTGATGCTCCGCCTCACGAACTTAACGATCACACGGTCGTCAGATCTCAGTCTATGGGCTATGTTTACGTCACTCACACTTAAATTCAGTTCTGGGACTCTCTTGTTCAGGGTATCTACCACCCTTTCTTCCATAACCTCATTGTTATTACGGTGCTTGAAGTCGGCACATGAGACTATCAATGAGGACAGTCTCCGATTCATGTCCATGCTTTCAACCTGATCCTGGAGGCTTTGGACTTTGGCTGACTCCTCTTGCAACTTTGTCTTCAGCTGCGCAATCTCGGCTGCTTTGTCCATGTTTTCGGCTTCAACAATTTCCACCCGTCTTTCCAAGGCCTCGAATTTTGAATTGAATGCCACAATTACCTTTGCAGTAGCACCTTCTACCATTTGCTTAATCGCCTCCATGGTTTCCGCGTTTAAGCCTACTGGAGCTGCTGGTGAAGGAGCCATGGAGCGCCGTTTGGCATCTGGTTGGATCTCGTTTGGGGGCGAATTGAAGGATTCGCCCGGAGCGTTGCGTTTAGCCTTCCTGGCCTCCCCTCGACGCACAAAATCTGTAACAGTTAGCTGTTTTTTTGCGTGCATGGAGGCTGTTTGTTGCACTTTCTTCGCCGGAAGTAGCACCATCAGCAGTGAAAATCACCTCTTCTCCAGCGTCAGTATCAGATTCCATGTCGTGTAAAAAGCCGCACTCGTATTCTCACTCTCGGAAAAGTCACTGATTCTCCAAGTCTCCACACACTATTCACTCACTTCATAGAGTAGGATTTTCACCATCCACGACCACAAACCACCTTCGCTTATGCGCCCGGGCCCGCCTCCGCTGCGCTCAAAGAGCCATCACTGCGCCCGACTCAACCAAACCGAGCAAACAGCTGACCCGACCCGCGCCAGCGCAGCGCTGTGGGGCACGTCTGCTCCGCCCGGTGGTCACCGTCAAACGTGCCAAAAGATATAATTACAGTTTATTTGCTCCACTTTGCATGCAGGATTTGAGGAGGCAGGCCATTGAACTTGATATCAACTTAAAAGCATACTTCTCGGCACAGTACTGTTTAATCTATCAGCTTTTGGAAGCTTATTAAAACATTAATTCATCATTTTCTTTTTTACAACAATTTTAATCAAGTATTGTGTGTGTACATCCCCAGGTTCTTGGTGACGGACCAGTTTGAAAACTGACATGGAAACAGTAAGTCGGGCGGACTTGGAGAGACTGACAATGATGTACAAGTATGTGTATTTGTGCCAAAGCTTAACCTTTTTGTGATGATAGCGAAGTTATTGTGAAATTTTTTTCTATTAACACTCTTGTTAGTTTTATCAAAACTTGTGTTGCACTTGTGCCATGTGATTTAAAATGAATGAGCAGTCTGGCAAGGCACACAAAAACCTTGGTCTGGTGAGTCGATTGTTTCAAAACTCACCATTTTTTCCTAAATTCGTGTCTTCTAAGTAGAGATCTGCATTAGCAGGACAAGAATATGAGGAGGGGTGGAGGAGTCAAGTCCAGTAGTAGCAGGAAATATTTGTTTCTCGTGACAAAGAGTTTTCAGACAATCAAAAATGCAGCCAGGGGATTTCATTGTCAATGTCCACAAGTAAGGCACATCCGTAAATCCCATAAAGCAGCGTGCTTAATTAAAAGTGACACATGAAGAGATATAAGGCTCCAATAGTAATTTTAATCTCATCTTCCCCAAGGAGGAAAAGCGGTGCTTGATCGGAAAACAAGACCATGGAGTTGGGCCCATATGCCAACCCCGCCAACTTTCCGCCAGTCCATATTACTATTGTTATGGGCGCCACAGACCTTGTTGTCGGCGCGCCTAAACCACCAATTAGAGAACACATGCAGGCAATAGTAAGGACAAAATAAAATACACAACAAATTTATGTATAGGAAAAAATATCGTCGGCCATCAGGTGGTTAGAAAAAAATACCAACAACACGGCATCCCTATTTCCCCACACCCACAACCGGCCGCGGCCTCGGCAGTGCCGCCGGCGCAGGCAGCCGGACGTTAGTAGTATGTATATGTACGTTAGCGAAGGGTAGAGACAAAACAGTTGAAACCAAATAAAGTCTAGGCCGCAGGAGAGAATCATCAATTTTGCACAATGGCCTATGGGGACAGTTTAAAGGAGCCAAAAATGTTAGTTTTGGTCATCTTCGACAAACCGACAGGGCCCCGTTTCATAAAATTAAAAGCGGCGTGTTTACACCACACACCCAAAGACGCCGACCAGATCAGTTCACAAGACGGACATCACAAGCCGAAATCAAATGCACGGAATTCGCCCAATAGAATGGAATACCCCTTCAAATAGACGTGAACGCTTTATTAACAGAAAACCATAATATTTTCAAAAATATTAAAAAATATGTACTATTGCTCTATTCGATTTAAGTCACTACTTTACAAAAGCGCCGAAGAGCACTACACGGCCAAAAAAACACGTATTTGTTTTAGCAGTACGCCATTTTAGGAGTGCGCAAAAGGCTAAAAGTATTATGTGTGCGAGTGTAGTCAGCGAATTGTTGTTTACTAATCAGAGGACGAGGCGAACCTATAATTCGAAACGAAAGATAGAGAACATCTAACAAGATCAAGAGCGGTACTAGGAGGACCAGGTATACATCATTTCGCACAGGCCCGTAGAGTCTGGTTTTCAGATACCAATTACCCCCAAGACCCAAGACACTTCAGTGTCAGCCTATCAGGGTTCGTCCCCAGACGTAAAAACAGTAAGGCAAAGCAAAAAAACAATGTAGCCCGATTCACAAAGCCAGGGCAGCCAGAGCTTAGGGGGACACCAACTAGGCACAAAAAGGGCACTTAACGAACCTAAAAACACAACTTTTATATCATTTTGGGCATCTTGGTTCAATAAAACAAAATCATCAAATATTAAAACAAAAACAAAAACACCAAAATCCAGTACCAAAACACACTTTTGGAGATTAGGACAGCCAACTAATCAAATACTAACATCAGCGGACAGGATATCGTACAATCCAGTAACATATGAGTCGACAATTTTTGTTATGCCCACTGGTTTGTCGGACGAGTGACCCGGCGAACACGGATTAATCGCCCCACAATCGCCGGGGACGAGGGCAAGTGTCTTAAGAACACATTTTGCGCCGAAATTGGGGAACCTTAACCGTTATTAAGTTCCATATTCTCAGGATCGGTCCCAGTTAAGAGTAAACAAAAGGAACAGGCCGGTGGTTTAGAGGGTGGACAGGTAAAATGTAACAACTAGTTCTTCATTTAAATTAATTGAGAAATCCGGTTTAGGGCGTGCCGAGCCAGGGGCACATGCCTTTTTATCATCCCTTCCCAGAATCCACCAATATAATAAGCAATTTATATAACCTGGGGTGCCTAGGTATCACAAGCCGTTTTAGAGATTCCTCATTCCTCGTTAGCTCCGTTTTACAAGGGGAGTTTCCATTGTGTTCTTATTCCCCATCTATTCAAGACCAGCTCTGGGGCCCCCAAATGTGGATCAGAGGCCCCCAGAGCAGCTTCCCCCATCCCCCAGTTGTGCCTCCAGGGACTAAACTAGCTCAGTGAACCTGCCCCGAAATGATGGGAGTTGGCCTTGTGTTATTATTATCTGTCTATTCAAGACCATCTCAGGGGCCCCTGATGTAGATCAGGCCACAGAGCAGCTCATTCTTCACCCAGGGACTAGACTAGCTCATTGGTCCCAGAGATGTGGTCATCAGACTAGCTCATGGGCCACAGATAGGCTCATAGGGCCTTAAACCAGTTCAAGAAGCCCCAGAACAGTTTAAGGTGCCAGATCACCTCAGGGGACCTCAAGCCAACTTAGGGGCTCTCACAAGCTCAGCGCCCAGACCAGCTCAGGGTACACTCAGAACCTAGACCCACTCTTGGGCCCCAGATCAGCTCTTGGGGCCCCAGATCAGTTCAGGGGCCTCAAGTCAGGTCAGGGGACAGGATCAAGTCAGGGCCACTAAATCAGCTCAGGAATCCCTCACCAGCTCGGGGCCCAAGCAGTTCAAAAGCCCCAGAGCTGCTCAGGGAACACCAGATCGGCCCATAGGGCACCAGATCAGCCTCGGGGACAAATAATCAGATCAGTGGTCCCCGACCAGCTCGGGGCCCAGATCAGCTCGGGAATACCAGATCAAGTCAGGAGGCACTTAATCAGCTGAGGAGCCCCATACCATCTCAGGGGCCCTCACCAACCCCTGTGGGCCCAGCTCAGCCCAGGGCCTGGGAGCTGCTCAGGAAATCACGTAATCACACCAGGAGGTCCAGGTCAGCTTAAAGGGCACCATACTAGCAATGTAGCACCAGACTAGCTCAGAGGGAATCAGATGGGCTCAGGAGACACACTGATGACTCAGCAGGCACTAGATCGACTCAGGGGGCATTAGTTAAGTTCAGGGGGCAGTATATCTGCTCAGGGTGCACCAGATCGATCAGCTCAGGGGGCAAGTTCAAGTCAGGGGTACTAAATCAGCTCAGGGATCCCTCACCAGCTCGGGGCCCAATCAGTTCAAAAGCCCCAGAGCTGCTCAGGGGACACCAGATGCCCATAGGGCACCAGATTAGCTTAGGGTACAAACAATCAGATCAGTGGTCCACGACCAGCTCGGGAATACCAGATCAAGTCAGGAGGTACTTAATCAGCTCAGGAGCCCCATACAATCTCAAGCCTCATCAGCCTCTGTGGGCCCAGCTCAGCCCAGGGCTTTAGAGCTGCTCATTAAATCACGTAAGGAGGCCCAGGTCAGCTTAGCTCAGGCACCAGGTTAGCTCAGAGGGCACCAGATGGACTCAGGAGGTGCCATATCGACTCAGGGGCATTATTGCATCTCAGGTGGCACCAGATCGATCCGCTCGGGGGCTCAGATCAGCTTCCAGCCCCCGGACTATGGCAGGAGCCTAAATCAGCTCAGGGAGCAACATAACAGCTCAGGGGACACAAGGTGGGCTCAGGGCCCACCAAACCAGCTCAGGGGGGCACCAGGCTATCTAAGGAGACATCAATAATCAGCTGAGGGGGCACCTAATCAGCTGAAGAGGCACCATATTGACTTAGGAGACGGAATCAACTTGGGGAGGCATGAGATCAGCTCGGGGGCCCGAATCAGCTCAAGGGGCACTAAATCAGCTATTAGGGCACCAAACAAGCTCGGAAGCATTACACTAACTCAGAGAGCATTATATAGGTTCAGGAGGCACAATTATTTGCTCCGTGGGGCACTCGATTGACTCAGGGGCACCAGATCAGCTTAGAGGGCAAGTAATCAGCTCAAGGGGCCAAGACCAGCTGAGAGGCCACGAGATGAGCTCAAAGAGCACCACATCGGCTTTACCCGTACGATTATTGGCGACAATGAGGCATTAGGTGGACACATACTAGGCGCCCATACTCTTCCCGGGTGCTTGGAAAGGCGAAAGAATACCCTAGCTGACCGAGAAAGGTATTAAGTTGTCCAACAATAGTTTCAATCGCTACATGCGGTCCAGTTACATCTAGGTTCAACGGCTAGGGCACTAAATTTCGAGCGGCACGGCCCAAATTGGGTACACCACCTGGCCATTAAAAGGGCACCCCTGCAGTGATGGGGGCACGTGCCCCCTGTGCCTTCCTGGCTGCACCCCTGGACAGTAGATCAACTCCGGGAGGCATTAAATAAGCTCAGAGGGCCCGGATCAGCTCAAGGGGCACTAAAACAGCTGAAAGGACTCCAGGCAAGCTCGGAGGCATCAGACTAACTCAGAGAACATTATATAGATTCAGAAGGCACAATTATTTTTTCAGGGGGGGGCACCAGATTGACTACGAGGGCATCAGATCAGCTCAGAAGGCACATGATCAGCTCCAGGGTTCAGAGCGCAGGGGCACCAGATGAGGTCAAGGGGCACCAGATTTGCTCTGCCCATACGATTATTGGCGACGATGAGGCATTATCTGGAAACGGATTACGTGCCTATACTATTCCCGGGTGCTTGGAAAGGCGACAGAATGTTTTAGGTGACCAAGAAGGCACTTAATTGTCAAACAATAGTTGAAATCGCTAAATGCGGCCTAGTTCCGTCTAGGTTCAACGGCGTAGGGCACTAAATTTCGAGCGGCACGGCCCAAAGGGGGTACACCACCTGGCAATCAAAAGGGCACCCGGCACCGATGGGGGCACGTGCCCCCTGTGTCCCCTGGCTGTGGCCCTGGACAGTAGATAAACTACGGGAGGCATTAAATAAGTTCAGGGGGCCCGGATCAGCTCAAGGGGCACTAAAACAGCTAATAGGGCAACAGGCAAGCTCGGAGGCATCAGACTAACTCAGAGAACATTATATAGATTCAGAAGGCACAATTATTTTCTCAGGGGGGCACCAGATTGACTACAAGGGCATCAGATCAGCTCAGAGGGCACATGATCAGCTCCAGGGTTCAAGACCAGCGCTCAGGGGGCACCAGATGAGGTCAAGGGGCACCAGATTTGCTCTGCCCATACGATTATTGGCGACGATGAGGCATTATCTGGATACGGATGACGTGCCTTTACTCTTCCCGGGTGCTTGGAAAGGCGACAGAATGCCCTAACTGACCAAAAAGGCACTTAATTGTCAAACAATAGCTTAAATCACTAAATGCAGTCTAGTTCCATCTAGGCTCAACGACGTAGGGTACTAAATTTCGAGCGGCACGGCCCAAAGAGGGCACACCACCTGGCAATCAAAAGGGCACCCCGGCACCGATGGGGGGGCACGTGCCTCCTGTGCCCCCCCTGGCTGCGCCCCTGTCAATAGCTATCATCATTTTTGGCATATCAAATGGCCATAGAACTCTACATATCAGCTCAATTTGGCATGTGCAACTTGCACTTTATACCTGTGCAAGGAAAAACTTGCACACACTTCCATTTAAGTTTATTTTACATTCATGACTCTTTTTGTCCTTCACTACACTACCTAATTTTGCTTCAGATTCAGAATTCCATAAGAAATTATATATTTTTCATGTTCTGCTTCATTGTCTGATAAATGTTACTCTGCTATATCTTGCGTAGCTTTTCAGGCGTGTTTTACATATTCAACGTACATGTTGTCTGCTAGATGAAACAATATTGGCAATATTCTATGCTGAATTCTAGTACAGCGTAGTTTAGAGCAGCGTAACTTTGCAAGAAGTTGTATTTTACGCTGCATTTTTGTGAAACAAGATTGTGGTGTATTATTCACTTTCTACGCTGCATTATGCTACTTCTACGCTATAAGCATAAGCTACGCCTTTTATGAAACGGGGCCCAGTGGGACACGTTCACTTTAGTTTCAGAGGGCACCGGACCGTGGGTGGCCCGGAGTGGCCAATTCTCTGTTTTCTTGAATATAATTGGTAGTTTGGGTCCGATCCTGATACGAACTAGATGGTTTTGCTATGTGTCGGTATGGTGAAGAAGGATGCTTGCACGATGGAGATTCTTTTGTTACCTGTTTTTTTTCAAAATAAGGAAAAGGGATCTGTGAATCTGTTTGTGACAACACCGACGCACTGCAGATAGGTACAGGCGTGTGGTTCGATAAAACGACAGTTGTGACATGACCGTTCATGGATGGGCGGAGTATCATCCGTCTCTTTTCACCTTAACTGTATTAGCGCCTTTTCAACCTGTTTGGAAGGAGAGTGTACGAACTTGAAATAGGTCTGCATGTCTCCCAACAGATAGGCAACCGAAATAACATTTTGAAGGGCTGAATCAGTCATTCCCGTCAAAGTTTGGGAGAACAGAATGGAGGCAAAATCCAACTGCAGGTGCTGACTGTATTAACCGCATGTTTAGGTAGGCGCCCTAAAATTATAACTATGAAGATTAATTCTAAGCTTTTTATTTCGAATCTCCCGTCATTTTTTCCAGGTTTTTGACCACCGGGCATATTTTAGAGCCACGAATTTCGACTCATGAATCCTGTAGTCTACTGGACGATTCTCCATGCAGTGTATTCTTGTTACATGGTATCATTTTGAATGTTCAGTCGTGATGATTACCCTTTGGGTCTGGTTTGAACAGTTGCCCAGGAATAAAGCATTTCACAATATAATAGTGGGAACAGAATCGCGTCTTGTAAATATGTCATTTCTTCCATCGCATAATACTGACGGGAAACAGCAGCACCTACCCCGCCGCGCTTCATCCACCTGTTTCTTCATATGCCCGCAATTTGACCTAAACAAAATGGGGTCTATGTCATAGTCAGGTCATGAGGCTTGGTCAAGTTATATCACGTTGGTATCACGCAGGCGACAATGTTGAGCCGCCAACACGCCAGATGCGGTCACCAGCCACTCATGGTGAAAAAGACAAACAGTGATAGCAATTGATTAACAACTGTAGAAGCGACACAGGTTTCCATGCACTCGCTCACAGTTCCCGATACTATGACCGGTTCGTGTATGCGTGTGTGGTCTGAAAGGTAGAACACTGTGTGACCTGTGTATTGCTGTTGCAGCGAAGAAGAAGTCGCCGATTCACACGCCGCCAAACTTTCGAAGCGCACACGAGCGTCATCGACCTGACCTGCGACCGCGACTCGGACGGCTCAGACGATGAGGTGTTCTTCGTGCGCGAGGAGTTGCCGCCACCGCCGCCAGATGTCAGTGCTCATAGTCCGGGGCGTTGTGTCACTGATAGTTAGGCTACGTTAGTCAACTTGATCTAGATTACGCTCATGCGGGCCGCTGCCATCTGGTCGCTGCGAGCATTTCAGCGCCTGGGAACTCCAGTTCCCAGTCAGCTACGCTTTTTACAGTACATCTGGACATTCTTCCGGATGTTGTCCTTGGCACACATATGGATCCCATAGTAGTTATTTGCAAAAGTAATTCAAGAATAATTGCTGGCGTCGCCATTTGACTAGCCAGAGTGAGAAGGATAATGAACTTGCTGCATCTCCCTCTAGTGCTGTTTAGAGTAGCGCGATGCTTACTTCTTTGCATGCAGCAGCTCATATATTTCTGGGGTTGAATTACCGTTGTGGACTTGTTTTAAATATGGAAAGGTGGAAGCTCGGAACATAATTGATAGGCTACTTGTATTCCTGACGAAGTTCTTCTTAATTACTTTTTGGCAATCGTAATATTTAATTCTTATGCTGTGCAGTGCATTTGAATTTCGCTAGTTTGCGGGGAGGGGGGCAGAGAGTTACTCCGTAGCTCTCTGACGGCCGTCGTAGCAAATACCAGTAGGTGGGTGGGGGAGGGGGAGTAGTATAAGGGCTCTATTTCGCTCAGAATCTTTGTCGTGACTACATGAAAAGGTGTGAGGTCAGTTCTGAGACGCCTGACGGCCGATAGTTTACACACTACACAGTGCGGCTGGCAACTAAATCTGAGTGGGGTAACCGTCGCAATGTATGTTGAATGCTGACATTCAAGCTGACCTAAGATTATGGACCTTGCCTGGTCGTGGTGGGATTGTGTGTCTTGTTTTTTAAGAGCTTTCCTGACACGCCTATCCCAAAAACAAACCTATAAATGCGTGGGAAAATGTGTGAAGCCCCAAAAAAGGTCGAACTGTTAAGACCGTCCGGTCTGCATTTGTCTTTTAACTTATGCATGTAATAATGTATACAATTTTGAAGAAAAACCATGGTTAGTAATGAGAGATAACAGTCTGACTTAATACGAATCATCTCAACCGAAATGACATTTTCACCCGTGCGGAATTAACACGCGCATTGACGGGGGGCGGGTACCCGCCCCCTCAGTTTTTTGGAGATAATATAAAAACAGCGGCGCGTACCGCCGCCGTACTTGGCATACCTTTTCTCAGATCATTTTTATAACTTTCAGAATATTAAGGTAAGGTCATCTCAGGTCGGTCACTAGTACAGGTCAAATGACCTGACCTCAAAAGAAGTTTAAGATAGCATAAGTCGGAGCAGGGTGAACTTACCCGATTGACACTCATGCTACGTAATTGGCCAACTATGTTCTCCAAAATATGCTTCCGGTGTTTTCGATATCGATGACCTAAGGTCAGGTACTATCAATGACCTCTCCATTAGAAATACATGGGAAGTGGTTTTAACTAAATAAACTGGTAATGGGTGATGATAGACTGTTTGTTAGCTTTATTAGATTGGCTTTGTCTTTGCGGTTCTAATGATACGCATTTTCACCTAATTTGACCTCGACCTGACCTCAGGTCTGGTCAAATGACATATTTAACCTAGCAAGGTCATATGATACATCATTCGATTTGCCTTGCTGCGATGATTCCAATGGTCTAATTTTTTTGCTCTATCTTGACTTGTTCAGATGTAATGGCTGAAAACTTTCATTTACATGCTATCCCTATTACGGCATGTTTTGACCTCCAGTGACCTTAAATTTGACCTGAAAAAAGGTTCGAATATTTTTGAAGGAGAAGTGTATGGGCTACCCAACGCCGTTTACCGTTTTTCGCTACTTAGCATGGTTCTCGAGATCTTAGGGGCGGGGGCGGGTACCCGCCCTCCCCCGTCAAAGCAAAGGTGGATCAGACCCCTGTCAACGTGCGTGTTAATGGTGGAGTCCCTGTGCTTTTTCGGCAGTCTCCAGTCTTACTGGGACTGGTGCTGGACGTGGAGACAGAGCCGGAGCCGCTGCATGATCCGGAGCCGGAGCCGGAGCCTGACCAGCAGCCGGAGCTGCGGGCGGCGGCGGCGGAGCAGAGGGCGCCCGCCGCCGGCCTGCCAGCCCGGCTGGCTGAGCGGAGGCGGCGGGCGGAGCTTCAGATGGTACAGCAGCTCCGGGACGCTGCCCAGCGTCGTGCTGCTGCAGGTACGGGACCGTTCGTGCTGCGCAGGAGTCCGGCGGTGCGGCGGCGCCTGGCTCGACATCCGGTGCCAGCAGCGGCAGCGGCGCCGGCACGGCGCGCACCGTCACCCCAACCCGACGTCCCGGCCCCTCAGGCCCAACCGCCACCTCCGGCAGGTGAGTAGGACCTCAGCATGGCTTGGTTAAACTGGGTTTGGTAGTGGCGATGGGACCCTTGTCTGGATCATACAGATGGCCTATGCAACGCCATGAATTGGGACGATTTTTATGCAGTCGTAGTTAAGAAATAATGACGAAACGTGATGTCTTATCGTGGCGTGCTACTATTTTGTTGTTGTTATTTGAGTGTAAGGGCGCGCCAACCAGTGTGGTCACATAGCGCCCACTTCGGTTTCGGCTACGTTCATAGTCAATTGGGTATCAGTAAAAGTAAGTTAAACTTGCTAATCTAATGACCTAGGTGAGATACAAAGGCCAACAGTCTTGTGTTAAAAAAGGTCACGAACTTTGTCTACTGCTTAACCAGGTAGTGCTACTATTTTGTCCGAACGCCTGAAATGCGCATGAAAGCTGCATCTGTTGTTCGATGAAAATTTTCATAGAATATGTAACGGTCACGTGACTAGAGATTGTCAATAATATCTGGGTATATATATATATATATAAAAAAAAAAAATAATAAATAAATAAAATATAATATATATATATAGTCCCTGATCCATTGTACTGGTTTTAAAATAATGTGTTTTTTTGCTGCCAAGCAACCATTTATAGATTGAAGAAGTATTTTTTAAATTAAAAGTGGGATTCTGTGCTAAAGTTTCTTTGCTGATCAGGTTGGCGTGGGCGCGGCGGTGTGGTGGTTATCGTATTCGCTTTCTACGTGGCTGACGGCTGACCTGGGTTCAAGGTCGGGCAGGTTCTCTGAGCTATGGGCAATTTGACTCCCCAGAAACCGTTCTAGCAAGGAAAGAGTTGGTGACGTCGTAGAACCTTGACAGCTGGTGGGTCGATAACTCCCACACATTAACTAATTGATCAGGGTGGTAGATTCAGATGCAATTCATCGTATCCTCAAACAATTTTGTCTCACACCTGTGCTTTTGCACCCCTTTTTAGGTTCATTTATGCTGTTTATGCTCTTTTTTACTTTCGTGGTGGTCCGCAGGGATCTGTTGTGGGATTCGAAGTATTTTTAGTTTTTTTAGGGATTTTCTCACACCTGTCGCCTTTTAGTCGTCACTTTTCTCATCTAGGGCCTTAGGTCATTTCCCTTGACATTCAGTATGGTGCCCTATCTGCAACAAGCCCTCCGAGAACTCAACATCTTCTCCAGCTTTGACCGCCAAAGGTTGGCTTGCATTCTCACTTCTGTTTCCTAGCTCGCCCGGGTTCAACTCTCCCCGGAAGTTTCTTTTGGCGTGTAGGAAGGAGGGTGTGACCCCGAGGTTCATTACTGACAGATTTGTAGGCATACGCTCCAGTTTTGGTTTCAGCTGCAAAATCCTATCCCAGGCGTCAACATTCCAAAAGACTATCCTGAATGAGTCAATCGTGGACAAGTTTAAAAGAGAAGCTTTTTTGAACAGGTTTATTCTTAGAGAACAGTGTTATGTAGAGACCCTCTCCTGTGTCAAGTCTCTCTGGCTACTTAGCCGCTGTGCCAGAGTTTTCTTATTCAGGTCCGCACTGTTCTTGAGGCTTCCTTTGCGGTTTTAGTGTATACTGTGAATTTTAGTTCACATATACAGTTTTAGTTGACGCACATAATCTTAGTTGTTCGACCGAGTTTGTATTTTTGTTTATCAGCGTTTTAGTTCATTCCACATCTCACACCTGTGCTTTTGCACCACTTTTTGGGTTAATTTAAGCTGTTTTATGCTCTTTTTTACTTTCGTGGTGTTCCGCAGGGATCTGTTGTGGGATTTAAAGTATTTTTAGTTTTTTTAGGGATTTTCTCACCTGTCACCTTTTACTCAATACTATTTCCACTTGACGTGTCACATGTGCCGCAACTCTTGGAGGCAGTATAAGGCCATATCGCTGAGTTAGTGAGGCCTTGACTAACGTCAGGGGCATGTTTACTATTCCCACGGAAGAAAAGCGTAATTCACATTTTTCGATTTTGAGATTTTTGTATCATTCGATGTAGAATGACAAGCTGCGTCTACTTATCAAACGATTTGACAAAGTTCCCTTATTTTTTAGTTATATCGTCTTTTCGAGCCAGTTCCAGGGTTCCTCAAATGTTAACACGCGCATTGACGGGGGCGGGTACCCGCCCCCCCTCGGGTTTTTCGGAGACAGCAGAAAAACGGCGGCGCGCAGCGCCGCCGTACTTGGTATACCTTTTCCCTCATCATTTTTGCAACTTCTGTGAAAATTTTAAGGATAGGTCATCTCAGGTCAGGTCCCCAGTACAGGTCAAGTGAACCGACCTCAAAAAAAGTTTAAGATAGCATAAGTCGGAGCAGGGTGAACTTATCCAATTGAAAGTTATATCACATAATGGGCTCACCGAGTTCTCTAAACTATGTTCCGGTATTTTTGATATCGATGACCTAAGGTCAGGTACGAAGCATGACCTCTCCATTGGTAATACATGGGAAATATGGTTTTTACTGAATAACTCAGTAACAGATGGTGATAGAGCGTTTATTTTAGCTTCATTAGACTCGCCTTGGCTTTGCGGTTCTAATGATATGCATTTTATATAATTTGACCCTGACCTGACCTCAGGTCAGGTCAAATCTTTGATTTGACCTAGCAAGGTCAAGTCATATATCATTCGATTCGGCTTGCTGCGAGGATTCATATGGTTCAAGTCGTTTTGCTCTATCTTTACTTGTTCAGATGTAATGGCCGAAAAACTTAATTTACATGTTATCCCTATGACGGCATGTGACGGCATGTTTTTGACCTCTGGTGACCTTAAATGTGACCTGACAAAAAAAAATGGTGAGAATATTTTCGATGGAGAAGCGGATGGGCTACCCAACACCGTTTACCGTTTTTTGCTACCTACCGTGGTTCTCGAGATCTTAGGGGGGCGGGTACCCGCCCCTCCTCGTCAATCCGAAGGTGGCTCAGACCCCCGTCAATGCGCGTGTTAAGCACAACGGAAAAAGCGCTCTCCCGTAAAATACTCAGGCTTTTCTTCCATTGCACCGCAGTATTGGCTACGCTTAAAGCAAATATGACATCTTTACAAAGGGATTTGAGCTCGGGTAGCCAGAGGATAGAGCATACCGGAAAACCGCGTGTTTGATATTGCATTTGTACTGGGGCTCACAATTTGTGGAGTACAATCTTCCCCCAGACCTATGTTTCGGGAAAACCATGGCATTCGGACGTATATCAAGTATCTTGAGCACCAAACCACGAAGGCGGATGCTTTTGTATGTGGTGTGCGGGAAAGTCGACTAGTATTCGAATCTAACCGAGGCAAAAAGACGTTCGAACATATGCTTCTTTGGGTATGCAAAAGGAGCTACAATGGAATGAACTGCCTTATCAGAATTTCAAAATGACTATCTACGGAATAGGTAAATCTGAGAATTCGAAACACAAGGATGTACGGTATCCTGTACGGCCTGGCTATAATGGGTTTTGAAATAAGTTAACAGTTACGTAGAGTGTATCGAGACATCGCCATATCTCATGTCGCCAAAGTTCTCTGAATTCAATTTGTGCAGTTTAAAATTCAAAATAAAGGGCCTAATGACCCTAATTCAAGCCAGGAAGGAATCCCTTTCCATTGGGTTGCAACAATTTGATTTATAGAGATCCCACCGCCAAGCGGTTCCCGTGAAAAGTTGACAATGTCCTTGCTAGATGCTGCTAGCGGCACCGCAGCTCCTAACCTCGTAATTACACGCAATGCTTAGGTCAATCCAGGTCATTAAGAAAACAGGCTATATATTTTGTTCAGCGCAATTGAAAGTGGAAACAAAATGCGGGTTCCAGATTTCCACATTTGTGTTGCCATAATTTAGTCCTTGAAATAAAAAATTGTCCATTTCATCCAAGGTGGAAATGTTGGTATGGTCAGTAGAAAGTTTAAGTGTCACTTTTTTGGGAACAGTTTACTTTGTATTTTGGGCCTGACCTATGACCTTACTTATTGGTGCGGTTATGTATTTGTATAATTCGAAATTTCGGATTCTGTGAAACTCGGTGGAGCTTATTTTAGCCTGCGTGCCCAATAAGCTCGGGATTTTCGGACAAAAGCCAGTTCTTATGGAAATTGAAGTGCTGCTAATTCAACATTAAAGCTTGCTTCTAAAAAAGAACTTAAGGTTTGAAATAAGCCTAATGATTTTAGCAGATTGCACATGTTCGTGACGAAATGGGTCACAGATCAGTAAATAAAATTAGGCAAACTATCGAATCATTTTTGAGTAATGTGCATACAGGGGCGTCGCCATGTAATTTTTACAGGGGAATGACCCCGGGCTGGCGATGACCGGGGAGGCAAATTCTGAGAATTTGGGCTGTGTATGAAACACCAACGAATATGCACTTTATTAACCCATCTATATAGATTTACGCAGATAGTGGAGAACATGCAAACACAAAACTAAGTCTAGGTCCACAATTTTTGGGGGCTTCCCCTAATTCGGGAGTGGGGACGCGTCCCCCCTGTTTTCGACGCCCATGTGTGCACCTATGAACCCCCGTTTATTTGAACAGTATAATACAATATACATTTTAAGCTGTAGCGAATAATTATGTGGTGTATCCCTGGAAAATAACGTATCGTGGTTTCAAATGTTTTAGAGAATTAAAACGTGGCGTATCTAAGCACCGTACTAAACGCTGGCCTTCACTGGTCTTGATATTCTGGGAACCTGCTATCTACGATTCCTCAGTATGGTAGAATACTGCAAAGTCTAGGTAGGCCAAAGCTGAAATTGCGGTTTATTATACGAATTTCGAGCTGTGTTTTGGTAGCAGCATGATAAACTTTATGTTTGTATAAATCATCTTGTAAGAATGGAGACAAGGGCGGATCCAGGAATTCATTTCGAGAAGGACAAAGAGGCTCGAGCCTTACCCGCCAGTACCTCAGAGAGCCCGCCGCCTATGTATTAACTTTAAGGGCTCGAAGATTTGGGGGAGCTTGGGCCCCTAGTTCCCTCCCCTTGGATCCGCTACTGATTGGAGAAGTCAACATTATGTTTTCCCGGTTGTCCGGACGCCTTGGTTGAACGCTCTTCTTGTTTCAGATGTAGCGGACGGGGGCGGTGACGATGCAGACCAGGAGCTTCGCTGTCCCGTCTGCTGGGAAGGTGTGCGAGCGCTGCGACGGCAGAAGAGAGACTTTCTGGTGACGCGCTGTGGACACTGGTTCTGTGCACCGTGCTTGCGCGCTGCATTACTGGCAGCGCGTGTGTGTCCCATGTGTCGCTCCAAATTAACTGGCTCGAAATCTTTTCACGCGCTTCACCTCTAAACTTTGTCGTATTGAGTGTGATCTTTATCTCGTGTCTTGCAATATGTCGCCGTATGTTTTAGAACGATGTTGAATATAACCTATGGTTCGTTAATATAGGAGTGGTATAAATTTACCATGAAGTTTATTTTGTTTGGTCTGAAAATCATGGGCTTTTCATTTTACATATAGAAACTAGCATTTATACTAGGGACTCTGGGACTATGCGATGATTTTTTAGGGAGGGGGTGGTTGGATGCCTCCTTTTCGAGCTCTTTGCAACAGCTCCAGTCGGGGGCTCAGTCTTGCCTGCACGGTTGGGTTTATAAAAAACTTGGGCGACCGTATCTGCTAGAAAATGTCTGATGACCCGGGAGAGGAAATGCTACGGACCAGGGATTCGGGCGAAAGGGGGCGGGAACCGACGACAAAGACCCATGGGGCGGGGGCCGCATATGCCACATTTGAATGCATTGACATTTCTGTAAAGCGGGCTGGGAAGGCGCGCAGACATGCTCCTCCAGTGAAAGGATTTTGTGGTGTTTGGCTGGGAAATTTGATTTTGTCATAAATTAATATGGGGGCGTTTACGAGAAGCGAGTTGGTGGATCCACACCGGAGGCGGGGGGAGTAGAGTGGGTCGGAGGGGGCACCTTCCCGGGGGCGCCATCCGGACCAGGGGGGCGCCACTTATGACCGGCAAAACCTATCAGGTGGGCGCCAAATCCTATCGGTGGGCGCCGACTTTCGTATCCTGGGGGGGGATGGGAAGCGACATTTCAGGGGGCGCCATCGACCTTTCAGGGAGGCGCCGAGGGTCGATCGGGGGGGCACGTGCCCCCCTTGCCCCCTGGATTCGCCTATGGTATTTTGAACAAAAAGAGAAAACTTTAGAGTCTATATCAGAATTTATAGTGAAATTACTTTGCATAAGATAGAAACTCCACGGCTTACGTTGTACTTGAGGACTCGTTTTACGGAATTAGAGATGGTCTGGTAGCCAGGCCGGCAACGGAAATTACGATTAGGGACCACCAGGTAGCCACCTGGGTAGCCACGAAGTTTTGCGTTTCTGGCGCGCGAGTAGCGAGACAAAAAAAGAGAAATACGTGTAGAAGCTGCTGTGTGGGTATCTTACTATGAGGCTGCTGATTTTGACCTAAATCAAAATAGGAGGTTTTGTTGCCAGTGGTAAACCCACTACCAATTCTTATATATTATGCCGCAGCCAGAGAAACGTAGAAAAAAGTGAAGTCTGCCAGATCTCAAAAGCCCAGGAGAGTAGTGTGATTTGAGGGTGTCAATTACAGCACACATTTTAATCATGTGCATGCGAGATATCCAAACTGTAGACCTGTGGAGATGAGAGTTGCAAGTTCTGGCTTTGCACCTAAAAATTATATGCTATTTGGTGCCCATGAAGTCAGGTAAACTGCACGTAGGTTTCTTTGGTGCCTACCTAAGTCAATTTGGTATTGGCGTAGCAAGCGTCACAGGAACATGCCAAATCGTCGCCTTGGGAAATAGGGACAGTACCCTTGGGAAATGGGGACTGTAACCTTGGGAAATCGAAAATCACGGGAGTGGTAACTGGGTAAGGAGGAAAATTGAAGAGGCGTTTTCAGAGAGCTAGGGAAGGGGAGCAGGGCACAGAGGCGTATTCAGGTAGCTGGGTAAGGGGGGCAAGGCACAGAGGCGTGTTCAGGTATTTGGGGAAGAGGGCAAGGCACAGAGGCGTGTTGAGGTAGCTGGGGAAGGGGAGCAAGGCACAGAGGCGTGTTCAGGTAGCTGGGGCTCAGGTAGCTGGGAAAGGGGAGCAAGGCACAGAAGCGTGGTCAGATAGCTGGGAAGAGGGGCCAGGTACAGAGGCGTGCTTAGGGAGCTGGGAAAGGGGTGCAAGACACAGAGGCGTATTCAGATGGCTGGGAAGAGGGAAAGGCACAGAGGCGTGTTCAGGTAGCTGGGAAAGGGGAGCAAGGCACAGAGGCGTGTTCAGGTAGTTGGGGAAGGGGGGGTAGGGACAGAGGCGTGTTCAGGTAGCTGGGAAAAGGGAGCAAGGCACAGAGGCGTGTTCAACTAGCTGGGGAAGGGGGAGCAGGGCACTGAGGCGTGCTCAGGGGTATAGGGATAGAGGGGCAGGACACAGGCGTGTTCAGGTAGCTGGAAAGGGGGAAGCAGAGCACAGAGGCGTGCTCAGGCATGTGAGGAAGTGGGAGCAGGGCACAGAGGCGTGTACAGGAAGCTAGGGAAGGGAGCAGGGTACAGAGGCATATTCAGGTAGCTGGGGAAGGGGGAAGCAGGGCACAGAGGCGTATTCAGGCAGCTGAGGAAGGGGGAGCAGGGCACAGAGTCGTGTTCAAGTAGCTGGGGAAGGGGAGCAAGCCACAGAGGCGTGTTCAAGTGGCTGGGGAATGGGGAGCAGCACAGAGGGTGCTCCCGCACATGGGGAAGGAGGAGCAGCGCACAGAAGCCTGTCCAGGCAGCTGGGGAAGGAGCAGGGCACAGAGGCGTGCTCATGGGTAGATAGATAGAGGTAGATGGATAGAGGACCAGGACACAGGAGTGTTCAGGTAGCTGGGAAGGGGGAAGCAGAGCACAGAGGCGTGCTCAGGCATGTGGGGAAGGGGATCAGGGCACAGAGGCATGTACAGGTAGCTAGGGAAGGGAGCAGGCTACAGAGGCATCTTCAGGTAGCTGGGGAAGGGGGAGCAGGGCACAAAGGCGTGTACACGTAGCTGGGGAAGGGAACAGGGTACAGAGACGTGTTCAGGTAGCTGAGGAAGGGGAGCACAGCACAGAGATGTGCTCAGGGTAGTGGGAAAAGGGGAGCACTTCCCACCTGCCTGAGCACACCTCTGTAGCCTACTCCACCTTCCCCATACGTCTGAGCTCGCCTCTGTGCCCTGCTCCTCCTTCCTCATCCGCCTAAACATGTCTGTAGGCCCTGCTCCCCTTTACCCACCAGCCTGAGCACATCTCTGTGCTATGCATGCTAATTCCTTCAGAATTCTGTTTCAAACGTTTCGATTACCCAATCAAAACGCTGCATTTTACCTTATGCTAGCAAAATTAAAGTTATCTTGAACAAAACCCTTCAAAATACTACCATATCCTCAACGTGCTGAAAATCAGGCAGTCAGCTGGCTGTCATGTCCGAACCGTATCTATAGGAACCGTGATTATGGTAGTAGGCAGATCACATCTCGCGGTTCAAAGGATTACATCAGAAGGTCCACTGATCAAAGGGTCTAATGTTCATAGGCTCTACTTTTTGAAAGATAGACCTTTTGTAGCCATGACATGTATTTAGCGCGCACGCACACACACACACATAAGTATGGTTAAAACGCACAACAGGAGATCAGCGTTTAAGTTCAGCGGCAGGCGCCGCACGAAACTCGTTAGATCAAACATAAGCACAGGCCGAGTAAAGTAACAAAGGGAAAGTGACGGGAAGAAGGTAAAGGAAGTGTCAAGAGATGTGAGGATGTGAGGTACCGATGAGACAGTGAGACGGTGAGAGAGACGCAATACCGTGTCGGGCTGCGAGACCAGAGAAAACCCGCTCGGGCGGCGAAGCGAGCAACGCGGCGGCGATGGGTCCGCAGCGGCGGGGTGTGGGGGGGACGCAGGCGAGCTCGCCGGGATGCCACGGGGCACGCGTTCGCGCAAAGCAACGGATTTAAGATTCCGACGCGGCCGGCCCGCGGGGACGCGGGAGCAGGTCGGTAGCGGCGCGGCGGACGTTGTTCGAGTACCGGGACCGGAGGAATGAGGAGAAACAAGAACAAGGATAATCAGGCTTAAGACATACTGGAACATATCAATATCAAAAGCACACGGGTTATGGCTGAGTTGAGTTGGGAACAATCAGTACAACAGATTGAGACAAGTTCTATTTTTCCCCAATAAGAAACTGCACAGACGGCCACAAGAGAAGGAAGAGAATAGAACAGATATTTTCGTTACAGTGCCATCTTGTATGTGTAGTTGTGTCTATAATCCGCTTGCTTCCTGATGTGAAAACTCCATATCCAGAGAAAGTAGCTTGGTTTATTTAAGGGCAGCTTTATCCTCCAAAATGCTAAAGCATGCAAAAGGCCCAAAAAGACAGAGCCATCAAAACGCTCGCCCTGAAACAGCCAGCAACGAAAGATATCACTCGCTGCATTCCAACAATAGCACAAAAAGAACAGAATAGCAACTCCACAACACCGATATGTTAACCATTCGATGAAGTCTTCCACAATCATGCACTACCCAACTTATTACTCACGTTTTGGCAGCAAGCTGAACTGAGAACCACTCATCATGATGTCTGTCTCACAAATGAGCAAACCACAGGCAACAACACTGAACAGGCTATGGCTTCCATATGCTGCCAAATGAAAATACTTCAAGTTTGGCGCAAAAAAGGTTTTCCTTCACATTACCTTCACTCAGCTGCTTATTACCCATCAGTTAAAGGAATCCCTTCAGGATCCATTACTATCTTAAATACTACCACATTCTACCCAACCAAAAAGCAACAGCCATATCACACTAAATTACCACAGCCCAAGACCTTTGTCTTGAAGTACCACATTCTACCCAACCACACTGGCCAAATGAAGTAACATAAACTCACTCACTTACAAATCCAAGTGGACGTCCTGCATCAAAATCAGCAGACAAAATCAAAATCGAAACCGGGAACAACCGAATTAATACTGCCAGTAACTCAGAACACACTAATTGACAAAATCAGACTGTATCGGTCCAGAGCATATCAGTAGCCAATACCAATATTTCCCTGCCCTTACGGCGAATATCGATCCGGCGGCCTCCGTGCACGCTTAGACCTCCTAAACTCACCAACTGGAGTTTGCCCTCCTGGGCTAGTCCTGGCAAATGTTGGAGCACTTACCTGCAATTCCGAGTCAGATGCTAGAGCATTCTCCTCCGATTCTGAATCAGATATACTGGGAGATACGTTTAAACCACCATCCATGTCTATTGGTTCATAGCCATTCACAACATGGTTCTCTCCGGAGCTCAAACACGATTGATCACCATCAACAGCATGCTCCAAAATTGGGTCAGGCGGAGAAGTCTGCCTACGATTGGGAGGAGACAAACAACCTGCTAACACATCATTTGATTGCCTATCCTCCTCCTCCTCCCTTCTCATCCCAGGGTCGACAACTGCAGGTGAAGCCCAGAAATCATCATCAGACCGAGGAAGGCTTTCTGCGCTCTCTCTTCTGAGCCCGGGTAGTCCCACAGATCCCGATCCCTGCTCGCTGTTAACGACAGGATCAGCTGCCGGCCGTGTTCCAACTGCCCCATCCTGCATGAGCAATCCATAATCATTCTCCACAAGCCGATGCCTTAAGCGATTATGGTGTACCAAAAGGGAGTTTCTCTTTCCCTCCAACCGAACCCGATAGTTCAAATCCCCAACTTTGGACAGGACTTCAGCTCGTTTCCATGGGCGTATAAATTTATACTACTCACCCTTTTTGACAACATTCCTATACAGGTATACTTTATCACCAGGACTGTAGGTGTGATCGTCAAGCTTCTTTTCGTACTGCTGTTTGTTACTGCAGTGTCGTCTGTCGGAAGACTTCAGAGCAAACTTATGAGCCTGCTCCAGACTCTTACAAAGAGTATCAACGTATTCGGTCACAGTCCGATTTTGAGGAATACTCCTTGTTCCCATATCCACGTCAATGGGCAACGATGGCTCCCTTGCAAACATTAGGAAGTAGGGCGAGTAACCTAAGCTGCTATGGACTTGAGCCCTATATCCCATCATCAATAAAGGAATATGGACATCCCACTCGTCGTGGTTTTCTTCCAAGTATTTAGATAGCATGTCAAGAATAGTCCTCATCATGCGCTCACACTTTCCATTACCACTGGGATGGTATGCAGATATTTTTGACTTCTCAATATTCAGCAGTGAACACATCTCTGAAATGACCTGGCCGGTAAAGTTCGCCGCACAGTCACTATGAATACGCCTAGGACACCCATAACGGGCAATGAATTCATTGACAAGCACCTTAGCCACACTAATTGCCTTCATGTCAGGGAGTGGAAAACACTCCACCCATCTTGTGAAATGACACGTCCTTACCAATAGATGTCTATTGCCCTGAACAGTCTCTGGCAGCCCACTCAAGAAGTCGATCGCAATCGTGTCGAATGGCTGCTCCGACCTCAACTCACCCATCGCAGCCCTTGGTTTCTGTCTAGGATTTCCCCGAGAAGCACACCGCTCACACTTCTTGCAGAAGCTATCTACGTTTTCTGCCAGTCGAGGCCACCAAAACCGCAGCCTGATTTGGTCCACCATATGACTAGACCCAAAATGGCCACCTGTGGGACCAGCATGGAGAGATGTCAAAACTCCAGCAACCAAGTTCTCCGGAACGACAAGCTGAACACTGTCTACCCCACGACGATGCCTACAAACTCTATACAAAACTCCGTTTTCCATTCGCAAACGGCTCCATTGTTTGAGCAGCAATTTGCCTCTTGGGCATAGATCTCGCCTGAAAGGTTTCCTCCCAGTAGAAACACACAAACCCATGCCAGCCACCACCGGATCTTTGCTCTGCGCCTCTCTCATGAAGCATGCTGACCAAGACACACCAGTGTCTTTGGTGGGAACTCCATGCTTCGGATCTTTACTCACATGCAAGCAAGTTTCGTTCTGCCTAAAGTAGTCACCTACTTCAGTTTGAGTCCCCACATCAACTGAATCGACGGGACGTCGAGACAAACTATCAGCGGCAGAATTCAGAAGTCCTGGGCGATACACAATTTCAAAATCGAACTCAGATAGCCGCTCCAGCCAGCGCGCTAGCATTCCACTGGGGTTTTTGAAGTTCATGAGCCACTGCAATGATGCATGATCAGACTCCAATCGGAATCTCTTCCCCAACAAAAAATGACGAAAATGCGTGACAAAAGTGACACATGCCAGCAACTCCAATTTGGTTGTGGAATAGTTCATCTGAGATTTCGATAAACGATGACTTGCATAAGCTATCACTCTATTGACACCATCTTGATTCTGCAGAAGTACGGCGCCCAAACCCTCGCCGCTGGCATCACACTGAAGAGTGAACCTTCCTGCTTCAGGACCAAACTGAGGAAAGCCCAGGACAGGTGCACAGCAAAGCGCCCGCTTTATCATGTCAAAGCTACTCTGAGCCTCATCTGTCCAAACAAATGGCACCTCCTTGACAGTAAGCTTGTACAACGGAGCAGCAATCATAGAAAAATCCTTCACATACTTGCGAAAGAAACTGGCCAGTCCAAGAAATGACACCAGCTGCTTAGCGTTGTGAGGAACCGGCCAATCCCTCACCCGTTCGACCTTCCCAGGATCTGGAGTCAGCCCATCCGCTGAGACGATGTGTCCCAGGAACAACACACTCTTCTGGAATAATGAACACTTTTTGAGATTCAATGTCAGCCCGCATGGTACAGCTTGGACAATACTTTGTCCAACCTGCGCAAGACCTCAGAAAATGATGTGCCATGTACAACCAGGTCATCAAAATAATGCACACACTCTGAAGCAGGCACACCCTCCAATACTACATTCAGCAGTTTTGCACATGTCATAGGGGCTCCCTTAGCCCCCTGCGGCATTCTGGTCCAGGAGTAACTACCAAATGGAGTAACAATCTGAGTTTTGAGCTGATCTTTCAAATCCACAGGAATCTGGAAATAACAACTGTTAAGATCTAAAGTACAGAACAAACTAGAGCCAGATAGGGCGTCCAGTGTTTGTTTGTATTTATCGAACATTTCCACTTAATCGCAGTGGCTCTTCCAATGCCGTCGCTATGAAGATGATAATCAGAATGCTATGGAAGGAGAAGGTTTAGGATAAGGATGGTTGAGAATGGGGATGGGTAAGGAACACCCAGGGCGAGGCAGCGCAGCCACACCGGCGCAGATGCTCTCAGCCCCGGGTGAGGTAAGGATGGTTGGAGAAGGGAAGCACCGGTGACAATAAAACAAAACAAAAACTAAAAAGATGATGCTAAATATTCGGTTGATACTCTTCGGCCACTCCACATGCACATCGTGTAGGTGCTCTCAAACTGCATTTGTTCCAATATGTGTGCTCCTTGGGCATTTCTGTGTTCCTTTAAAATGTTGACTTCAAGTTATACATCACTTTTTTCTTGTTCCTATATTAATCTTGTCTTCAAGTTGTATGTATCTTGAGTCTTGTATTATAAGTTTAGTCTTGAAATGACATAAACTGGTCAAGGCCTTCATCGTTAGCAAACCTTGGCAGCGGACAATATTTTCAGTCTCTGATCCGGATACTGCTTTTCCCAAGCGGCACTAAAAATCACGTGAGTCACAGCGAAAAATCAAGCGAAAAAGTAAGCTGCTAAATAATGATGGACGACCAAAGTTCAGGAAATATATAATATTTTATCTTGCTGTATCTCCTCCCACAAATGTTTGACGCGAATGAAACTTAAAGCACGATATAGCCGAGGAAAGTGAAAATACACCATCGTAGTATCGACTCTGAGTTTAGGTTAGAACAAGATACATTCCGTTAATTTCTTAAGCATTAAAAACACGTCTTCCTCCTGCGAGCGACCAACTCGAATCGTGTGTCGTCCATTCTGGGAATGGGATATGAGGGTGTCTTTGTAACAGCATTCAAACGCCGCAAATCTGAGCAAAGTCTAATGCTGTTATTCTTTTTCCGGACTATGCAGATAGGAGATGACCAAGATCCAAAAGACTCGACTAATACACCCTGTTCCACTAGATCATCTACCTGTTTTTCAGCTCATCACGCAAATGCGGGGAACCCGCCGGGGCATCTGTCGCACGGGTGGGCTTTCACCCGTATCGATACTATGGCTATCGAAGTAGTCTGCCCTATTCGCCAAAATTTTCAAAGTGCCTAGTGGGGCCCTATGGGCCCCATGACTAAAATGATGGTTGGATTATCTTTGGGAAAACGAGCCCTTTCATTTGATAGGTATCATTGGATGATTTTTTTGTATTTATTGGTGGATAATTGGTTTCTGAAAATTCGAGGCCCCCTTAGGGCCCCTCTTAATCAATGCAACGGGCATGTTCTTCAGCCAGATTTATCCTTCTGGTATGAAGGTGCTATATACCAATTTGAAAGAAAATCGAAGTAGTCCGCCCTATTCGCCAAAATTTTCAAAGTGCCTAGTGGGGCCCCTATGGGCCCCATAACTAAAATGATGGTTGGATTATCTTTGGGAAAACGAGCTCTTTCATATGAAAGGTATCATTGGATGATTTTTTTGTATTTATTGGTGGATAATTGGTTTTCGAAAATTCGAGGCCCCCTTTAGGGCCCCTCTTAATCAATGCAACGGGCATGTTCTTCAGCCAGATTTATCCTTCTGGTATGAAGGTGCTATATACCAATTTTGAAAGAAATCGAAGTAGTCCGCCCTATTCGCCAAAATTTTCAAAGTGCCCTAGTGGGGCCCCTATGGGCCCCATGACTAAAATGATGGTTGGATTATCTTTGGGAAAACGAGCTCTTTCATATGATAGGTATCATAGGAAGATTTTTTTGTATTTATTGGTGGAAAATTGGTTTTTGAAATTCGAGGCCCCTTTAGGGCCCCTCTTAATCAATGCAACGGGCATGTTCTTCAGCCAGATTTATCCTTCTGGTATGAAGGTGCTATATACTAATTTTTAAGAAAATCGAAGTAGTCCGCCCTATTCGCCAAAATTTTCAAAGTGCCCTAGTGGGGCCCCTATTGGCCCCATGACTAAAATGATGGTTGGATTATCTTTGGGAAAACGAGCCCTTTCATTTGATAGGTATCATTGGATGATTTTTTTGTATTTATTGGTGGATAATTGGTTTTTGAAAATTCGAGGCCCCCTTAGGGCCCCTCTTAATCAATGCATCGGGCATGTTCTTCAGCCAGATTTATCCTTCTGGTATGAAGGTGCTATATACCAATTTTGAAGAAAATCGAAGTAGTCCGCCCTATTCACCAAAATTTTCAAAGTGCCCTAGTGGGGCCCCTATGGGCCCCATGACTAAAATGATGGTTGGATTATCTTTGGGAAAACGAGCTCTTTCATATGATAGGTATCATAGGATGATTTTTCTGTATTTTTTGGTGGATAATTGGTTTTTGAAAATTCGAGGCCCCTTTAGGGCCCCTCTTAATCAATGCAACGGGCATGTTCTTCAGCCAGATTTATCCATCTGGTATGAAGGTGCTATATACCAATTTTGAAGAAAATCGAAGTAGTACGCCCTATTCACCAAAATTTCCAAAGTGCCCTAGTGGGGCCCCTATGGATCCCATGACTAAAATGATGGTTGGATTATCTTTGGGAAAACGAGCCCTTTCATTTGATAGGTATCATTGGATGATTTTTTTGAATTTATTGTTGGATAATTGGTTTCTGAAAATTCGAGGCCCCTTAGGGCCCCTCTTAATCAATGCAACGGGCATGTTCTTCAGCCAGATTTATCCTTCTGGTATGAAGGTGCTATATACCAATTTGGAAGAAAATCGAAGTAGTCCGCCCTATTCACCAAAATTTTCAAAGTGCCTAGTGGGGCCCCTATGGGCCCCATGACTAAAATGATGGTTGGATTATCTTTGGGAAAACGAGCTCTTTCATATGAAAGGTATCATTGGATGATTTTTTTGTATTTATTGGTGGATAATTGGTTTTGAAAATTCGAGGCCCCCTTAGGGCCCCTCTTAATCAATGCAACGGGCATGTTCTTCAGCCAGATTTATCCCTCTGGTATGAAGGTGCTATATACCAATTTTGAAAGAAATCGAAGTAGTCCGCCCTATTCGCCAAAATTTTCAAAGTGCCCCAGTGGGAGCCCCTATGGGCCCCATGACTAAAATGATGGTTGGATTGTCTTTGGGTTAACGAGCTCTTTCGTTTGATAGGTATCATTGGATGATTTTTTTGTATTTATTGGTGGATAATTGGTTTTTGAAAATTCGAGGCCCCCTCAGGGCCCTATTAATCAATGCAACGGGCATGTTCTTCAGCCAGATTTATCCTTCTGGGATGAAGGTGCTATATACCAATTTTGAAGAAAATCGAAGTAGTCCGCCCTATTCGCCAAAATTTTCAAAGTGCCCTAGTGGGGCCCCTATGGGCCCCATGACTAAAATGATGGTTGGATTATCTTTGGGAAAACGAGCTCTTTCATATGAAAGGTATCATTGGATGATTTTTTGTATTTATTGGTGGATAATTGGTTTTTGAAAATTCGAGGCCCCCTTAGGGCCCCTCTTAATCAATGCAACGGGCATGTTCTTCAGCCAGATTTATCCTTCTGGTATGAAGGTGCTATATACCAATTTGGAAGAAAATCGAAGTAGTCCGCCCTATTCGCCAAAATTTTCAAAGTGCCCTAGTGGGGCCCCTATGGGCCCCATGACTAAAATGATGGTTGGATTATCTTTGGGAAAACGAGCTCCTTCATATGAAAGGTATCATTGGATGATTTTTTGTATTTATTGGTGGATAATTGGTTTTTGAAAATTCGAGGCCCCCTTAGGGCCCCTCTTAATCAATGCAACGGGCATGTTCTTCAGCCAGATTTATCCTTCTGGTATGAAGGTGCTATATACCAATTTTGAAGAAAATCGAAGTAGTCCGCCCTATTCACCAAAATTTTCAAAGTGCCCTAGTGGGGCCCCTATGGGCCCCATGACTAAAATGATGGTTGGATTATCTTTGGGAAAACGAGCCCTTTCATTTGATAGGTATCATTGGATGATTTTTTTGTATTTATTGGTGGATAATTGGTTTTTGAAAATTGAGGCCCCCTTAGGGCCCCTCTTAATCAATGCACCGGGCATGTTCTTCAGCCAGATTTATCCTTCTGGTATGAAGGTGCTATATACCAATTTTTAAGAAAATCGAAGTAGTCCGCCCTATTCGCGAAAATTTTCAAAGTGTCCTAGTGGGGCCCATATGGGCCCCATGACTAAAATGATGGTTGGATTATCTTTGGGAAAACGAGCTCATTCATATGATAGGTATCATAGGATGATTTTTTTGTATTTATTGGTGGATAATTGGTTTTTGAAAATTCGAGGCCCCTATAGGGCACCTCTTAATCAATGCAACGGGCATGTTCTTCAGCCAGATTTATCCTTCTGGTATGAAGGTGCTATATACCAATTTTGAAGAAAATCGAAGTAGTCCCCCTATTCGCCAAAATTTTCAAAGTGCCCTAGTGGGGCCCCTATGGGCCCCATGACTAAAATGATGGTTGGATTATCTTTGGGAAAACGAGCTCTTTCATATGATAGGTATTATTGGATGATTTTTTTGTATTTATTGGTGTATAATTGGTTTTTGAAAATTCGAGGCCCCTTTAGGGCCCCTCTTAATCAATGCAACGGGCATGTTCTTCAGCCAGATTTATCCTTCTGGTATGAAAGTGCTATATACCAATTTTTAAGAAAATCGAAGTAGTCCGCCCTATTCGCCAAAAATTTTCAAAGTGCCCTAGTGAGGCCCCTATGGGCCCCATGACTAAAATGATGGTTCGATTATCTTTGGGAAAACGAGCTCTTTCATATGATAGGTATTATTGGATGATTTTTTGTATTTATTGGTGTATAATTGGTTTTTGAAAATTCGAGGCCCCTTTAGGGCCCCTCTTAATCAATGCAACGGGCATGTTCTTCAGCCAGATTTATCCTTCTGGTATGAAGGTGCTATATACCAATTTTGAAGAAAATCGAAGTAGTTCGCCCTATTCGCCAAAAAATTTCAAAGGGCCCTAGTGGGGCCCCTATGGCCCCCATGACTAAAATGATGGTTGGAATATCTTTGGAGGATAAAGATGATGCGAAAACATATTTTTTGTTTCTTTTTGTGACCTCTATGATCAGAAATAACTCTTTTTTGTAATGAGTTAAGCGTGGACTGAATATGAATCTGTGCTGAATCTGAGCTGAAACTGTGCTGAATCTGTGCTAACTTCCGTTACATCAACAACAAAACAGTCTCAGCTCAAGAATGGCTTCTGGTGGTTGAATTTAGGCCAAGCTGTGATGAATGTATATGTAACGTATGAGTTTGATAGCGTATCTTACTTGAGAGCTACATTTAAACTTTAAAGCAGCTGGTTAAAAGGTGAGTTATATTTGTTTTGTGAAGCTCACCAGGGAGGGTCACATTCTGCCCAAGCCAGTCTGCAAAGTGTGGCAGCTTGAGCTGCCAGACGTGTCGCACCAGCCATCTAAAATTCTTGCACGGCCAGCCACCAAAAATTCGCACCAATCTTCCATATACTAGGGAGAAAACTCACCCCTCCCTGCCCAGGCGATGCAATGCTACCTCTCATGTTAGCTATTTAGTTAAGGACTTTTTATAAGGCCCTCTGCCATGTCTTTATAACCATTTAACCATAATTTGTTTTGTTTTCAGTGTCACCTCACACCAGTCTCATAAATTTGCACCAGGTTAAAATCAACCTGGTGCACCACTCGCTTCTTTCCCCATGGGCACTTGCACTGACAAGATCTCCTAAAGATGCCATACTTTGCACACTGGTGACCTAGTGCAGTCTGTGTTTGTTGTTCTGCTCTGAATGGATTTTTTGCAGTCTCAAAGGTACATGGGAAAAATTGTGGCAGATATTTCTATCTTTTCAAAAGGATTTAATATTTCCCAAGAAGGTTACACTGGCATTTAGGCATCACCAAAGCCCTGGAGTGATTTTGATCCAGTTTTTTTGTGTGCTGACGGGCAAATCTGTCTGCAATGTGTAGAGTCACTGTAGTGAAGGCGCAAGTCATTCCAAGCTTTAAATGGATGGGGAGGGATTGCTTGTCCACCATTTATTGTGACTACCTCCTGACTTTTACTTTTATTGGAATGTTTCTTAAAAACTTTGGCTCACCTTCCTTGAAACAGACATTTGCCTGAAATATTTTTGATAAGAATGACTAATTGTTGGATTTAGAATGAAACCAATTTCCTTCCTAGACTCAATATTCGAGTTTTGGACCTTCTGTCACTGTAAATAAAATACTAAATATACTGAAGTAGCCAGCTGGTAAGCATATTGTAGCCAGCGGAGAAAAATGATTTGTTCACCATACCAGGGCCCCATTTCAGTAAAAGGCGTAACTTATGCTTACAGTGTAGAAGTAGCATAATGCAGCGTAGAAAGTGAATAATACACCACAATCTTGTTTCACAAAAATGCAGCGTAAAATACAACTTCTTGCAAAGTTACGCTGCTCTAAACTACGCTGTACTGGAATTCAGCGTAGAATATTGCTAATATTGTTTCATATAGCAGACATCATGTACATTGAATATGTAAAACACGCCTGAAAAGCTATGCAAGATATAGTAGTGTAACATTTATCAGACAATGAAGCAAAACATGGAAATATATAATTTCTTATGGAATTCTGAATCTGAAGCAAAATTAGGTAGTGTAATGAAGGACAAAAAGGGTCATGAATGTAAAATAAACTTAAATGGAAGTGTGTGCAAGT
Organism: Lepas anatifera; assembly: GCA_034440635.1. Lineage (NCBI taxonomy): Eukaryota > Metazoa > Arthropoda > Thecostraca > Lepadidae > Lepas > Lepas anatifera. Next base: position 58,056 of record JAOTON010001776.1, on the reverse strand, counting down.
TTTTCCTTGCACAGGTATAAAGATGCAAGTTGCACATGCCAAATCGAGCTGATATGTAGAGCTCTATGGTCATTTGGTATGCGAAAAATGATGATAGCTATTGATGCAAATACACAGGAAAGCTGACATTGATTTTTACTTTGACTTTCTCCCGTTGCTGTTATTTTACAGTCTAGCGAGGACAGAACCCTAGATAGGCTGACACTGAAAAAGTGTTATATGGAGTCTATGGAGGGTAAAAATTCAATTTAAGGTATCTGTCACCAACAAAATCCAAGTATCTCTACTGAGGCCTCTGGTGAAAATGATGATACCAGCATCTTGATCTTGTTATTCTTCAAAGATGTTTACTCACTATTCCTTTCCCAGTTACACGAAATTATAAGGTTCACATGCCTTTCACAGTTCACTCATGATAAGGAAACACAATTCACCTAAAATTCTACTGAACTACACTCGCACAACAATACAATAACCTTTTTAGGGCCTTCTTGACAGTAACTACCTAAAAAATGAGGTACGACCAAAAACAAATCCGTCAATATTTTTATTGCGTCAGCTGATAGTGCATGTTCCGCCGCAGTACTTGTAAAAGTGCATTAGAAACTTAAAAATCGAGTAAGAGCAAATAAGGACAATAATTTTCATTCAAATAATTTATTGAAAAATATATATGTGATTTTTCATGTTAATAAAGCATTTAAACGCCATATTTGAAAGGGGTAATTCCATTCTGGAGTTGAGCGTAATTCACACTGCATTTGATATCTACGCCGCTTTCGCGTGAATGTCACTGCTCTTTATGAAACGTGATTCTGAGTACGGCGTAACTTTGCAGGTGAATGTGGTGCAGTGTCCTGAAATTACTTTTCTGCGGAGTGTGGGATGTCAAAATTCAGGGAAAAAAGAGGTCAAAATTAATTGTCAAAAAGGGGGAAATAGCAAATGTAGGATTAGAACATCTCGGAAAACAAATACACGTACTAAAACATTACATGCACATGAAATACAAAAACAAATAAGGGATGGACAATATTGAAATTAACTGTATTAACAGAAGTTAAAACAACTTGAGAAACCTACAAATCCAACTCCTGCAGAGTTCAGCATTTTTCCCAAATAAAAGCATCAGAAACGTACAAGGGAATACATTAATAAGCCGCAAACCTACAGATACGTAAAGCAAAGTCTGGAATACCTACCTACCAAAACAATACCTCGGGTGAGATAGGTCTTGCTTTAGAACCTTTAACAAGCTGAAATGTCTAAAAGGGAGGGGAAATTCCAAAACTTGTCCATTTGAACAAACTATTTTCAAACAAACTTGTTTTTGAAATTATACCTAAATCAGCAGGATTCACTCCCTCTGTTTTCACTTGCATTCATGGAAAAATTGCAGCATGCAATCACAATAAAAATACCTAGTCAAATGGCCACCATGAAAATAATAACTTACCTTTACCCACGTGCCTGGATTTCTCAAACTTGAACTATATTACCCTCATTGAAATACAGAACGATCAACAGGTTGAGGTTCAGAATTAGTCTGCTTAACACGCGCATTGACGGGGGGCGGGTACCCGCCCCCCTCGGGTTTTTCGGAGATAGCAGAAAAACGGCGGCGCGTAGCGCCGCCGTACTTGGTATACCTTTTCCCTCATCATTTTTACAACTTCTGTGAAAATTTTAAGGTTAGGTCATCTCAGGTCAGGTCACCATTACAGGTCAAGTGACCAAACCTCAAAAAAAGTTTAAGATAGCATAAGTCGGAGCAGGGTGAACTTATCCGATTGAGACTCATATCACATAATGGCCCCACCGAGTTCTCTAAAATATGTTCCGGTATTTTTGATATCGATGACCTAAGGTCAGGTACGAGTCATGACCTCTCCATTGGAAATACATGGGAAAAATGGTTTTTACGGAATAACTCAGTAACGGATGGTGATAGAGCATTTATTTTAGCTGCATTAGACTCGCCTTTGCTTTGCGGTTCTAATGATATGCATTTTATATAATTTGACCCTGACCTGACCTCAGGTCAGGTCAAATCCTTGATTTGACCTAGCAAGGTCAACTTATAAATCATTCGATTCGGCTTGCTAAGAGGATTCATATAGTTTAAGTCGTTTTGCTCTATCTTTACTTGTTCAGATTTAATGGCCGAAAAACTGAATTTACATGTTATCCCTATGACGGGCATGTTTTGACCTCTCGTGACCTTAAATGTGACCTGACAAAAAAATGGTTCAAATGTTTTCGATGGAGAAGTGGATGGGCAGCCCAACGCCGTTTACCGTTTTTCGCTACCTACCGTGGTTCTCGAGATCTTAGGGGGGCGGGTACCCGCCCCCCGTCAATGCGAAGGTGGCTCAGACCCCCGTCAATGCGCGTGTTAAGGCTTAAGACATACGAACGCTGGCTACTTACAACTTACCAACTCTCAAACGTACGTATGAGCTTCGACCGACACCCTGCATGCAATCCAGAAACGTACACAAACACTAATCTCAACTGCGGCAAATTCATTTTCACAATGCTGAGAAAGACATCTCGCGTCAAATTCAGGCAAGCCTGTCGACACCGGTAGCCAAGTACGGTTTTTCTAATGCGAGTGAACTGACCAGGCGGGCCCTCTGAGCGTGAGAAGGATGTCGAAATTCTCCACCTTTAAATCACGCAGAGATTCGGCGTTTGTAAAGAAAAAACTAACTTTACCTTAATCGTTCATTATTTTTCTAAAAGCATCCTGAAATTCATCGAAATATTTTGGCTGCCTTTGGAGATATTCCGAGAAATACATAGAGGTGCAATTTTCATGATCCGTGAAGATTCCATGTTTAGGTATTATTTTTTTAAAAAGTGTTGAACAAATATCCAATATTGGGATCACTTTATCAAACCAAGACAGCAGAATTTTTAATTTTATATATTTTAAACCACAAAAGCATGATGAAACTACAGTATTTCTTTTTAAAGTCAAGGATGTCAAAATTATTTAGGAATGCTTGCATTGTTCCACTCAAAATTCCGAGTGACATGACCCAAAATATGGCTAAACAATATTTTTTCTGAATAGAAAAGATTTTGATTTCATATTCTGGGTACTCTCAAAAGTTTCTTTTGCACAGAAACTTCAAAAACAAATGTTATAACTCACCCTGACCCACGCGATTTCTAAGGATATCGAAATTCAGTCGTAAGGAGCTGACGTCATCAAACTATATATTACGTCAGTAGCACTACATTTCAAGACCTTGGGCCTTGGCTAGCAGTAGCCTCCAAGAACGATGTGGTGATGATTGCTTGGGTTTCGAGCAATGTGAATGTCATGATGTCTCATACCAGTCTTAGCCCCAGGCAGTTTTGACCACCAGTTTCGGCTAGCAAAATTACGAGCAATATTTTGCGTTTTTAATTTGTCCCTGAACATCAATTTTCAAATGGTATCGCGAGTCAGCGCTGCCGCTAGTCATCGAGTTTATTTTGAATTCAGCTATATGTTTAAGACGAAAGCATACATCCCAAGAGTGTGAGGCGTGGGGGCTTTGGTTGTTGAAAGAGAGAGGAGAGAGAGGGAAAAGAGTGGGGCTTATAAAGTGGGGTATATTATTAGTCGTCTTAGTTTATTAGTACGCTAAGAGACGTGAGGGGTCGATGGCTGACTTTATTTTTGTTATATGGTTGATTCAGCTAATTGCATCTCCGGTTTAGACATGCTGTTTGTCAGGCATTATCTTTCACATTCTGTGAGATCTCAGTGTGCTTGTGAAAAAGCAATTGTTAGGAATGTTCTCTTTTACAGGGTTTTGTCCTTTTGAGCTTTTATTGTAAAATGTTTGTGCTAGAATCCTTCAGTATTCAAACTTCCTTCTCTCCAAAGATGATTGCTGTGTTCTATTTTGACATGGAATCCGTCCTAACAGGACTGTGTAAAGAATGTCGGCCGGTGCGCTCTGGTGGCCGCCGGGTGGTGCGTGGGTGTCTGGCGTGTGCTACCGCCTCTCGTGTCGATAGGCTGGCCTGTCGTTCTGCTCGAGTCGGCGCTGGCGGGCGTGCGTGCGGACTGCGCGTTGCGGGCGTTGGGGTCGGTGCGTGGCGGGCGTTGGGGTCGGTGCGTGGCGGGCGGTGCGTGGCGGGCGTATGTTGGGCGCGGTGTGAGCGTTCGGCTGACGCGATGGTATGGACCCCAGAGATGGAGTTGCTGAGGACGTGGTCTGTGGCTCTTGGTCTGCTCGGTCTCAATTGTCTTATGTTGTATCATGTTTTATCTGCGTACTGCGGGTCATCATGTCTTGGTCCCCTCCCCCAGTGTCCCAAAACCTGGGGTGCTGGGTGTAGAACGACACCCAGTTAATCAGAATTTTCCACTCACTTTTATATTTTTTGCTGAATTTTCCACTCACTTCCAACAATATTTACTACTACTATTGAATAACTATTGAACAATATTTTACTACTATTGAATTTTACTCAACAATACTTACTACAAAGCCCAGTTCCATTGCCTCCTCTACCAACGTCCACTGGAAAAAGAGAGCAGCAGAATCGACTAGAAGATCGCCAAATTAACTCGGCTCTTATGCGCTTCTTTCGCTTTCTGAAAGAGAATCTGGCGATTTCTATTTTTCTGGTCAATTATACCTGGCATCCTTATCTCCACCGATTTCAGTGGAACAACAGAATCGAAATTCTGGCGCTGGGCAAGACGCACAGTGCCCCCTCCCCTGCCCCACCGGAGAAAGTTCCAATGGGTGAACACCGCCACTAAATTCCACCACTCGCAAAATTGGTGAGTGGAAAATTAGACACCCTAGCCTTGTGTTGCCAAAAAAATGAGCTGACCGCTTTGAAAGATACATTTTTGGAAAGCAGTTTATCTGTGCATATGATTTCTAGGCTTACGTCCTTGAAAAGTTGTTTTTGTATTTCTGGTACCGAGAATAGTGAAAAACCATTTTTGGTCATCTTGCTGTTAAAAGCAATTATCTTGAAATTTGTATGGTAAGCAGCATATTTTTTTGACATTGTATCGTAGAAAATTAACCATTTATTGCGTAGAAAATAATTTTGATCCATATTAGCCCTTCATTGCTGCGTCCACACCGTGTGACACCCAAATCCACTCACGACACCCTACGACACCCTAGGCATAAATACGCTGATATTTAAGTTGAACTAAAAGTGTCCGGTACTTTAATACATTGAAACTCTACATTTTCATTAAATGATTTTTTGGGCAACAAGAATGCATCCAGTTACCCTTCAAACATCGGAACTTTTTTGTATGGCTGGTCTACGGCGTGGACTTACCAAAACGCCGTCTTCACATCTAGTAAATAAAAGCGGCATCTCTAGGCTTTTTGAAAGACTGGTTTCGTATTCGTTATTGACAAAACATTGTTAGTCTTCCTCCTAGTGTGCTTTTAGTTGTATAATTTTCTAGTCTATAAGGATTTAGAAAATTAATTTAGAGCAAGTTTTGAAATGCAAATTATGCTCCTCATGCGACCGGCAACTGTATTGCGATATAAATTTAAATTATTCATTCCTCATTCTGCTCCTGACCTGTCCGGACGTGCATTGTGCTCTCCGCGATTCAGCCTCCGCCACTGCGACGACCCTGGTATTATAGCTCCTTGTGTAAATATTGTTAGGAAACTTTTGCTACAATTAGTGGACTTTTACTTTCAATTAGGCTTTTGGCCAAAATTCCTGAACTGTATCTTGTGCGTTTATTATTTATTTGCAAATCTAGGTTGTCCGTTGAGATACTTGCTGAACTTTGACCATCACTATTTTGAACTATGAATGCTTAGTGCTGTAACCAGTGACTTAGAATTGAAACCTAAGTAGATTCAAGCCTTAGTCTTTCTTTTATTTTACTTCTGATTTCCATTCGCCCTGTAATTTCCGAAACACTTTGTGTACTCCAGTACGCTTGAAAGTACCTATTCATTGAAATTCACCCGCACTACATCCGCCATTTTCAATTGCCTCGTCAGTTGTCATTTAGTAGGCCGCCGGTCGTGGAGGGTGTAGTGGGTGGGTTGCGGTGCGAGATCTCTGTCCGTAAAATTTACTTGCATGCGGTTCTTTCCGAAGTAAGTAGAATTATAGAAAAATTAGATACAAATTCCTCTCAGTCTTTCTTCTTTCGTCCTCCCCCGTTAGCTTACTTTGCTATATTTGTATTTCTGATAGGCTTACGTTGGTCAATGTGGCGCAGATGAGATAAAAACCTTGGTGTAGTTAGGTTTATTGGAGTTTATTTCCATCCGTTTTTTTCCGACTTTGCCTGGGCAAGGAAGGAGAGAAAGTATGTTGCTTTGACTGTCTATGGATAGGCAAGGGAGATAGCCTACCTCGTTAAACTTAAAGGATACATTTTTGGGAGCTGGTGTTGGTTTTGGTGTGGTGCATCCCTGCTCTTTCCTGGGTCTGGGTAATATTTGTTTATTCCTGTAAATTTTTCCCAGTATCAAATTTGTTCTCCAACACTTATCTTCAAACTCGATTCCAGACTTGTACTTGGCCGCAACAATGCCTTCTAAAAATAACCTTAAAGAGAACATTGATGATTTACAGCTAAAATATGCTGCACTTGAGGCCAGAAATACTGTAATTGAGACAGAGCTGCAGGAACTTCGTAAAGGACAGGAAAATCTTAAGCAAGAACTTCTCTCGGCTCACTTGCTTCATGAGGAGGCAGTCTCTGCACAACTTCATGTGGAAAAACTCTTAGAGTCGGTTCTAGCAGATCATGAAGTCCTCATCAAAAAGGAACAAGCCACAACAAAAAGACTAGAGAGCCTAGAACAGTATGGAAGAAAATTCACGCTTGTACTTTCCGGTAGAGCTATTCCGAATCAATCAGACAACGAAAATGTGAGGCACATTGTGCTTAAACTACTCCAGGTTCATCTTGGCATCAATCTGGGAAGAGATGCTTTCACATCCTGCCATCGCTTACAAAAAAAGAACACCATTTTGGTCAGATTTAGAGATCTAGATGACAGGATGACAGTCTACAAGAAGAGGACAAAGCCACTACGCCATGGCCTCCTGATTTTTGAATCTCTTACTAAGGATAGGATGGAAGTAGTCCAAATCCTCAGCAGCATGAGGAAGGATAGGAGCTGTCCCTTCAAATCGTACTTTACATTCAGGGGGGACATATTCATAAAAGTCAAAGACGGTGACAAACCTACAGAGATACCTGTAGGGGTTACCAGGGATCAAATCGCCCGGATCTGTAGGGGGAGCGGGGGTCGAATCCTGGTTCTAGCACCCTAGGTGCCACCTGTGGGGTCGTGAGAGGGAGGGACAGGAGGACATGGAAGACTGTCCAAGGTAGGCAAACCCATCGCAGACCAAGTGCGCCTCCTCTGTCCAGGGGTGGCCAGGTTGTGTCACAGAACCCTGATACAGGGGTGAGCTCAGTGGCATGTCCCGCCATAAACTCCTCTGTGAGCGGGTGTGTGAATAGGAGCCATCAGCCAACCGAACGTGAATCTCAGTTTGACTCTAGTGCTTCAGGTAGCTCTGAGGGCTGTGACGACACAGCTCTTTTGAGCACTGTAACAGCTCCCCCTGCCCAGGATATTGATGCCGAAACAGTGCCTAAATCTGTGATTGGGTAAAACCAGCCTCCCCCCTCTCAGTGTGCTCTATTGGACTGGGAAGCTGATGGCTCAGTGTGTTTGGAGTGCCTTAGCTGGCGTCCGGCACTGTGCGGCAGTTACGCCAGGCCTCCGCTCCACCGGGCCCCCTGGGTCCGGGGGTTGCCGGAGTAGGCGCCAGGACAAGAGCCTGGCGCCGGGGGCGGGCGCTCCCTCTTGCGACACAGTTCGTTTGGTGGTGGGCGTCCGCCTCTGAAGACTCTCTGCCGCCCTTCGCCTTCTCAGACTTTGTTTGGGGGGCGGGGAGGGCGCCGGGATTGGGGCCCCGGCGCCCGGTGCCGGTCGCACAGCGGGCTTATCTGGACTCTGTGCAGACCTAATTTAATTGATCTGAACACCTCTTGGCCAATGTCGGCTGCCCGGGAAGTTTACTAGTTTTGGACTTGGCTCTCCCTTGTGCAATCCCCCTATATTGTGAGCAATCCGGGGCCCAGTTCATTTCAAGTTTTTTTTTTGTGCCTGTTTTTTGCCTCTGATAGTGTCTTCTTTCTTCCTCCCCTTTCTGCATGCCTGACTTGCATGCTGACCTTGCACATCTTGAAGAATATACTCGACTGTCTTTTGACACTTACATCTTAAATGATGAGGGTTACACTTTTGAGGATGAATTTGCTCACATTGCAGGTCAATGTAGATACAACAAAACTCAAACTCTTCAACTTCAGAACTCAAATATTTCAATGATCCATATAAATGTGAGGTCGCTGCCCAAAAATTTTGATAAAGTCATTACCCTCCTAGAAAACTGCCCAACTAAATTTGATGTCATCTGTGTCTCAGAAACTTGGCTAGACGATAACCTAACTAGTTCCTTCCAAATACCAGGATATAATTTCCTTAATAATTGCCCCGAGGCTCATACCCGTGGCAAGGGATCTGCACTATACATTAAAGAGCATTTGAAACATATTGCTAGGTCTGACCTGTCCTGCAATGTGACTGAATTTCAGTCAACATTTATAGAAATTACTTCACCTGTATCATCTAGCATAATCATCGGTACAATGTATAGGTCCCCTTCATTTGACTGTACACCTTTTCTAAACTTCCTTGATATGATTACTGACAATATTTCCAAGTCAAATAAAAAATGTGTCATTGCAGGTGATTTCAATATTGACCTGTTACAAGTAAACAATTCCTCAATTGCAGACACTTTCATGTCGTCCATGGCATCAGCTGGATTCATCCCCACTATTACACTTCCAACCAGAATTACAAATTCATCTGCGACTCTAATTGATAACCTATTTATGAATTTCCCTCGATGTTTCCAAAAGTCTGGGCTTCTTATTGATGACACCAGCGATCATCTTCCAATCTTTATTAATTTTGAGCATGTCAAGCAAAAACAACCCAAAAATCTCAGTCAAACCACGTATTTTGACCTAGCCTTAGTAGATACACTGGCCCGACGTGTTAAACATAAACTAGACCAAACCCCTGCCACTAGCGACCCTAACTTCTATGCTGATACATTAACTAATACAATTAAAAATGAAATAGACAATTTATCTAAATCACAAAAAAATATCAAGAATGAACCAATTCAACCTTGGGTAACTACTGGTATGGTGAAATGTATAAATAATAAGAATAAATTGTATCGAAAATTCTTAAAAAACAGAACAACACATAATAGACTTGTCTTTACACGATACAGAAATAGGTTAAATTCAATAATTAAGCAATCTAAGCAAACTTTCTATAGAAATAAGCTTGAACAAAACCGCAGCAACTCTCGCAAGCTCTGGCAAACCATGAACGAAATAATAAAGCGAAAAAGAAAAGAAGGAGTCAAACTGCCTGATTCCTTCACAGTCAACAATCAGAAAGTAAGTGACCCACAGGAAATAGCTGATCAATTTAATAACTTCTTCGCTACAATAGGGAAATCTCTTGAATCCCATTTATCCCCTTCAAACATAGACCCCCTCTCATACTTAAATGATGTTCAAAGTGATAATTTTATGAACCTTAGGCCAGTGACCTCTGAATATGTCTTGCATATCACTAAAGAACTCAATAACACTGGTGCTGGTTGTGATAATATCACTGCCAAGATACTTAAAAAGCTCACACCCTACTTACTCACTGAAATTACCTTTCTCATGAATCTTTGCATTGATAAACATACATTTCCTGACATTTTTAAAATAGCTCTAGTAAAACCACTGTTCAAATCAGGAAACCATGATCATTTCACAAACTATCGCCCAATATCGATCCTACCAGTTCTTTCAAAATTACTTGAACGAATAATTTATAATCAGTTATCAGATTTCTTGGAAACAAATAACATCCTCTACAGTTATCAATTTGGCTTTCGAAAGCAACACTCAAGTTTCATGCCATTATCTCTCATCTATGATAATCTTACATCCTGCATCTCTAATCGCAAATCATGTGTAGGCATATATCTGGACCTAAAAAAGCATTTGATACAGTTCCTCACTCCATACTTCTTAAAAAAATGGAAAAATACGGAATTAGGAATGAATCTCTTAAAATATTTAAATCCTATCTAGAAAACAGAGTACAAATAACTAAACTTAACATTTCAGGTAAGGAAGTTCAGTCTTTGCCCAAAGTTTCTGAAATTGGCGTACCACAGGGGTCAATTTTGGGCCCCATCCTCTTCTTAATCTACATAAACGATATCTATAAAGCTTCCTCGGCTCCAAATTACTACCTCTTTGCAGACGACACTTCTCTTTTCTTTTCAGGAAATAGCTTGAAAGATGTTGAAGCCGAGATCAACAAAGAATCACCGAAAATCTACAACTGGTTATGTTCCAATCGACTTACTCTTAACATCACTAAAACTTTTTTATCAGATATACTGCATAAATGAAATCAAGCCCGATATCAATATCTCCCTTAACAATCAGCAAATTAACCGAAGTCATTCTATAAAATATTTAGGCGTACATATTGATGAAAACCTCAAATGGAAAACTCATATCTCCATGACTTGTAACACTCTGAGACGTAATATTGGAGTAATATCTAGGGCAAAGTTCATGCTAACAGATAAAACCCTGCTTATGCTCTACAATGCTCTAATCCTCCCATATCTGGGGTACTGTGCTCTGGTTTGGGGGTCAAATTATGAAACAAGCTTAACCAAATTAATCAATTTGCAGAAAAGAATAATAAGAATTATTGACTTTGCTGATCCAAGGTCACCTTCAAGTCCAATCTTTAAGAAGCTTAACTTTCTAAAGCTACCCGATCTGATAAAACAGCAAAAATTACTAGTCCTACATGGTTTCATGCATGGAAGGCTGCCTCCTGTGTTTGCAAACTCATTCGAATTGAATCACACCACTAGATTATCACGACGGAGAATGCACTTCAAAGAACCCCCAGGAGAAACAGTATATAGAACATTTGCAGTATCAATCAGCTGTCCTAAGGTATGGAATAATGTTGTCGCTATTAAAATACCTGAAATTAGTGATATACCTCCTTCTAAATCATTCTTTAAAACAGTTACTAAGAAGCTGTTCATAGAAGATTACTAGGATTCATTTGTAAATCTTTAAAACCTAGAAACTAATGTATAGAGACTGGCCAATATAAAATAAACCTTGATCTGCAGTATATTTTTTTTTGTTATTATATCGTATGCCCTCACCCACTCCAGTTTGAGCTCATATGAGCAATAGTCAGAACCTTTCTTTATTTCTGTAATATGACCGAATTATAAGACAAGGAGCTATGTCAAGGGTTTAACCTTACCTGCTCCTTTTGTCCTGTTAAACTTTCCCTTGCAAACTGCAACCGCACATCTCTTCTTCTTCCCCTATCATAATCTCTCTCCCCCTCTCTCTCTCTCTCTTCCCACTCTCTCTCTCTCTCTCTCTTCCCACTCTCTCTCTCTCTCTCTCTCTCTCTCTCTCTCTCTCTCTCTCTCTCCCTCTCTTTCTCTCTCTCTCTCTCTCTCTCTCTCTCTCTCTCTCTCTCTCTCTCTCTCTCTCTCTCTCTCTCTCTCTCTCTCTCTCTCTCTCTCTCTCTCTCTCTCTCTCTCTCTCTCTCTCTCTCTCTCTCTCTCTCTCTCTCTCTCTCTCTCTCTCTCTCTCTCTCTCTCTCTCTCTCTCTCTCTCTCTCTCTCTCTCTCTCTCTCTCTTTCGCTTTGTTATCTTTCTCTATTTCTAAAATTGTTGGGCCCACATATGTTGTGTTAGATAAAAGCTGTTCCTATAGGGTGTTTTGAAATGTTTAGGTGCTTCTCTCCGCACCTCATATAAAGTACCTCCTGTAAAAGCGACCTGGAAGTTGTTGCTGATGATGACGCTGTGTAAAATGTCTGCATGGTGTGTTGAGATGCTTAGGTGTTCTCTCTACATCTCATGTCATGTGCTCTTGTGAAGATCGTCTAGAAATGGGTCGCTAACGACGACAGCTGTGAAATAGGTCGCATGCCGATCGAGGCCACCTGCTCTGACTCCATAAGTCCTGGCAATGATTGTCCATTACTCTGGATCCAGTGTTTCACATTGCTTCCATGTACGTTGATTACCAAATGATTCGAGTCACATTAATTCTACTAGCAGTGTCCTCCTACAAGCCGGACCAGAACACGAAGCGATAGCAGGAGGGCGACGATGACGAAGAGGAGCCGGCTCGGAAGCGAGCGCCTCCGGGGGTCGGAGAGGGCGAGGAGCCCTCTACTGATGACATACTGCGCATGGTGGAGGAGGATCCGGAGGTGGAGCCGATGGACGAAAACCTGCTGAAGCGGCTGGTACTACAGCTGGAGAAGTGTATCCTCAAGAACCAGGAGATGCGGACCAAGCACGCCGACGCCCCGGAGGGGTTCCTCGACTCTGAGCTGGCCCTCCACGAGGCCATACAGGCGCTGCACGCGGAGGCCACGGGCCCGGAGCTGTTCCCGCGGCTGGTGGAGCTGGGCGCGGTGAGCTCGCTGCTGGCGCTGCTGGCCCACGACAACACTGACGTCACCATAGCTGTCATCGACCTGCCGCAGGAGCTGACTGACGTCGACACAAACTCGGACGAGGCTGAGCGGGGCGCCGAGCGTCTGGTGGCGGAGCTGCTGGAGCAGCAGGCGGTCGCCGTGCTGGTTCACACCATGGAGCGGCTTGACGAGGCTGTGGCCGAGGAGTCGGCGGGCGTCCACAGCGCGCGGGCCATAGTAGAGGACGTGACGGAGCTGCGGCCGGTGGCCTGCCTGCCGGCCGCCCAGCAGGGCCTGCTGCGGTGGCTGCTGACCGGGCTGCAGAGGGAGGCGCCCTTCGACGCCAACAAGCTTTGCGCCAGTGAGATGCTGTCCGTACTGGTGCAGAGTCATGAGGAGAACAGGACGATGCTGGGGGAGTTGAGGGGATCGACGTCCTGCTGCAGCAGCTGGCCTACTACAAACGCCACGACCCGAGCTCCTCAGAGGAGCAGGAGTGCATGGAGAACGTGTTCGACGCGCTCTGCTCGGTGCTGCTGGTGGCGGAGAACAAGGAACGCTTCCTGAGGGGCGAGGGGCTCCAGCTGATGAACCTCATGCTCAGAGAAAAGAAGCTATCGCGGAACGGGGCGTTAAAGGTGTTGAACTACGCCACCTCCGGCCCCTCGGGTGCCGATGACTGCAACAAGCTGGTGGAGATCCTCGGCCTGTGCACTCTCTTCCCCCCTGTTTATGCACACTCCGCGCAAGCACAGGCGGAGGGGTCTCAGCGTTGGGGATCACGAAGAACACGTGGTGTCGATCCTGTGTGGTCTTCTGCGTCACTGTCGGGGCCAGCTGCGGCAGCGGATCATCTCCAAATTCACCGAGAACGACTGCGAGAAAGTATTAAAAAAAAATATCAGGTGTCGCGCCATATTACGTGAGCCAATTTCGTTTTGCTATGTTCATTTCGTTCTTGTATTGCTCTTTTTGCTTTTTCTCGCTGCTCTTGTGCTGTTCCATTTAACTCAACTTTTGTTTATCCGTTTTCGTTTGCTTTTTGCGCACTTAGTGTCATCTCTGCTCTCATTTCGCCTGGTTATGTTCTGCGTCCTGCCTTTGCGCTGCTGGCTTCCTGCTCGTTGTTTTGTCTTTGCTTCATTAATTTGTTTTTGCTTCATTAATTGCCACAATTATCTGTTCTTATCCGGCACAATGTGTGTGAACCTGGGTGTTTTCTTTTCCTTCGTTTGTGACTAACGTCAAGAACTTATGTGGGCCCACAATTTTCAATCAAACATATAATTATAATTGGTTAGTTTTTTCCGTCATTTTATTTGTTTTGTTAGGCACGTTTTGGATGATCTGTCTGCTCACTTTATTTTGTATTGCTTCTCTTTCTTGTTTTTCTGCTTTGTTTTTGTGTTATTTCTACTGACCAGCATTATTATTTGTCCTAATCTCATAACATACTAATATCACAACATACTCACCTCGTGCTGTACTGTATGACTATTGCTTGCCTCTCTCATGTTTCTTATCTGCTGTTCTTGTCCTTTGCCTCTTCACCTGTCTATATGGAAAAATGAAATAAAAATTGATTGATTGATTGATTGATTAGTAGTTGCTTCGACGCTGTCGCAACCCGCCGCGCCTGGCTGGTTGTAGACGAAAGGAAGAAAAGTGTCTCTATTGCCTTGGGAAGAAACAACAGAAAGGAGGCTGCAGCAGCTTCGATTAATATTGATAGAAAGCAGCATACTCATATGAAGGTGAGTATATATGTGAAGAGAAGCAGGGAATTGACAGGTAAAGAAAAGAAACTTTTAGCAAGAGTCTGGAAGAGTTTATTGCCATTATAGAAAGTTTGTAGTTTCGTCTGGGTTAGTCCTAAGTGTAAACCAAGGCTCTACTGAGCCCTAGCATAGGTGTATGCGAGGTGCAGTGATTGAGGCCAGGAGTGGCCTCCAAAATTCGATAGCTATAGGTATAGGTATAGGAGGGGTGTTGTCCCGGACAGGAAAACTATACAGTGTATGCGTAGATAGTTAATTTTGGAACTAGGTATTGCATGAAAAATCCCTTTTCATTTTTCACCACCTGCCGATCTCGGAGGTCCCTCTGCAGAGTTGCCTAAGGGGGCCCCGATATTTCGTCTCAGGGGCCCTTAAAAGCTGGTCGTGTGGGAGAGGAGGGGCACAAGAGTTGGTCTAGGGAAGTCCCCCAAGAGTTTTAGTGGCTCCCAGAGTTCTTTCCCCCAAAGGTTGGTCTCAGAGGCCCCCAAAATGTTTTTTATTTGTGGAAATTCACCAACTCCATAAAAAATTGGAGACTGCATCACGGGGTTTCAGCTGGTAAAGATTTACCTGCTTAACCCAAATTTCTCACATGGGAATGGTCATACAATGCTGTTTGGGGATGATTTAAAAATATTTACTTTGAGAAAATTAAAGGAAATATCCATCCTTCAGTTCAAACAAGGGCTCTGAGAGTTTACCACCTGAGTACAAAATTTGAAATTTTTACTCCGCCATACATTTTGAGAGGAATTTTCCACTCACTTGCCATACATTCCGAGCTGAATTTTCCACTCGACACCCTAGCGCAAAACCTATTTTGGGTCACTGCCTCCCCCGGCGTTATGTAGGGGCCCCGCGCCGGGGGCGGATATGGGTGGACCGTTGACGGGCTTCATTTTTGTGTGTGCCGCGTGTACTGTATGGTTTTTTTAAATATACTGTATGGATATAATGCTGCATTCCATATGAAGGTAATAGGTTCACAAAGCTAGTGTTGCAGCATCTTTATCAAATGGTATGTTGGCTTCAGTTGCTGGTCTGGCCCTGCTTCCATTCCTCAACTTCTGAAAAAAGGAAACTGATGATGCTGCATTTTTATTCATTGAGATCCGTACATGTGTTTGCGACAACAGCAACAAGCAATAAAAAACCATGCCAGTACATGTTAACACAAGGCAAAAAACCAGTAGGAGATGCAAATAAGGGCTCACTAAAAAGCTCATTGAGGCCACCACCCCGAAAGCTGATGATGCGGCAAGCCGATGATTCTGATGATTTTGTTTAGGATGTCAAAATTCAAGATTTAGGATGTCAAAATTGATCAAGTCTGGGTGTGGGTTTCCACGCAAAATTCCCAATTTCAGGACACTGATGTGGTGTAAAACACGCCGCATTTCTACAACTTTTATGAAACGGGGCCTGGAGCTACATTTACTCCTTTTTTTACTGTGCTAGTCTGAATGTACGTACAATGTACATAAAAAATATGGTTCCAAGAGCGTGTTAATGAATTAATGTTTGCCTTGGTCACATCATTTTCCCCTGCATTCCACCTGTTTCAATCAATAACATTAGAAAAATTACAAGAATATAACCTTTTTTCAAAAATAATGTTTGTCTTGTACATTTAAAACATATTTTGATTCCATGTGTACCCTTGCATTTGCATAAAAGCATCATAAAACTTAGATTTTCAAAGATCCAACAGAAAAAAATAATTCACACCAACATTATGTCACACCATGGACTGGCCCTTGCACTCGAGGGGTTTTGCAGCTTGGATTGGGTGATCAAAACATTTTATTATAGAAAATTTCAAAAAAAGTTAACTTACAGATTTTTTTGGAGTTATAAAATCATTTTATGCAACTAAAATTATATTTGGAATTCAAATTTAGAAATGGGAAACCACATTTCAGAGGGAGGAGACCATCAATCTTTCAGGGAAGTGCCATGACCAGGTGAAGTGGTTTGGCTGCGCCCACCCAGAATTTTAACATTTTTGAATGTACTATTGACTGAGGATTAATGTTCCCGATTTTAGGGTTTACTAGGGTTTAAACACGATAGCAACAACCCAACAGCATTTCAGGCCTTATAGTGTCCTGTGAGAAAGCCCATGGATATCAAAGAACTCTGTGAGTTTCTTGGCCTTTGGAGGAATTATGAGCTGCCCATTTGTTTAACACGTGCATTGACAGGGGTCTGAGCCATCTTTGCTTTGACAGGGGGTGGGTACCCGCCCCTCCTAAGATCTCGAGAACCATGGTAGGTAGCGAAAAACGGGAAACGGCATTGGGTAGCCCATCCACTTCTCGATCGAAAATATTGGAACAATTTTTTTCAGGTGACATTTAAGGTCACGAGAGGTCAAAACATGCTGTCATAGGGATAACATGTAAATTAAGGTTTTCAGCCATTACATCTGAGCAACTAAAGATAGAGCAAAACGACTTGAATTATATGAATCCTCAAAGCAAGCCGAATCGAATGATATATAATTTGACCTTCTTAGGTCAAATCAAGGATTTGACCTGACCTGAGGTCAGGTCAAGGTAAGATTATATAAAATGGATATCATTAGAACCGCAAAGACAAGGCGAGTCTAACGCAGCTAAAATAAATGCTCTATCACCAACCGTTACTGAGTTATTCAGTAAAAAACATTTTTCCCATGTATTTTCAATGAAGAGGTCATGCCGCGTACCTAACATTAGGTCATCGATATCAAGAACACCGGAACATATTTTAGAGAACTTGGTGGGCCCATTATGTGACATGAGTTTCAATCGGATAAGTTCACCCTGTTCCGACTTATGCTATCTTAAACTTTTTTTAGGTCAGGTCACTTGACCTGTACTGGTGACCTGACCTGAGATGACCTAACCTTAAAATTTTCACAGAAGTTGTAAAAACGATGAGGGAAAAGGTATGCCAAGTACGGCGGCGCTGCGCGCCGCCGTTTTTCTTTTGTCTCCAAAAACCCGAGGGGGGCGGGTACCCGCCCCCGTCAATGCTCGTGTTAACATTAGAACTAAATATTGTCGCAACGCTCACCAAGAAACCATCGGCTTTAGGGTAAGAAGGGTAAGGCCCCCTGGGTTTTGGGTATCCCATAGATTTTGAGCAGGGCCTGTATTGCTGTGTCAGCGTTAACCCATCCAGGATCCCAATCCCTCTGGGTCGAGAAGAGGTCTCCGGCCTTGACTTGAACTGTTTCTAAGGCAAAACATCGGGCCCCCGGGACCAACACTCCGGGAGCCGAGATCAACACTCTGGCTCCTGAGACCAGTAATCCCGGGGAGGGGACTCCGGCGAACAGGCGCTCGGGGTACCCTGAGATCAACACCCGCGTCTCGCCGGTCTGATCGGGGAACCTTGGTGGGCTTAGGGCGCTTCGACTACTTGGTCATTTTGCTGAACGACTGGAATCTGTGCTGATATTGACCCCAGGAGGGCCTTTGGCCCTAAAGATCTACTATTGGCTGGTCATGGGCTCCTGAGCTGTTCTGGAGGCTCCGCACCCAGCCTTGGGGACCATGGCTAGTTTTTGTCCCTTTACTTTGTGTTGAGTACTTTTTAGCTGACCTGAAACCCTTTAACTGGTCTGGATTCCCATGGGGCAGTATTACGCATGACCTCCTGACTTGTTCTTCGTGCCTCTTAGCGAGTGTATGGTCCCTGGTTATCTGGGTAACAGGTTGTCTTGACCTTTTCTTTTGCTGAGATCCATAACTTTTAGGATGATTGCTCAGTGTCCCAAAATTGGTTTTGTTCTAGAGTGCTGAGTGTAAAATTAATATTGGAAAATATAATCAGCGAGTGTAAAAATTCCGAAGTTGCAATATTGTGAGACTCAGTTAAAACCTTTGTCAAACATTCATATAATATTTGAAACATATTCTTTATTAACATTTCCCTATTGCATAATTCTTGAAGAGTTAATTTTCACCACAATTGTTTAGTTGAGCTCCATTGAAGAGTGAGTGAAAATGTAGCAAAAATGACACAAAAGTGAGAGGAAAATTTAGCCTGCCCGGGTGGCACTCTCCACCCAGCACCCTGAGATTTGGGACACTGTGATTGCTCCTCACGTCTTTGCATTAGAAGGTTTGTACCGCGTATTAATGCTGGTGTTGCAGGTGTTCCCGATACTGTGTACTGCGACGGCCGTAGCTAACACTACACTGGTGAGGACACGCTGGACAAGCATATGAAGTGTGAGCACGGACACCTTGGGAGGAGCGGAAAGTACAAGTGTGACCAGTGCTCCTACTCGACAGACATCTCCTACGATAGGTGGGAGCATCACACCACGCACACTGTCGAACGGCTGTTCCCTTGTAACTAGTGCAGCAGGACGTTTACCGTACGGCGTAGTCTGGTGCAACACATTGAATACAGGCACACCACCAGCAAGCCTTACAGCTGCGAAGTTTGTGAAAAACAATTTTCGCTAGCAGGTAATCGGAGTACACCAGTGCATCCACACCGGCACCTTTGAGGCGCAGTGTGAAAGTGCGGCAAAGCGTTTACTGGCCGTAGCACTTACAGCAGACACATGAAGTCCCATGCCGGAGTAAAGGCTCACAAGTGTGAGGTGTGTTCGGCCCGGTTTTCTCGGCGAGCTGACCTGACGATACACATGCGGACACATACTGGTGAGCGGCCGTACCCCTGTGATATATGTGACAAAGCATTCTCTCAGAGAGGTGGGCTTATGCGACATGTCAACGCTGTGCATGCTGGCTGCAGACCTTACGGCTGCGAAGTTTGTGGCAAGTCATTTGCGCAAGCAGGTCATCTCAAGAAACACAAGCGAATCCACACCGGCACCATTGAGGCGCAGTGTGAACAGTGCGGCAAAACGTTGATTGGCCGTACCACTTTCAGCAGACACATGAAGTCCCATGGAGTAGTAAAGCCTCACAAGTGTGAGGTGTGTTCGGGCCGGTTTGCTTGGCGAACTCAACTGGCGATACACAGGCGGACGCATACCGGTGAGCGGCCGTACTCCTGTGAAATATGTGACAAAACATTCTCTGTGAAAAGTAGTCTTCTGAAACATATCAACACTGTTCATGCTGCCGTCAGACCTTACAGCTGCGAAGTTTGTGGAAGATCATTTTCACGAGAAGATTATTTCACAATACACAAGCGAATCCACACGGGCACCATTGTGGCACTGTGTGAACAGTGCGGCAAAACGTTTATTGACCATAGTGCTTATAGCAAACACATAAAGTCCCATAACGGAGTAAAGCCTCACAAGTGTGAAGTGTGTTCGGCCCGGTTTTGTCGGCGAACTGACCTGACGATACACATGCGGATGCATACTGGTGAGCGGCCGTACCCCTGTGATATATGTGACAAAGCATTCTCTCAGAGTAGTGGACTTCTGCGACATGTCAACGCTGTGCATGCTGGCTGCAGACCTTACGGCTGCGAAGTTTGTGGCAAGTCATTTGCACAAGCAGGTGGCCTCACCAGACACAAGAGCGTCCACACTGGCACCATTGTGGCACAGTGTGAACAGTGCGGAGAAAAGTTTAGAAATCGTACCAAATACAACAAACACATGAAGACACATGACAGAGTAAACGACACAAATGTGGATAAGGGGCGTAGCCAAGAGGGGGGCAGCAAGGACAGCCGCCCCCCACCTGAGGGCCCAAAGGGCCCCCTAAGGACACGAGCTGCTCGAAGCGCGGCTCGCCCGCACTATGCTCTGTAGCCAAATTTGGCATTTTCTACCAGACAGGGCCCTCTTAAGCCCTCTTCAGCCCTCTATTCTGTAATAAACAGGGCCCTTTTTACCCATCAGTGCTCTTCTGGCGCTGTCGCAGGGGCCTTTTCGGGGAGCCGCCCCTCCCTGAGCGAAATCATGGCTACGCCCCTGGTGTGGATAGTGTTACGCATGGTTTTACGGCAATGTCAACTGATAGCGCATGTGCGGACACACTGTTGAGACAGTCGCACCTTTTTTGCACCTTTAATTAGCCTTAGATTTGTTGTTTTTGCCTTACCGTTGTTTTTGTCTTATCATACCTTGTTTTGCCTTTTTGAAGCATTGCCATGCTATGATGTGGGATATGTTGCCTCTGGGCACCTGTGAGTACAAACATGGAACCATTTACCAAAACGGCTGTTCTGTGTAATGGAGCTTGCAGTTTTCTTGGGTAATCTGTTTTGTTGGAAAATAGTGTCAATTTCACCAAAACGTTGGCCGTTTGACCTCGGCAGGTGGTGCGTCATTCAACCCCCCTGAAAAAGTACCAAAAAATTAATGGCTACGATACGATACGATGTGTCGCTAAAGGTCCCTTGTACATGTACAGCTTCACTTCGGTTCTTCTGTTCTAGTCGCCGTCCTTCGTGTTTCTTGAATTTATGTGAGTTTAGGCAAATATATGTCTGTCGTATGATAAATGTCATACCCTTCCTAGATGAACTTAAACTGGGGATAAGGTCATAACCGGTGTCTACCGAAAGCCGACAAACAACGGAGAATTCTGAATGCTGACAGAGAGTGCCCTGAACGCTATAAAACTATTGTCATCGGGGCATTTGCCAAGAAAGCCTTCAAAACTAGCTCTTAAATTCATTGTATGCACAGCGATTTCACATGTCTCAAATTCAATAATGGTGTTCGTAACAAAGAAATCGATGGTGAGATTCCACATATAGCCAAAGAAGCTGAAGTGCCCTTAAACACCAACCAACCAGCCGATGGTGAGATCAAACGCCACCTTAATAAGAGTGAACCCAAGCCAAACACGACCGATCACAGCACAATATTTTTGTACTATTGCAACCATATGAACACCGAATATGCCACTGATGAAAGAATCCTGCAACACCTTCTTAAATAAAACATCAAGTGTAAACAACAAATCAAGCTCCATATTCATATCTACTACGAGAACACTAAGACACGAGACCTTATCATGCGGAACAATCCAGTCAAGATGAGAGTTGCTGAAGCGCACCAATGTAGTTTATGAATTCAAATGCCCAAACCAAGATTGGAGGCCTCGTGGAGACAGCTACATTGGTGCAACTTCAACAACTCTGTGATGACAATGCATCTCAGGGAGGGAGGACCCAAACAACACATGTCACAACAGCATAACAAAACGCTCACACGATAAATGATAACTCAAAACACCCACATCCTCACTGCCACACCAGATACGCGCATTGACGGCGGTCTGAGCCACCTTCGCTTTGACGTTGGCTACCCCCCTAAGATTTCGAGGAGTAGGTAGCGAAAATTGGTAAACGTTGTTGGTTAGCCCATTCACTTCTCCATCGAAAATATTTGTACCGTTTTTTGTCAGGTCACATTTGAGGTTACTCGAGGTCAAAACACGCCGTCAGGGATAACATGCAAATGAAGGTTTTCGATCTTTACATCTGAACAAGGTTAACCTTCGCCCGGGTGGGGGTCTTTTAGACCCCCTCGGTTTTTTCCAAAGTAACCAAAAAAACGGTGGCGCGCAGCTGCCAAACTCAGTTTGGCTGTTCCTTCATCATTTTTACATCTTTCCTGAAAATTTTACTTCAATGTCATATCAGGTCAGGTCACCAGGCCATGTGAAGTGACCTCACCTCAAAAATGCTTAGGGCTGCATATTTAAAAGAAGGTTAAACGATCAAGTTGAAACTCATACCACATATTCGGCCCACCAGGAGTTACAACATATGTTTCGGGATTTTCGATATTGGTGACCTAAGGTCATGTGCAGAGCATGATCTCCCCATTGTAAATACATGGGAAAATCATGAAGTGAGCTTTTCTCAGTAAGTTTGGATGGACTTATTAACTTTTATTAACTTTTATTAACTTTTATTTTGTCACCAAAGTGTTTGTATAGTCACTGCAAGTCAAATGATATACATCATGACTATACCAGGTCAAGTTGGGTCAGACCGTTGATCTGGGTCAGGTAAAATTTTAAATTTGACCTGGCATATCAATATTATGTAACATTCGAATTGTTTTGACGAGAGGATTGCAATAGTGCATCAATTATGGGTGCATCTTGCTTGGTTCGGAAGTTATTTGCGAAAAAGGAAACGCCCTTATGCATGGGTGGCTATGGATATTCCGAAGGACATTCCCAATATTCAGTGACCTGTAACTCCCTAGGCTTTGTCCTGACCCAAAAATAATTGCAATATAACGAAAGAGCAACTCAAGAGCTGTCGAATGGTGTATTATTGTTATTGGTATTATTGACGTTAAAAATGTTTCTAGCCATCATAGTTTCTGAGATGTATGAGGTTTTCTTAGTACACCTTATATTAGCGATTTTGACCTTTTTACCTCTGGTGACCTTGATATTGACCTGCTGAGAAAAAATGACGGAAGTTTTTTTGATATCATTTTTGAAGAGCTTTCTATTGCCATTTTGCGATTTTCCTAGCTCTTAGTTTTTGAGATCGTGGGGGTCTTTTTAGCCCCACACCAGGGCGAAGGAGGCTCGTACCCTCCACCGGGGCAAGGGTGAAGATAGAGCAAAACAATACCATTGGAATCCTCGCAGCGAGCAGAATAGAATGATTCATAATCTGACCTTGCCGTGTCAAATTATGACAAATTTCTCAAATATCTAACTACTTTAAATTTGACCTGACCTGAGGTCAGGTCAAGGTCAAATAATAAAATGCATGTCATTAGAACCGCAAGGACAAGGCGACTCGAATGCAGATAAAATAAACGATCTATCACAAGCCGATACTAAGGTATTCAGTCAAAGTTATTTTTCCCACGTACTTCTTATGGAGAGGTCATGGCTCGTACCTGACCTTAGGTCATCAATATCAAAAATACCGGAACGTGTTTTAGAGACCCGGTGTGGCCATTATGTGGTATGAGTTTCAATCGGATAATTTCACCCTGTTTCGACCTATGCTATCACTTTTTTGACGTCAGGGCACTTAACCTAGGGTGACCTCACCTGAGATGTCTTAACTTTAGAATTCTGAAAAAAGTTGTCAAAAAGATGAGAAAAAAGGTATGAAAAGTGCGGTGTGGCTACGCGCCGCCGTTTTTCTGCTATCTCCGAAAAATTATAGGGGGCGGGTATCCTCCCCCGTGAATGCGCGTGTTAGGTCGGCCGAAGGGGGTGAGGGCGATAGCCCTCTCCTCGGATCCACCCCTGGTTATATATATGCACTCCATCTCTGCCGCGGGGTACTGGAATCAAAGGCCCTGTTTCAGGGCCAAAGAGCACCGGACTTATCTAATTTTTCAGATTTTTTCAGGGAAGTCCGGGTGCTGTGCACCCACCGGCCTTGGCGATCTCGAGTCCCTGCGTACCCAGTAAACATGCCGGCGTCGGGCCGACGTCGGCTGGTCAGTGGGTGGGTGAGCATATAACGAGGTCCCGCCGACATCTCCGCCGACCCCCGTCGGCTCGCATGGAGCGTTGGTTAGAGGACAGATTTAGAGTTTTTTAGAGAGTTAAAGTATTTGGAGTGGTATTTCTAGTTAGATGAATGTTGCAACTTTTGCCCCGAGACTAGAGGGACGGAAATTTATGGCAACAACAAAAATAATTGGTAGAATTTTATTTAGCTCGGTGAGGTTCAAACCAGCCCCCGTTCAAGTTGCCTGGCATTTTGCGGCGGTGACGTCATCGCCGCGATGCTGCAGGCGTTTTGCGGCTTGAAGTATCGGCAAACTGGGTATATTTGACATAGTCAGTAAAGCTTGCAAATGACTGAAAGACGTCAAAAATGACTTAGTTGACAAGTTTGATCATATTTCTAGCCAGTACAGAGTTTCTGCAGCCCTAAGACCGGCCTGCAGGGACTTCAGGTGCTTTTCTCGCAGTGGTGTTCCGTTGCTCATAAGAGTCATTATCAGTGTAATAGCTGTGTAATTTCATCCTTCACGTCATCGTTGCTTAGATGAAAATACGAAGTACGGGTCTTTCCAACGGAGGTTTCCTAGCGAGACGCACAAATTGTTTGAGGTGGTACCGCGTGGTCGCGGATCCAAGACTTATTTTGGGGAGACTAGAAGACTTAAACCTCCCCCACTGCCAGTGGCGGATACAAGGGGACTAGGGCTCGAGCCCCCCCAATGTTAGTGTAAATGCATGGCCGATGCTGATGTGAGATAATGGCGGGGAGGCTCGAACCCCCTTGCCTCACCCAAAAAATTTCTGCACACGCCACTGTCTCCGACCATAGCCTCTCAACAGCCTTTGCTTATACAGATATTAGTAGACATCTCGGAGGGCCCTCAAAATTTAGGAGGCTCGTGAGCCCCATATCCGCCACTGGTACCATAGGCGGATCCAGGGGACAAAGCCCGGGCGGCTGTCCCCCGCGTGATGGCCCTCGAGGTGTCCCCTGAAATGGTCACAGCGCCTCCTGAAAGGTCGATTGCGCCACCTGAAATGTCGCTTCCCACCCCCTCCGCAGGATGCGGAAAGCAGCACCCGCCGATAGGATTTGGCGCCCACCTGACGGGTTTTGCCAGCCAAAAACTGCGCCCCCTGGTCCGAATGAAGCCCCCTGGTCTGGATGACACCCCCTCCCAGGAAGAATGCCCCCCACCCCCCTCCCGACTGGCAATCGTGGATCCGCCTATGACTAGTGCCCTGTATATATAAACAGCCCAATTACAATAACTTTGGGTAAAATTTTATCACACTTACAGGCTTCAATGGGGTGAGTCAGAGGCGTATCCACGGAATTTTACGGGGACAGGAGTGGTCCGGCGATGGTGACAAGGGAGGAGGACGAGTTGGCACTTAGCGGATGCAGGAGACAAGGGGGCACTTGGTCCTCCAATAGCTAATGGGGAGCACATCCCACGTCCATGCTGCTTTCGACGCCCATGACTGCAACTGTTAGAGCGATCGGCACGTGTTGCATTTAGGCTTTGAGCAACGGCTATAATCCGGCTCTGAGGTGCTATCTTTCCTACTATCGTCACTTTTTCCGTATTTACCGAAACCCACTCCCTTCACCCCGTATGTCGTTTCATTGCTTTTTTATTCTCGCTCGACGTCCCGTCATGTTTTTCTTTTACTCTTAGAGTTGCGGCTAAGTAAAAACCGTAGTAAGATTGCCAGACTAGCATACTTTTTAGTATAACATACCAAAGCTACCAGATTTGTCAACACATTTCACTTCACAGACATTAAAGTGCAAAAAAGTGTATTCCATGGCTCTTTTCCTAAATATTTAAACTCAATTTATCCAAAAAGCTTAAATTTCAGCCCTCAAAATAAGGAGCTCTTTCCTTTCTTAGTGGATAGCAAACAAACAACCAAAATTTTACTAGTAGAAAACTTGAACCAACCTGGGATTCTAGGGCCTTGGTTCAAACGATGAATGAATGTATTATGCAAACAAATATATTGTGATGGTCATAATACAGAAAGCAAGTTGATTACATTTCAAGGATAAGACAAAAAAGGTTTAAAATGCCAGTCCAGGTACCTCATTTGCCCGCTGGGACCATGTAAACATATTTACTTGTTCCCTGTAATTTTTTATAATTTAACCTGCTTATTACTCTCAAGCTGGGAACTTCAGCCGTAACCACTACTTGTTTGAATATTATCTTCCAACATACACTTTGCACTAGTAAAAATACACTTAAATTGTGTTTGGGCCTGCCTTCTCTAACAGTATTGTGGAAGTGATAAGGTATTAATACTTACTGGTTAGAGGTGGTCTATGGGAAATTTTCACTGCATTTGTCAGTCAGTTTCATCACATTGAATGTTGAAACCAATGACTTGGTTTTCATGGCTGGGAGGTGATCTTGACTGAATCAGATTTTATAGTTCCAAGTGTGGTTCAATGTGTATGAAATTTTAGAATTCATGAGTTTTCTGGTCTAGTGAAACATCAGAAAACCTGGAACGATAAGGATTCTCCTCTGTATCTTGCTTTTTTCTGCCAACAGTTTTGCAGTTCAGCATGTTTGGATCAAATAAAAAATGCATCAACTTTTGTCAACTTTTGTCAACTTTTGTAGTTTTGCATTAAGTTGAGTGGATGTAATTAATGTGCACAGTACCAAACCCAGTGGATGCATGATTAGAGGGAGCATCCAAATTTTATCATGGGTCTTAAGCTGGGATATCAGCTCTATAAAGTGTGTCAAGGAGACATGTTGGCATGTCTCATTTCACCCGAATACCTCTGTCTAAAATTTTTGTATGATTGAAGAGTCCAAACTTAAAGGGAATGTGGCACCTTCACAGAGCTGCAAAAGTCGGGGCTCTCGGGTCACAAAGTGCCTGACAGATTTTAGGGCACGGTATGGTCTTGCGACAGATCTTACAATCTGTGAGAAAAAAATCTTGAAAGGAAGCAGAAAATATTTTTTGTTCTAAAAAAACTCAATATTAGAATTGTCACCTCTTTCACTCAACAAGTTTTTCATGAATTTGCACCTCTCCCATATCAAGCCAGTGTGCGGCAAGAACCGATGGAAAATCGAGGGCTTATGCACAGAGGGTCTTTTCGAGGGACTTTTGAATCGAGAAACTTTTGAAAGAGGGCCTTATGTACAGAGGGCCTTTTAAACGTCACCCAGAAAATCCTCTGCTGGAAAAATTCCTTCACCGGCCTGTCGGGCCCGATTTGTATTCCATAGCACGCGACAGCTTGGCCCGACAGGCCGCCATAAAGGTAAAGGCGACAGGCAAAACAGTTTTTTTCCTTCGTTTCCTTCGTTTGGAAGTACGCTCAACGCTGCCGCAAGGGCGCTGTTCAAACAGCGCCCTTGCGGCAAAGCCAGTGTAAAAGGTATCTTTGGTTTGAAGAAAAGCAGCCCTGCGGTTTGGTGTGTTGCCTTGTGGATATGGCGGAGGCCAAGGCCCTGGTTGTGTTTTTGATTATTTTTCTCTTGCATTACTTTGGTATACATCTTGAGTAAACTGGTTGGGCCTGGATTTCATCGTCCATAGTTGAAGGGCTGATAAATGGCTCCGATTAAGCTGAAGCCCCTTCCACCGTCCCGTGTCAAGCTTAAATGTGGATTTGAGGGATGTGGGTATTTTGGCGAGAAATGTTTTTTAAGGAGCATCAGCGAATCAAGCATTCTGGGCTGCCCTGCAAGTTCAGGAACAGTGGTTTTGGCCAAGGAGGTCGTTTTGAAGCATGGATCAAACAGCGGGCAGATCAGAACAGTGTGGGGAGAAAACAAAGAAGTAAGTGATGTGGTGTTTGTTGTAATTTCGGCAGCTTACATTTATTTCCACACAGTATGTTATGCTCACTGTTTATCAATAATTTTAAATGATATTAATAAGGGAAAAATGAATTTTACCAGCAGACTGGTCAAATTAGACTAAAACATTTGATTTTCCCTTCCATCTTCTTTTAAATCCAATGCCTGTTTGTCCAGAATTAACCACAAAAGTTGCATACCTTCATCAGTGGATTTGTAGATGCCAAAGGAACAAAACTCTTCACCTTTCCACATTAATTTGAGTTTTAAGTACCAAACTATTTCTCCTATTTCATTTTATTCACTTACCTAAATATGCCTATGATCTATGTCAAGGGGACAAAGATATAACAAAAACACAGCCTAGTGCAACCTTTACTCATTCCTTTTACTCTTAACTTCCTTGGAAACATAATATTTATTTGACATTTACTATCTAACTGACTTAAGGTTATTTATTAGCCTCATGAACTTCAGATCCTAAACCACGTACCCTCATGGAAATGAGCACGGCAATGCATGAAAAACTTTGAGATAGCCAACAGCTTCAAAATTTAGGATTTTTCATGTAAACATGCATTTAAAGTCATGGAAAGCTAATATTACATGTTTGTATTCAACTACAAGTAGCCATGATCCTTAAAAACACTTTCGAATATCAAAAAAGTACCCTCTCCAATCTTGTTTGTCTGGCCATCAGAGCAAAATCCATATATAAATTTTGGGGGTTCCTTCGAAAT
This sequence comes from Lepas anatifera, assembly GCA_034440635.1. Lineage (NCBI taxonomy): Eukaryota > Metazoa > Arthropoda > Thecostraca > Lepadidae > Lepas > Lepas anatifera. The sequence goes on along the minus strand of JAOTON010001776.1, from coordinate 29,722 downwards.
TACCCCCTCCCACCTCCAAAAACTGAAATCATGAAAATCTGCAGAAGCTGGCATAAGTAACCGCATGGTATGGGAACCAGGTCAGCTTTCTTCCATTGCAAACTATATTTTTTAAGTATTCTGGGCTGGACTATGTAACATAATAACAAAATATCACTTATTCTCATTCTAGTGCAGCATTTTTTGTCAATGGCGGCTACAGAGGACTGAAAAAGGGGGCTGCTTTTCATGTTATTGTATATTTCCACCTGTGACCTAAATCATCTGAATTCAAGACTGAGTCTTATTCAAGACCCAGTCGAGCTGACTTTGACACACACTATTTGTATGCTGTACGTCCACAAATCTCAAATTACATCCAATAATAAATTTCCTTTACCAATGGTGACTCCAGAAAATGGGAATTGGTGGTTCGGTATTCAATTTGTTATAGGTTTCTGCCGATAACCTTAATTTCCTGAGCGTGTCTGATAATTGAAAACCCGAAGAACAGTCTCAGTTCTAGAGTTTTGAAAATTAATAGACTTGTGTCATTCCACTTAGATTTTCCATAGGCGGCTTCAGAGCACGAAAAATAAGGATATCACACATATAAGGATCAGGGCACAAAAATAAGGATAATGATATCCATTGGTGCCAAACTTGAAGTTTTTTATGCTAATTTTAGTATTTTCTATTAAGAATGTGGAAAAAGAGTAGGAACATTTTACCAATTGAATGGGTTTTAGACAATTTTAATAGTCCTATCCTAACCACCGGACAGATTTGGAGGTTTTTTGAAAGTGCCCGACAGATTTGAGATTTTTGCAGCTCTGCACCTTCATAACATGATTTTAACTGAGATAGCCAAGTTGTAAAGCAAGTCGGAAAACCCGGCACTCCATCTATCATTTGTCTTGGAACTTGATATTTCCGTAGAAAAAACTAAAACCTACCTGACACCAACCCCCTCATCAACCCCTCGCTGGGCGGCCATTGTTGTGAGCTGCTGGTGTGACAACATATGCTGACTTCACGAAGAGCATGAGCCAATGGAAGCCCTTGATGCGTTTGAGGTATGGTAGTGGTTGCCAGATTGTGACATCATCCACAGGCTGATATTTATTTCTTTTTCTAGAGGAGTATTTTAAAAATCAAAATATTGAGTTTATTGTACATTTTTCAGAGAAATCATTAGTGGTTTCATTATTTTTGGCTAAAAGTACACCTAATTGCACTAAATTCCAGGATTCGATCAAGGTACCACATTCCCTTTAAGGGGGCTATTCCACTATTCAAAACCTTGAAGGATTCTCTCCATCTGGAAGCTTATGTTGCAGGATAAATGCTAATTTCAGCTCTGGTAGCTCAGTTGGTAGGGTGTTGGGCTGCGGTCCGCTGCTCAGAAGTATGCAGTGGCAGTGCATGTCCAGGCTTGGAATCGGTTCCCCTGAGACGCTCCGGCGCTCAGTAATTTACCTGACATAGGTCAGCTGGCAACTGGCTGGTGAGAGGGTGGCATGAATGGGGCGAACGTCCCTGTGCTTTGTGGGATGTTACTCTTTGGCTTCTGAATTAACCCTTCATTGTGGGAGTTGCTCGTTCGGGTGGCTGTGTGGGGGTTCCCATGACAAGTCCCTTGATGACTTTAATGAGACTCTGACTCCAGCAGCCGTATTAGGAACAACTTGAACAAAATGTATACAAAACTTCACAACTGTACATACCACAAGCAGCAACATTTTTATTAAAATTGGTCCTATTTCGGGTCACATGAATGGAAAACTGTAGTTATCTTGAAGATACAAAAGATTTGACCTTCACTTATTGAGTCTCCTGGTTAGTAATCATTCTGGTTTGAGCTAACGAGGGAAACCAAATTTGATGGCATTAGCCCACCTGAACAATTGCAATGAATACTTACAAGACATTTTAATGGAACCCTCCAAAGCTAGAAACGTTTCTGTGGAATATAACTCACCTGGTAGCATAGGCGGATCCAGGGGGGCAAGGGCACGTGCCCCCCCCGATCGACCCTCGGCGCCCCCTTGAAAGGCCGATGGCGCCCCCTGAAATGTCGCTTCCCACCCCCCAGGATGCGAAAGTCGGCGCCCACCGATGGGATTTGGCGCCCACCTGATAGTTTTTGCCGGTCATAAGTGGCGCCCCCCTGGTCCGGATGGCGCCCCCCGGTCCGGATGGCGCCCCCCGGGAAGGTGCCCCCCCCCGATCGGCAATCCTGGATCCGCCTATGCCTGGTAGAAGTACAGAATTCTGTTTAAAGTAATCTGTATAGGCAGGTGGTTTTTAAATGCTCTTATTTTCTGCCCAAGCATTTTAAGTGTCTCTGAAAAGACTCAGTGACAGCCAATTGCCCTGCCTCATCTGCCTGTGAAGTTCAATGGTATGGCCTTAACAATTTAGTATACCACAAGCAGCCAGATTTATAACAGGAGAGGGTCAGTGAAGGGTCTGTATTCCTTTCCCATCCCTTCTAACTTGACTGATTTTGCACAAAATTGTATGCAATCAGGTTTGCACAAAATGCTATGTGGTCATGTGAGATTATATATCCAAGAGATGCACTGGAACACCTGAAGCTTAAGACTGTGATGGTATTTGAACCAGCTATTGTTTTACCTGCCCAGTAGATAGGTGGTAAAAGCTTCAACTCTGACAGGATTCAAGCCTACCTGTGTACGTACAAGTTTTTACTTTTTTCTGTTTTAGTTTTTTAGTTTTTACTTCAAAGAACTTAGTGATGGTTATTGATAACATTGTGCAAATGTTTTGGATATATGTATATATATATATATATATATATATATATGTGTGTGTGTGTTTGTGTGTGTGGGTGTGGGTGTGGGTGTGGGTGTGGGTGTGGGTGTGGGTGTGTGTGTGTGTGTGTGTGTGTGTGTGTGTGTGTGTGTGTGTGTGTGTGTGTGTGTGTGTGTGTGTGTGTGTGTGTGTGTGTGTGTGTGTGTGTGTGTGTGTGTGTGTGTGTGTGTGTGTGTGTGTGTGTGTGTGTGTGTGTGTGTGTGTGTGTGTGTGTGTGTGTGTGTGTGTGTGTGTGTGTGTGTGTGTGTGTGTGTGTGTGTGTGTGTGTGTGTGTGTGTGTGTGTGTGTGTGTGTGTGTGTGTGTGTGTGTGTGTGTGTGTGTGTGTGTGTGTGTGTGTGTGTGTGTGTGTGTGTGTGTGTGTGTGTGTGTGTGTGTGTGTGTGTGTGTGTGTGTGTGTGTGTGTGTGTGTGTGTGTGTGTGTGTGTGTGTGTGTGTGTGTGTGTGTGTGTGTGTGTGTGTGTGTGTGTGTGTGTGTGTGTGTGTGTGTGTGTGTGTGTGTGTGTGTGTGTGTGTGTGTGTGTGTGTGTGTGTGTGTGTGTGTGTGTGTGTGTGTGTGTGTGTGTGTGTGTGTGTGTGTGTGTGTGTGTGTGTGTGTGTGTGTGTGTGTGTGTGTGTGTGTGTGTGTGTGTGTGTGTGTGTGTGTGTGTGTGTGTGTGTGTGTGTGTGTGTGTGTGTGTGTGTGTGTGTGTGTGTGTGTGTGTGTGTGTGTGTGTGTGTGTGTGTGTGTGTGTGTGTGTGTGTGTGTGTGTGTGTGTGTGTGTGTGTGTGTGTGTGTGTGTGTGTGTGTGTGTGTGTGTGTGTGTGTGTGTGTGTGTGTGTGTGTGTGTGTGTGTGTGTGTGTGTGTGTGTGTGTGTGTGTGTGTGTGTGTGTGTGTGTGTGTGTGTGTGTGTGTGTGTGTGTGTGTGTGTGTGTGTGTGTGTGTGTGTGTGTGTGTGTGTGTGTGTGTGTGTGTGTGTGTGTGTGTGTGTGTGTGTGTGTGTGTGTGTGTGTGTGTGTGTGTGTGTGTGTGTGTGTGTGTGTGTGTGTGTGTGTGTGTGTGTGTGTGTGTGTGTGTGTGTGTGTGTGTGTGTGTGTGTGTGTGTGTGTGTGTGTGTGTGGGTGTGCGGGTGTGCGTGTCATGTGAGAATAATGATGATGAGGAAACATCTCTTTGATAAATCATGGGATTCCTTCCTTTGCCTTTTTGCACCGATGCGGAGCAGGTTTTTCCTCGCTCATTGACCTGAAGGGGTCATGGAATGATTCTCATACACACGTAATCATGCTTTCATTCTAAGTAACTGCCACTCATCATCTAAAATAGACTCAGAATACGTTATTAGTACGTATATTAATTATGTCTGTGGTTCAGCACCGAGGGTGGCTTTGTGGTGTGTCCACGTGTGACACACGAAGCATCATGTTCTCATCTTAAGTCACACTCGCTGCATCATTATCCGGAAAGACTCAAACGACGTCATTATGTTATGTCATATCTTCAACATGTATGTGGGCCATCTACCGGCTGAATAGCTAATAAGTGGTGTTTCCACTTGAGATGAACCATTATGAGAAAATGTGACATGTTACAAAAAATCCTCAAAAATACTTCAAAATACAGCTTGAGGTGAGCACCTGCTTCCTTACCTTCCTGTCCAGTAAGGTCACATACAGTCACATACAGCACTCGACGTCACAGGTTATCCCCAGCTTTTTATTTTGCTTAAAACAGTGGTTTGTAAGATTATCGCTTCTTATATCACAGCATTAGAGTAACTTTGTATCCTTGAATTATGCCGATATTGCAGGTATAAGTATGCTTAATAACGCTGGTTTTGCAGGTGTTCCTGATACTGTGCACTGCGACGGCCGTAGCTACCTCTGCACTGGTGAGGACGCGCTGGACAAGCATGTGAAGTGTGACCACGGACACCTTGGGAGGAGCGGAAAGTACAAGTGTGACCGGTGCTCCTACTCGACAGACATCTCCTACGATAGGTGGGAGCATCACACCACGCACACTGTCGAACGGCTGTTCCCTTGTAACTAGTGCAGCAGGACGTTTACCGTACGGCGTAGTCTGGTGCAACACATTGAATACAGGCACACCACCAGCAAGCCTTACAGCTGCGAAGTTTGTGAAAAACAATTTTCGCTAGCAGGTAATCGGAGTACACCAGTGCATCCACACCGGCACCTTTGAGGCGCAGTGTGAACAGTGCGGCAAAGCTTTTACTGGCCGTAGCACTTACAGCAGACACATGAAGTCCCATGCCGGAGTAAAGGCTCACAAGTGTGAGGTGTGTTCGGCCCGGTTTCGTCGGCGATCTGACCTGATGATACACATGCGGACACATACTGGTGAGCGGCCGTACCCCTGTGATATATGTGACAAAGCATTCTCTCAGAGAGGTGGGCTTATGCGACATGTCAACGCTGTGCATGCTGGCTGCAGACCTTACGGCTGCGAAGTTTGTGGCAAGTCATTTGCGCAAGCAGGTCATCTCAAGAAACACAAGCGAATCCACACCGGCACCATTGAGGCGCAGTGTGAACAGTGCGGCAAAACGTTGATTGGCCGTACCACTTTCAGCAGACACATGAAGTCCCATGGAGTAGTAAAGCCTCACAAGTGTGAGGTGTGTTCGGGCCGGTTTGCTTGGCGAACTCAACTGGCGATACACAGGCGGACGCATACCGGTGAGCGGCCGTACTCCTGTGAAATATGTGACAAAACATTCTCTGTGAAAAGTAGTCTTCTGAAACATATCAACACTGTTCATGCTGCCGTCAGACCTTACAGCTGCGAAGTTTGTGGAAGATCATTTTCACGAGAAGATTATTTCACAATACACAAGCGAATCCACACTGGCACCATTGTGGCACTGTGTGAACAGTGCGGAAAAACGTTTATTGACCATAGTGCTTATAGCAAACACATGAAGTCCCATGCCGGAGTAAAGCCTCACAAGTGTGAAGTGTGTTCGGCCCGGTTTTGTCGGCGAACTGACCTGACGATACACATGCGGATGCATACTGGTGAGCGGCCGTACCCCTGTGATATATGTGACAAAGCATTCTCTCAGAGTAGTGGACTTATGCGACACGTCAACGCTGTGCATGCTGGCTGCAGACCTTACGGCTGCGAAGTTTGTGGCAAGTCGTTTGCACAAGCAGGTGGCCTTACCAGACACAAGAGCGTCCACACTGGCACCATTGTGGCACAGTGTGAACAGTGCGGAGAAAAGTTTAAAAAACGTAGCAAATACAACAAACACATGAAGACACATGACAGAGTAAACGACACAAATGTGGATAAGGGCGTAGCCAAGAGGGGGCAGCAAGGACAGCCGCCCCCCACCTGAGGGCCCAAAGGGCCCCCTAAGGACACGAGCTGCGCGAAGTGCGGCTGGCCCGCACTAAGCTCTGTAGCCAAACTTGGCATTTTCTACCAGACAGGGCCCTCTTAAGCCCTCTTCGGCCCTCTATTCTGTAATAAACAGGGCCCTTTTTACCCATCAGTGCTCTTCTGGCGCTGTCGCAGGGGCCCTTTTCGGGGAGCCGCCCCTCCCTGAGCGAAATCATGGCTACGCCCCTGGTGTGGATAGTGTTACGCATGGTTTTACGGCAATGTCAACTGATAGCACATATGCGGACAGACTGTTGAGACAGTCGCACCTTTTTTGCACCTTTAATTAGCCTTAGATTTGTTGTTTTTGCCTTACCGTTGTTTTTGTCTTATCATACCTTGTTTTGCCTTTTTGAAGCATTGCCATGCTATGATGTGGGATATGTTGCCTCTGGGCACCTGTGAGTACAAACATGGAACCATTTACCAAAACGGCTGTTCTGTGTAATGGAGCTTGCAGTTTTCTTGGGTAATCTGTTTTGTTGGAAAATAGTGTCAATTTCACCAAAACGTTGGCCGTTTGACCTCGGCAGGTGGTGCGTCATTCAACCCCCTGAAAAGTACCAAACAATTAATGGCTACGATACGATACGATGTGTCGCTAAAGGTCCCTTGTAAATGTACAGCTTCACTTCGGTTCTTCTGTTCTAGTCGATGTCCTTCGTGTTTCTTGAATTTATGTGAGTTTAGGCAAATATATGTCTGTCGTATGATAAATGTCATACCCTTCCTAGATGAACTTGTAAAAACTGGGGATAAGGTCATAACCTGTGTCTACCGAAAGCCGACAAACAACGGGAGAATTCTGAATGCTGACAGGGAGTGCCCTGAACGCTATAGATTTCACATGTCTCAAAGTCAATAATGGTGTTCGTAACAAAGAAATCGATGGTGAGATTCCACATATAGCCAAAGAGGCTGAAGTGCCCTTAAACACCAACCAACCAACCGATGGTGAGATCAAACGCCACATTAATAAGAGTGAACCCAGCCAAACACAACCGATCACAGCACAATATACTTGTACTATTGCAACCATATGAACACAGAATATCCCACTGATGAAAGAATCCTTCAACACATTCTTAAATAAAACATCAAGTGTAACAACATCAAGCTCCATATTCATATCTACTACGAGAACACTAAGACACGAGACCTTATCATGCGGAACAATCCAGTCAAGATGAGAGTTGCTGAAGCGCACCAATGTAGTTTATGAATTCAAATGCCCAAACCAAGATTGGAGGCTTCGTGGAGACAGCTACATTGGTGCAACTTCAACAACTCTGTCATGACAATGCATCTCAGGGAGGGAGGACCCAAACAACACATGTCACAACAGCATAACAAAACGCTCATACGATAAATGATAACTCAAAACACCCACATCCTCACTGCCACACCAGATACGCGCATTGACGGCGGTCTGAGCCACCTTCGCTTTGACGTTGGCTACCCCCCTAAGATTTCGAGGAGTAGGTAGCGAAAATTGGTAAACGTTGTTGTTTAGCCCATTCACTTCTCCATCGAAAATATTTGTACCGTTTTTTTGTCAGGTCACATTTAAGGTTACTCGAGGTCAAAACACGCCGTCAGGGATAACATGCAAATGAAGGTTTTCGATCTTTACATCTGAACAAGGTTAACCTTCGCCCGGGTGGGGGTCTTTTAGACCCCCTCGGTTTTTTCCAAAGTAACCAAAAAACGGCGGCGCGCAGCTGCCAAACTCAGTTTGGCTGTTCCTTCATCATTTTTACATCTTTCCTGAAAATTTTACTTCAATGCCATATCAGGTCAGGTCACCAGGCCATGTGAAGTGACCTCACCTCAGAAATGCTTAGGACTGCATATTTAAAAGAAGGTTAAACGGTCAAGTTGAAACTCATACCACATATTCGGCCCACCAGGAGTTACAACATATGTTTCGGGATTTTCGATATTGGTGACCTAAGGTCATGTGCAGAGCATGATCTCCCCATTGTAAATACATGGGAAAATCATGAAGTGAGCTTTTCTCAGTAAGTTTGGATGGACTTTTTAACTTTTTTTAACTTTTATTTTGTCACCAAAGTGTTTGTATAGTCACTGCAAGTCAAATGATATACATCATGACTATACCAGGTCAAGTTGGGTCAGACCGTTGATCTGGGCCAGGTAAAATTTTAAATTTGACCTGGCATAGCAATATTATGTAACATTCGAATTGTTTTGACGGGAGGATTGCAATGGTGCATCAATTATGTGTGCATCTTGCTTGGTTCGGAAGTTATTTGCGAAAAAGGAAACGCCCTTATGCATGGGTGGCTATGGACATTCCGAAGAACATTCCCAATATTCAGTGACCTGTAACTCCCTAGGCTTTGTCCTGACCCAAAAATAATTGCAATATAACGAAAGAGCAACTCAAGAGCTGTCGAATGGTGTATTATTGTTATTGCTATTATTGTTGTTAAAAATGTTTCTAGCCATCATAGTTTCTGAGATGTATGAGGTTTTCTTAGTACACCTTATATTAGCGATTTTGACCTTTTTTTACCTCTGGTGACCTTGATATTGACCTGCTGAGAAAAAATGACGGAAGTTTTTTCGATATCATTTTTGAAGAGCTTTCTATTGCCATTTTGCGATTTTTCTAGCTCTTAGTTTTTGAGATCGTGGGGGTCTTTTTTAGCCCCACACCAGGGCGAAGGAGGCTCGTACCCTCCACCGGGGCAAGGGTGAAGATAGAGCAAAACAATACCATTGGAATCCTCGCAGCGAGCAGAATAGAATGATTCATAATCTGACCTTGCCGTGTCAAATTATGACAAATTTCTCAAATATCTAACTACTTTAAATCTGACCTGACCTGAGGTCAGGTCAAGGTCAAATAATAAAATGCATGTCATTAGAACCGCAAGGACAAGGCGACTCGAATGCAGATAAAATAAACGATCTATCACAAGCCGATACTAAGGTATTCAGTCAAAGTTATTTTTCCCACGTACTTCTTATGGAGAGGTCATGGCTCGTACCTGACCTTAGGTCATCAATATAAAAATACCGGAACATGTTTTAGAGACCCGGTGTGGCCATTATGTGGTATGAGTTTCAATCGGATAATTTCACCCTGTTTCGACCTATGATATCACTTTTTTGACGTCAGGGCACTTAACCTAGGGTGACCTCACCCGAGATGTCCTAACTTTAGAATTCTGAAAAAAGTTGTCAAAAAGATGAGAAAAAAGGTATGAAAAGTGCGGTGGGGCTACGCGCCGCCGTTTTTCTGCTATCTCCGAAAAATTATAGGGGGCGGGTATCCTCCCCCGTGAATGCGCGTGTTAGGTCGGCCGAAGGGGGTGGGGGCGATAGCCCTCTCCTCGGATCCACCCCTGGTTATATATATATATGCACTCTATCTCTGCCGCGGGGTACTGGAATCAAAGGCCCTGTTTCAGGGCCAAAGAGCACCGGACTTATCTAATTTTTCAGATTTTTTTTAGGGAAGTCCGGGTGCTGTGCACCCACCGGCCTTGGCGATCTCGAGTCCCTGCGTACCCAGTAAACATGCCGGCGTCGGGCCGACGTCGGCTGGTCAGTGGGTGGGTGAGCATATAACGATGTCCCGCCGACATCTCCGCCGACCCCCGTTGGCTCGCATGGAGCGTTGGTTAGGGGACAGATTTAGAGATTTTTTTAGAGAGTTAAAGTATTTGGAGTGTATTTCTAGTTAGATGAGTGCTGTAACTTTTGGCCCGAGAATAAAGGGCATTTAAAGGCCTTGCCCCGAGACTAAAGGAACGGAAATTTATGGCAACAACAAAAAATAATTGGTAGAATTTTATTTAGCTCGGTGAGGTTCGAACGATGAATTAATGTATTATGCAAACAAATATATTGTGATGGTCATAATACAGAAAGCAAGTTGATTACATTTCAAGGATAAGACAAAAAGGTTTAAAATGCCAGTCCAGGTACCTCATTTGCCCGCTGGGACCATGTAAACATATTGACTTGTTCCCTGTAATTTTTTTATAATTTAACCTGCTTATTACTCTCAAGCTGGGAACTTCAGCCGTAACCACTACTTGTTTGAATATTATCTTCCAACATACACTTTGCACTAGGAAAAATACACTTACATTGTGTTTGGGCCTGCCTTCTCTAACAGTATTGTGGAAGTGATAAGGTATTAATACTTACTGGTTAGAGGTGGTCTATGGGAAATTTTAACTGCATTTGTCAGTCAGTTTCATCACTTTGAATGCTGAAACCAATGACTTCGTTTTCATGGCTGGGAGGTGATCTTGACTGAATCAGATTTTATAGTTCCAAGTGTGGTTCAATGTGTATGAAATTATAGAATTCATGAGTTTTTCTGGTCTAGTGAAACATCAGAAAACCTGGAACGATAAGGATTCTCCTCTGTATCTTGTTTTTTTCTGCCAACAGTTTTGCAGTTCAGCATGTTTGCTTTTCTGACCTTCGTCCTGAGAACACCTCTCTGGAGAGCTCCAGCCCTGGCATCGCCGATATCCACCAGCTGATAATCTTTCCCGCCCAATTCCTGGCGCGATTGTTCAAACTTCTAGCATAGAGGAAGGTTGAGCAAGGTCCTATACACAGTGAAGATGTGTATATAGGAAGACATTAAACAAAGAAGCATATTATATCCACGCCGGCACACAGTTGACATTCACATACACTTGGACCACCAGATACAGTACTAACAAAGTACACATACACATTTGGCTCGAAATACCGTTGAGTAGGTTACAAGGATTAAAAATGCCGTGCCAACGGTCACCGACACCAACTTCAAACATAAACCATGCTTTTCGACATCGACTCATGCCCAAATGGTCTCCCACAACACTGAACACAGCACGGAAACCACTGCCACGATCCGTGCCACTGTCTCAAATGCGCGGATGAAGGTGCGCCGCCGGACCACACTGTTATTGAATCCCAGGCTTCTGTCAGTGGAGTTGGTGGGTCCGGTGGAGACGGAGATTGGATATTAGTTGGCAAAGGTGGCAAGCGGGTAGGTAAGGACAAAGGAAACATAAAAGGATCAGTGGACATCCAGTCCTTAGAAAACGCCAATGACCCGGGTGTGCAGCCGGGGCAGAAGCATGGCAACACAGCTGACGTTGGGAAAGAAAGTAGGGGTAAACCTAATCTGAGGGTGGAAATAGGGGAGTTTTCCACTGCCCAGGACCTTGGGGAATCTCATAGGAATGTTTGCTCTCCGCTTACACCGGTTGGTTTGGTCTCTCGAGAGGTACTCAAGTTTGATGGATACTCACAGTCTGAATCCATGCCACAGAGTCAGGTCACCACAGAGAAACAGATGGAGCAGTACCCGCAAACCTGCAGAGGTGGGCTCAACAAATTCTGTGATGTGGTTGTTCAGGACGGGGAGGACATATTGCAGTGTAACAAGTGCATGCTTTCCAACAAAAACAGTGGGGATAGCGATCTACCCTTGGTGTGTAAAGGAGGGCCTGGCAAAAACCTCTGTGGCCTAGAAGTCAAGGAGGGACAGCTTGGGGTTCAGTGTGACATCTGCACAGGCTGGTTTCACACTCACTGTCAGGGAGTCTCAAAGCCTGCCCACAATGCCCTCTCTAAGCATGAGAGCATTGCTTTCATATGCAGTCACTGCAAGACTCTCACTTTGAAGCATCTCTGTTCCTCCAACTCAGTCTCTGAAGTTTCCACTTCAACAGAACCACAATCAAACTCAGTGTCCTGCAATGCCTCCACCCAAACTGAGGCCTGTAGTCAGGATTCTCAGGAACTTATCCATCCCAAATTCTCTGTGACACCTCAGGGTTCCATGGGTGCTCTTGAGAAGAAGGTAGACAATCTGAGTTCTTCTTTTAGAGAGGGTGTTGATCAGCTCAACAAAGCCCTTCAGCACCACATGAATCTTGTCGCCAGCTCCATGAGGGAACAGGAGGGTCAGGCGATAGAGCATTCCAACCTCATCAAAAGAGCTCTTAGTGAAAACCAAAAACAAAAGATGCTGTATTCTGAAGCTCTTGTCAAATCATGCGACAAAATGGTAGACCAGGTGAAAGAGAAACTACACTCAGTGTCTGTACCATCTAGAAACACTGGCACTGTCTCAAGTGGGGACGCTAAGACCATATCCAGGGTGTTCGACAAGTTTTTGGATAAAAATAAGAGGGCTCGGAATCTTGTCGTCCACAACTTACCGGAGCAAGGTGGAGCATCAGCGTCACAACTTGAGAGGTCAAAGGCCGATTTGACCCTGTTCACCTGCATGACCAGGGAGGCACTTCACATCAATGTCAAAGCCTTAAAATTCTTCAGGGCAGGCAAGGTCATCCCTGGTAGGGACAGGCTCCCTTATCGTTACACTGGAAAACGAAGAAACGAAGCATGACATCTTGAGAATGGCTTCCCACCTCAGATCTCTGGAAAGGTGGAGGCGAGTGTACATCACCCCTGACCTTACCTTCAGTGAGAGACAGGAGCAGAAGATGCTGCGGGAAGAGTTGATGAAGAGGAGGGATGCTGGGGAAAGAAATCTTGTCATCAAAAGGGGGAAAATCATCACACTGGGAACCACCCATGCTCCTGCACCTGTTGCTACTGGCAGTACACCTCCAAACCAGAAGGTAGATGAGGGTGGGTGCCTGCCAGGACTAGTTACCTCCACTGTTAAGGGTGGGCTAGTTGCCAGCTCTGGGGTAGGCACAGAGGAGGGTACAGTTCTCCAACACACCGCACCTAACATGGTCAATGCTCACACACCAACATAAGATGCCCATCGGGTTAACAGTCCTTCCCCAGCTAACCTGAGCAGGGTGCGAGGGGCTGTCCATGCAGAGGACGCCTCCAGTCATGAGACTGCTATGGATCACACTGCCACTGTATCCAATGAGGTGCACATGACTACCAGGGTGGCAAATCAACAGGCGAGTCGGACCACTGGTGATACTTACGTTCACAACACCTCTGCACCTGTAGCACCCACCGCTCCACAGCAGGTGCATCAAAATTGACTCGCAGTGTCCCATAATGTTAAGCACCTTAAAGTCTGGTACACTAACTGTGATCAGTTTATCAACAAACGAGAGGATCTGTGCATGCTGATTGCTGGTGAAGACCCTGATGTTGTCATGCTTACAGAGGTGATCCCAAAGGCTCAATGCTCCCCTTTGGCTTTGGCTCTCTTGTCTATTCCAAATTATCACCTCTTTACTAGCTTTGACCATACCCTCCCAAACCTTGGCCGTACAGGTGAACGAGGAATATCGATTTATGTCAGGAATAACCTCTGGTCATCGATGGTACCCATTCTTGGTACTTACTCAATTGAACATTTATGGGTTAAAATTAGGCTCCACAGGCATGATTTTCTGCTCCTGGGCTGCTTTTACAGAAGCCCAAGTGGGGACGGCCATAGAAACATGAGTGATTTTTCTGATATTGTTACACTTGCTAAGTCTTCCTCACCTTCACATCTTCTGGTATCTGGGGATTTCAATTTCCCACAGATAGATTGGTCTGGCGAATTCTCCACAGCCTCCCTAGGCCACCCTTCGCACAGTCTCATCGACATAATGCATGACTTTTTCCTCTTTCAACATGTTCAGAAACCCACTCGTCACCGTCATGGCCAGCAGGCTAACATTCTCGACCTTTTGTTCACAGATGAAGAGGGTATGCTCGCTAACCTTGAACACTTTCCGGGTATTGGTCTAAGTGATCATTTACTTCTCAAGTTTAATGTCAAATGCTATGTGGAAAGAAGGTTGGACCGGGTATCCAAACTCAGCTTTAGTCGTGCGAACTTTGAACAGTTAAACAAAATGATCCGTGATACTGATTGGGTTGCCATGGACGGCCTTAGCTTAGAAGAATCGTATAGCTTTTTCATGAATAACCTCAATGAGGCTGTTGATACATGTATCCCCAAAACGAGGGCCAGGGCCACCCGCAAGAATATTTACATGACTGGGGCAGCCATGAGACTCAAGCAAAAGAAAAATGACCTGGCACGAACATACCACCGCACTAAAGATGAGATTGACTTTGCTCGTTTCCAGATATGCCAAAATGAACTGCGTACTCTTACCCGGAAGCTTCAGAGAGATTTTGAGCAGAGCTTGGCATCCAACATCAAATCAAATCCTAAAGGCTTCTGGAGTTACGCGGGATCAAGGCTGAAAACTGTCTCCAAAGTAGAAGACCTACGGAATAGCAATGGTGATCTTGAATCTGATGCGGGTGAAAAGGCTAAGATCCTGAACGATTTCTTTGCAAAGGTTTTCACTTCTGAGGATTTAGAGAACTTACCCAACTTCGATGACCGCTGTCTTGGACATGTTCTGGAGGACATTCCCATTTCATCTCCCACAGTGTTTTCCAAACTTACATCTCTTGGAAATTCCAGCTCCCCTGGACCCGATCTTGTTCATCCCCGTATACTGAATGAGGCAGCCGGATCTCTCTGTGTCCCCTTGTCTCTTCTTTTCAGGAAGTCCTTAGACACTGGGGCAATCCCTGAGGAGTGGAAGTTGGGGAGAGTGGTCCCAATCTACAAGAAGGGAGACAAACACCATCCTGGCAATTACAGACCAGTTAGCTTGACCTCTATACCCTGCAAAGTCTTGGAGTCACTGATCAAGGACGAACTTCTGAGGTTCCTGAGCACCCACCACCTTCTTTCAGACCATCAACATGGATTCCGGCCAAAACGTTCGTGTGACTCACAGCTTCTACAGACATTGGAGGATTGGACAAAGAGGCTTGAACAGAGTGTACCTGTTGACGCCATCTATTTGGATTTTCAGAAGGCATTCGATTCGGTCCCGCATGAGCGTCTTCTGAGGAAATTGGAGAGTTATGGTATTAAAGGCAAGCTTCTTCGGTGGATCCGCGCTTTCTTATCAGATCGGAAGCAGTATGTAGTTGCTGATGGCGCTACTTCAGAATGGACGAAGGTCACTAGTGGTGTTCCGCAAGGGTCCGTGCTTGGTCCGATCTTATTCCTTCTGTTTATTAATGACCTCCCTGATTGTGTACTTTCTGGCATAAAAATTTTTGCTGACGACACAAAACTCTACACAGGAATTAGGCACCTCCACTCATCAGAATCGCTACAAGCAGACCTAAATCAGGTATTGGAATGGTCCTCAATGTGGCAGATGCCCTTCAATGAAGGTAAATGTGTAGTGTTGCACATTGGCAGTAACAATCCTTGTCACGACTACACTATGGGTGGTGCTTCTCTCAGGAAATTAGATGAAGAACGAGATCTCGGGGTAATCATTGACAGGGACCTGAAATTCCGAAAGCAAGCAGCGGCATCAGTCTCAAAAGCTAACAAGGTTTTGGCCGTCATCCGAAAATCCTTCGCTAACATTGACACTTTCACTTTGCCTCTTCTTTATAAATCACTGGTGCGTCCTCTACTAGAGTATGGTAACATATGTTGGGGACCATTCAATAGGGCTGATCAGAGGCTGCTTGAGAGGGTGCAGCGAAGGGCCACACGTATGATCACCTCCATGAGGGGTTTATCTTACCCTGACCGACTGAGGGCTCTTAAGCTTCCCTCATTGTACTACAGGCGACGCCGAGGAGACCTGATCAAAACATACCAATTGCTCCATGGTTCCATCGATATCGATCCAGCTCAGTTCTTCGATCTCAATGATCGCTCCCGAACCCGCGGACATCAGTGGAAACTTGCGAAACCCAGTGCCACATCTAGGGTGCGTCGTTCATCATTTTCAGTGCGCGTGGTGAATGACTGGAATGCGTTGCCTACATCAGTAGTAGAAGCCACCACGGTCAATGAGTTTAAGAACAAGCTCGACTCTCATTGGTCATCCCTGATGTACCTTGTCCCTGAATGCTCAGAGTAAGGTCCCTTACATTCTTTTCAACCGCTCTCACCATCTAATTAACCCCTCAGGCATTATGGCCTGAGTAAGACTGAGTGTAGACTCATCGAAACTGAGCCCGTCGAAGACCGGATCCAGCAGGCCGATGTGGCCTCGAAAATTCCGATAACTATAGATAGATAGATAGATAGATGTTTGGATCAAATAAAAAATGCATCAACTTTTGTCAACTTTTGTCAACTTTTGTAGTTTTGCATTAAGTTGAGTGGATGTAATTAATGTGCACAGTACCAAACCCAGTGGATGCATGATTAGAGGGAGCATCCAAATTTTATCATGGGTCTTGAGCTGGGATATCAGCTCTATAAAGTGTGTCAAGAAAACATGTTGGCATGTCTCATTTCACCCGAATACCTCTGTCTAAAAATTTTTGTATGATTGAAGAGTCCAAACTTAAAGGGAATGTGGCACCTTCATAACATGATTTTAACTGAGATAGCCAAGTTGTAAAGCAAGTCGGAAAACACGGCACTCCATCTATCATTTGTCTTGGAACTTGATATTTCCGTAGAAAAAACTAAAACCTACCTGACACCAACCCTCTCATCAACCCCTCGCTGGGCGGCCATTGTTGTGAGCTGCTGGTGTGACGACATATGCTGACTTCACGAAGAGCATGAGCCAATGGAAGCCCTTGAAGCGTTTCAAGTATGGTAGTGGTTGCCAAGCGATTGTGACATCATCCACAGGCTGATATTTATTTCTTTTTCTAGAGGAGTATTTTAAAAATCAAAATATTGAGCCTATTGTACATTTTTCAGAGAAATCATTAGTGGTTTCATTATTTTTGGCTAAAAGTACGCCTAATTGCACTAAATTCCAGGATTCGATCAAGGTACCACATTCCCTTTAAGGGGGCTATTCCACTATTCAAAACCTTGAAGGATTCTCTCCATCTGGAAGCTTATGTTGCAGGATAAATGCTAATTTCAGCTCTGGTAGCTCAGTTGGTAGGGTGTTGGGCTCCGGTCCACTGCTCAGAAGTATGCAGTGGCAGTGCATGTCCAGGCTTGGAATCGGTTCCCCTGAGACGCTCCGGCGCTCAGTAATTTACCTGACATAGGTCAGCTGGCAACTGACTGGTGAGAGGGTGGCACGAGTGGGGCGAACGTCCCTGTGCTTTGTGGGATGTTACTCTTTGGCTTCTGAATTAACCCTTCATTGTGGGAGTTGCTTGTTCGGGTGGCTGTGTGGGGGTTCCCATGACAAGTCCCTTGATGACTTTAATGAGACTCTGACTCCAGCAGCCGTATTAGGAACAACTTGAACAAAATGTATACAAAACTTCACAACTGTACATACCACAAGCAGCAACATTTTTATTAAAATTGGTCCTATTTCGGGTCACATGAATGGAAAACTGTAGTTATCTTGAAGATACAAAAGATTTGACCTTCACTTATTGAGTCTCCTGGTTAGTAATCATTCTGGTTTGAGCTAACGAGGGAAACCAAATTTGATGGCATTAGCCCACCTGAACAATTGCAATGAATACTTACAAGACATTTTAATGGAACCCTCCAAAGCTAGAAACGTTTCTGTGGAATATAACTCACCTGGTAGCATAGGCGGATCCAGGGGGGCAAGGGGGCACGTGCCCCCCCGATCGACCCTCGGCGCCCCCTTGAAAGGCCGATGGCGCCCCCTGAAATGTCGCTTCCCACCCCCCCAGGATGCGAAAGTCGGCGCCCACCGATGGGATTTGGCGCCCACCTGATAGTTTTTGCCGGTCATAAGTGGCGCCCCCTGGTCCAGATGGCGCCCCCGGTCCGGATGGCGCCCCCCGGGAAGGTGCCCCCCCCGATCGGCAATCCTGGATCCGCCTATGCCTGGTAGAAGTACAGAATTCTGTTTAAAGTAATCTGTATAGGCAGGTGGTTTTTAAATGCTCTTATTTTCTGCCCAAGCATTTTAAGTGTCTCTGAAAAAGACTCAGTGAGAGCCAATTGCCCTGCCTCATCTGCCTGTGAAGTTCAATGGTATGGCCTCCACAATTTAGTATACCACAAGCAGCCAGATTTATAACAGGAGAGGGTCAGTGAAGGGTCTGTATTCCTTTCCCATCCCTTCTAACTTGACTGATTTTGCACAAAATTCTATGCAATCAGGTTTGCACAAAATGCTATGTGGTCATGTGAGATTATATATCCAAGAGATGCACTGGAACACCTGAAGCTTAAGACTGTGATGGTATTTGAACCAGCTATTGTTTTACCTGCCCAGTAGATAGGTGGTAAAAGCTTCAACTCTGACAGGATTCAATCTTACCTGTGTACATACAAGTTTTTACTTTTTTCTGTTTTAGTTTTTTAGTTTTTACTTCAAAGAACTTAGTGACGGTTATTGATAACATTGTGCAAATGTTTTGGATATATATATATATATATATATATATATATATATATATATATGTGTGTGTGTGTGGGTGTGGGTGTGGGTGTGGGTGTGGGTGGGGGTGGGGGTGGGGTGTGTGTGTGTGTGTGTGTGTGTGTGTGTGTGTGTGTGCGTGTCATGTGAGAATAATGATGATGAGGAAACATGTCTTTGATAAATCATGGGATTCCTTCCTTTGCCTTTTTGCACCGATGCGGAGCAGGTTTTTCCTCGCTCATTGACCTGAAGGGGTCATGGAATGATTCTCATACACACGTAATCATGCTTTCATTCTAAGTAACTGCCACTCATCATCTAAAATAGACTCAGAATACGTTATTAGTACGTTTATTAATTATGTCTGTGGTTCAGCACCTAGGGTGGCTTTGTGGTGTGTCCACGTGTGACACACGAAGCATCATGTTCTCATCTTAAGTCACACTCGCTGCATCATTATCCGGAAAGACTCAAACGACGTCATTATGTGATGTCATATCTTCAACATGTATGTGGGCCATCTACCGGCTGAATAGCTAATAAGTGGTGTTTCCACTAGAGATGAAACATTATGAGAAAATGTGACATGTTACAAAAAATTCTCAAAAATACTTCAAAAATACAGCTTGAGGTGAGCACCTGCTTCCTTACCTTCCTGTCCAGTAAGGTCACATACAGTCACATACAGCACTCAACGTCACAGGCTATCCCCAGCTTTTTATTTTGCTTAAAACAGTGGTTTGTAAGATTATCGCTTCTTTTATCACAGCAGTGGAGTAACTTTGTATCCTTGAATTATGCCGATATTGCAGGTATAAGTATGTTTAATAACGCTGGTTTTGCAGGTGTTCCTGATACTGTGCACTGCGACGGCCGTAGCTAACACTGCACTAGTGAGGACGCGCTGGACAAGCACGTGAAGTGTGACCACAGACACCTTGGGAGGAGCGGAAAGACTCTATGTTAACCCGAGAAGGAGAAACCCAGGGAAGAGACTTTTCAGGGAGGGTCATTGCATGTTCAGGGTGGCACCTGGGAAATTTCAGGGATGACTGAGAGACCATGGTCGTAAGCAAAGTTGACTCCAGGATTCCCAAACACGGGTGTGGGGGCAACTACCTAGGGGAAGGGGGCACCATCTGGAACAGGGGGTGACAATTTTGACTGGCAAAACCTATCAGGTGGGCGCAAAATCATATTGATGGGTGCTGATTTTCGCATCCTGGGGGGAGGGGGTGGGAACCTCTGCCATCCTGGATCCTTCTATACGGATAAACCCTGAGACAAGCACTGAGGGAGATGCGAAACCAGTGTTTTGGTTTCTATGATATCCGCTTACAGGAGTCCCTGAGACCAGCACTCTGTAGTCTTTGAGACCAAGACTGTGTAGCACCCGAAACTAATGCTAGGGACACAGGTGGAGATCTGGGGGGATGGGCGGAAGGGTAAGGCCCCTGGGTTTTGGGTATCCCATAGATTTTGAGCAGGGCCTGTATTGCTGTGTCAGCATTAACCCATCCAGGATCCCAATCCCTCTGGGTCGAGAAGAGGTCTCTGGCCTTGACTTGAACTGTTTCTAAGGCAAAACATCGGGGCCCCCAGGACCAACACTCCGGGAGTTGAGATCAATACTCTGGCTTCTGAGGCCAGTTATCCCGGGAAGGGGACTCCAGTGAACAAGCGCTCGGGGCACCCTGAGATCAACACCCGAGTGTCGCCGGTCTGATCGGGGAACCTTGGTGGGCTTAGGGCACTTCGACTACTTGGTCATTTTGCTGAATGGCCAGAATCTGTGCTGATATTGACCCCAGGAGGGCCTTTGGCCCTAAAGATCTACTCTTGGCTGGTCATGGGCTCCTGAGCTGATCTGTAGGCTCCGCACCCAGTGTTGGGGACCATGGCTAGTTTTTGTCCCCTTACTTTGCGTTGAGTACTTTTTAGCGACTTGTTCTCGGTGCCCCATAGCGAGTGTATGGCCCCTGGTTATCTGAGTAACAGGCTATATTGACCTCTTTTATTGCCCAGGTCCATAACTTATAGTATGATCGCTTGTCACTTCATAGCATTAGAGTAACGTTGAACCCTTTAATATTGCTGGTGTTGCAGGTGTTCCTGATACCGTGTACTGAGAACCCCATAGCTATCACTGCACTGTTGAGGACGCGCTGGACAAGCATGTGAAGTGTGACCACGGATACCTTGGCAGGAGCGGAAAGTACAAGTGCGACCAGTGTTTCTACTCAACAGACATCTTTTACGACATGAGGGAGCATCAGACCACACACTCTGTCAAATGGCGGTTCCCCTGTGACCAGTGCAGTAAGACGTTCAGTCGGAAGTGTCATCTGACGCAGCACATCCGGGCGGTACACGACGGCCTCAGGCCGCACAGCTGCGACGTCTGTGGAAAAACGTTTGCAACGGCGAGTCATCTCACAGTACACAAGCGCATCCACACCGGCACCATTGTGGCACAATGTGAACATTGCGGCACAAATTTTACCGACCGTAGCAGCTATAAAAGACACATGCAGTCACATTACGGAGTAAAGCGTCACAAGTGTGAGGTGTGTTTGGCCCGGTTTGTTCGCCGGGGTGACCTGATGAGACATGTTCTGGTGCATACTGGTGAGCGACCATACCCTTGTGATATATGTGACAAAGCGTTCTCTGAGAAAAGTAAACTTCTGGAACATATCCACGCGCTGCATGCTGGTCTCAGACCTTACAGCTGCGAGGTTTGTGGAAAACCATTTTCACGAGCAGGTCATCTCACCAGGCACAAGCGCATCCACGCCGGCACCACTGTGGCACAGTGTGAACAGCGTGGCAAAAAGTGTACAGACCGCAGCACTTTCAGCAGACACATGAAGTCCCATGGCAGAGTAAAGGCTCACAACTGTGAGGTATGTTCGGCCCGGTTTGTTGAGCGAGTTAACTTGATGAAACACATGCGGACGCATACCGGTGAACGGCCGTACCCCTGTGTTGTATGTGACAAAGCGTTCGCTCTGAAAAGTTCACTTGTGCAACATATTAACGGTGTGCATGCTGGCCTCCGACCTTACAGCTGTGATGTCTGTGGCAAGTCATTTACACGAGGAAGCTATCTCACAGTACACCAGCGAATCCATAACGGCACCGTTGTTGCACAGTGTAAACAGTGTAACAAAGGGTATATAGACCGTAGGACATACAACAAACACATGAAGATACATGATAGAGAGAAGGTGCGCAAGGACCCAACGACACATTGTTGAGAGCAGACGCATGCTTGTGTTTTTACTGTGATCCTTTTCCAGGTATTGTCATGCTATGATGTGGGATATTATCCCTGTTAACACACATGAATACAAACATAGAGGCATTAACCAAAACGGGTGATGTCTTGTATAGTTTGCAGGTTTCATGGATAACTTGTCCTGTTGGAGAGCGGTGTCAATTTAATAAAATATTGGCCGTATGACCCTGGCAGTTTGTGCGCCGTTAAAACCCCCTAGAAATATTACCAAAAATCGATGGCTCAAATATCGAGTGTCGCGGAAATTTCCCTGTACATGCACAACTGCACTTCGGTAGCAATCGCCGCTGTTTGTGTTACGTTAGGTGAATTTTGACAAATATATGCCTGTGGTCACTTCCTTCTGTGGCTGGCTTTCCCATCGTGGGTTAGCCCTGATTGGAAAATGTAGCTTCCGAACTTCGTCAAGGTGACAGTGAAAGTGATTATATATACTTGATATATAAGGCCTAGATATTCCATGCTCTTTAGTAGACCCAAAGAAAGTGTTCTTCTTTAAGCGAGCAGATTTTGATAAAATGCGGAGAAGCCTCAGGGCAATTTCATGGCTTGCGTTGTTATAGCCAGTGCTAGAAGATGGTCCAGGAATAGTCTATGACATCCGCAATGTGCCATGCGTGACTTTATTCAATCTGTCACCGTACGCCGACGTTGCGCGCCCTGGTTTGACATCTGACATCTCAAATGCTCTCGGAAGTGAAGAAACCGCCTGGCAACATATGAAACGTAATAAAGTCTAGGAAACCAGCAGCAGTTCCTAACACAGGCGAGTGTTTTCTTAAACCCCTCGGTCTATGGGGAAAATTTATGCTACTCAAAATTTGTTTATTATTGGGGAACGTTTTGCATTCTTTTGTCATGCTCATCAGAATTCAACCTATGTAAAGTACATAGGAATCGCGCCTTCCAAAAAACTTCTGCGAAAATGGGAATTAATGTCGGGGGAACTCTGGTCCGGGTTGCCAATAAGACTTATGGTCTCAATGAATGACCCATAATTGGAAAATTTTCCTTAATAAATGAGAGCACCTTCCAAAAACGGCAACACGTGTAACGACTTTTATGCTGCAATGGTCTTTGAATTGTGTCTACTGTGAAAAAGAAGAGTCAGGTAGACTGCATCCAGCATATTGGAAATAGCATACAACTACAATTTTCAGCTCCGTGTGACAGATGAGGCGTGCGTCACATTGAGTATGTAACAGCCAGCATACTTTCTGCACCTCTGATGAAGAGAACATGATACGTGGAGAGGTCATGATCCGATATGAAACATCCCGGGCTGTATTTTGTAATATGGGTGGACACTCACCTTGCTCTCAGTTTTGCTATCTCAAACTTTGTTGGAGGTGAGTTCTTGACTTGCGCAGGTCACCTGACATGAGATGACCGAGCTTTGAAGTTTTATAAGAAGTTTCAGAATCGATCAAGAATGAGGTGCGCATGTACGGCTGTTCTTGATGTCACCGTTTTTCTGCCTCCGGAAAAAGACAAGGGGGTGCTGGAACACTCGCCCCGTGGAGCGGGGCTAAGCGTTATGTTTGTTTGGAAGGATTTAAAGTCGGAAGAAATTCGACCGGAATAGAAAGGAAGACTGAGGAGTGCAATATCCTACGGTGAAGTGTCTTTTTCCTTTCCTTTTTGTTCGCCGGCATAGTTTGTAAGTATGATTTTTACGAAAAATATATACTGTCTGGTCGGGCCCCATAGCTATCCTAGCCCCTGTAAGAAGAGACCGGGCCCGCATGTTCTGGATCTGCTCTTGGACTCAGGCAAAATTTGAATCGACCCAGAGTCGACTTCACGTCTGGTGCGTCCTGTGCAAAATGTTAGGACTATGTCGGCGTGGTGGCATTTTTCGATAACACGTCCTTCAGTACAGGGATCGAAAACTTCCCATTTTGACATTCTAAACGCCCCTTAATGTCTGATAGCCATAAAGATATCTCCATCTAAAGTACCTTAATGCCTGTTTTTTGTTGTTTTCAGTGCTCTTCGCCCTAAGTGGTTTTATGAATACAAAGGGAAAATCTGCTTAAAGACATCTGACCAGGGTGAATACCCGCCCAAATGTGAAGACGGAAGCTTAATTGAAAAATAAAGCTCTTTCGACAGACAGGTATGTCACGGTAAATATTTGTGGAAATGCATCATGTGGAATATATATATATATATATATATATATATATATATATATATATATATATATATATATATATATATATATATATAAACTTAAGGTGAAATTATGCTGTTCCAGTCCGTCGAGAGCCTCACTGTTGATATCACCAATAATTATGCTATATAACACTAGTGTACCGCTTCTATGAGTGGGTGGTATGACTCTGCGAGTTTGTTGGTGCCAATTTTGTTTAAGAATGCAGTCTGATTTAAGGAACTGCGTCTTTACGAGTTAGCAGTAGTTGCCACATAAAGGTTATCCTCACCTCTTTCTGTTGCTCAGGTTAATAGCTTGTAAGGTCATCACATCTCATATCTTTGCATTAGGGTAACATTGTACCGTTTTACAATGCTGGTGTTGCAGGCAGGGTTGGCAAAATACCGGTAAAAACTAGGTTTATGCCAGCCAGTGGCATAAAATGGTAAATACCGGTATTTACCAGGAAAAAGTGGCCAAAACTGGCAAAAACTGGCAAAAACCTTTAAACTGACAATGATAGACCAGAAAGACATTTAAAGGCCATAGAGCAGTTGTAAATGTGAAGAAATTGATGACATGGGCGTGGTCTCTGGTCAAGTCTGGTGTGTAAGCAGTTATTTTATTTTCTAGGCATCATGGTTCAGAATGCTATGAAGAACCAGCTTGCATATTGAAAGTATTCCTTCAGAGTTTGAAATAAGCCAATAGGCCCCTTTACTTTGAAGTTTAAAGCCGGCGGAAATTTTATACCGAGAGCTTTAGGCAAAATTAAATATGCCGATAGTGGTTTCTCAACACGCTCTAAAAAACTGCTATCTCAGTTCAAAACCCATTATAAAAGTGGGACACCCCCTTTAACAATGCTGGTGTTGCAGGTTTTCCTGATACTGTGCACTGCGACCGTCGTAGCTACCACTGCACTTGTGAGGATGTGCTGGACGAGGATGTGAAAAGTGTGAGCACGGACACCTTGGGAGGAGCGGAAAGTTCAAGTGTGACCAGTGCTCCTACGACATGATGGAGCATCAGACCACACACACTGTCGAACGGCGGCTCCCCCTGTGACCAGTGCAGTAAGACATTTACACTACGGCGTAATCTGGTGCAACACATTAAATACATGCACGCCACCATCAAGCCTTACAGCTGCGACGTCTGTGGCAAGTCATTTCTACGCCCAAGTTGTCTCGCCGTACACAAGCGAATGCACACCGGCACCATTGTGGCACAGTGCGAACAGTGCGGCAAAAAGTTTACTCACCGTGGCAATTACAACACACACATGAAGTCACATGACGGAGTAAAGCCTCACAAGTGTGAGGTGTGTTCGGCCCGGTTTGTTCGGCGAGATCATCTGACGATACACATGCGGACGCATACTGGTGAGCGGCCGTACCCTTGTGATATATGTGACAAGGCGTTCTCTGTGAGAAGCAATCTTCTGCAACATATCCACGCTGTGCATGCTGGCCTCAGACCTTACAGCTGCGAAGTTTGTGGCAAGTCATTTTCACAAGCAGGTAGTTTCACCAAACATAAGCGAGTTCACACCGGCACCATTGTGGCACAGTGCGAACAGTGCGGCAGAAAGTTTACAAGCCGTGGCGCATACAAGGGGCACATGAAGTCTCATGACGGAGTAAAGGTTCACAAGTGCGAGGTGTGTTTGGCCGGGTTTGCTCGGCGAGGTCACCTGACAAAGCACATGCGGACGCATACCGGTGAACGGCCGTTCACCTGTGAGATATGTGACAAAGCTTTCTCTGAGAATAGTAATCTTCTGCGACATATCAACGCTGTGCATGCTGGCCTCAGACCTTACAGCTGCGAAGTTTGTGGCAAGTCATTTTCAAAAGCAAGTAGTGTCAGCAGACACAAGGGAATCCACACCGGCACCATTGTGGCACAGTGTGAACAGTGCGGCAGAAAGTTTATAAGCAAAAGTGCATACAATAGACACATGAAGACGCTTGAGGGAGTTAGGGGCACAAGTGTAGGTAGTGTTCCGGATGGTTTGTACGGCAATGTCGGCTGAAGGCACGTATGTGGACACTGTTGAGGGCAGCTGTACGCTTGTGTTTGCGTTGTGAGCCTTTCTCAGGCATCGCCATGCTATGAACTAGAATATTATTCCTCTTAGCACTTTGAATGCAAACATCAACCACTAATAAAAACGGCTGTTCTGTGTAATGGCGCTTGCAGGCTGCTTTGGCAACCTGTTCTGTTGGGAAGTGGTGTCAATTTACCAATAAGTTGGACGGCTCAGATGTCCGGTGTTGCGAAAGATTCCCTTTCCATACCTTTTCATGTACAGTTACACTTTGGTAAGAATCGCCGTCACTCCTGTGTGATGCGAATTTTGAAAAATACATGTCGGATGTCCGTGGCAAATTCTCTCTGTGACCACCCTTCCTTTTGTATCTCGGTTGTGATGGCAAAATGGAAGTTCCAGGGCGGTTTAGAGGTATATATATATATATATATATATATATATATATATATATATATATATATATATATATATATACTGAATTAAACGACCATTACGTGATTAACGTGATATATACTTGACACACGTATATATACATATACATGATTTATACGTGATATATACTGTGATATATACGTGATGAAAAGGCCATCACGAAGATCATATCGCAAAACACAACAACAACTGATCCAAACACCAAACTCAGACTCAACATCTACTACAGCAGCCCTAAAACATCCAATCTCATTATGCAAAAAAACATCTCAAAGAAGAGCACGACACTCAAGCAGACCAATGTACATATACCAGTTCCGATGTAAGGACGGGGATTGCGCAACCCGAAATGTATGTTACCTACCACATCTCTCAGCAGACGACTCACCATGCACCTACAGGAACGATCACCTAAACAACACATGCAGGACTACCACAACACAGATATCAAACGAAACATATTGACAGAACACACCACAGTCCTAGCACAGTGCACCGATCATCGCAGACAAACTAGAAACACTGTACATCCGAGACACGTCACCCATCATCAACATCCACACCAAACAACTCACACGCTTGCCCCTATATGACAGGAATATTCGGTGAATATTTAGGAAGCATTGTAAGCGTGTTGTATTCCTGTTATTTGTGATATGTGATGTGTTAGACGTGATTGAGGTGTTAGCTTGGTATTTTTGTGATGAAGGATCATTTGTTGTTATGCTGTGCGCTTTCATATTAGGATTCAAAAATTCAAACTGATTAATACTTCTAAAGAGCGTCGATTTCGTGTGTGATCATGCCATAAGCTTGGTGAAATATTACTATGTGAAACTTAACCCGCGCCCCACCGGGGGTCCGGCGCCACCTTCGCCCCACCGGGGGCCATCGATGGCCCCCCCCTCTAACTCCGAAAATATGGGCGTTAGCGCAAATCTGCAAAGTGCAATAGAAAGCTCGCGTGAATTCAGTAAGAAATTACTTCGCATGTTTTAGTGCTCAGGTCAATGGTTTGACCTCCAGAGGTCAAATTAGGTCAAGATCGGCTATTTTCACTCAAATATGCAATGATTAAGCAAACTGGGCATAACTCTTATGTCATTAGAGCTATTGAGACCTGGTAAAGTACATTTGATAGCAAATTGCCAGTACTTTTTCCGCTATGTGGAACGTAAAGACCTCCCGCCAGTGGTTTGACCGCCAGAGGTCACCTCGTGACCTAATATGACCTGAGGTCACGAAAGGTCCAAAAGTGACCTTGTCGTATATCAAATGAAAGCCAGTGACAAGACAAACACGATGGTGTTTGTTTCACTGCTCTAGCTCAATTAGGTCAAAAGTTATTGTCAAAATACTGTTTTTGACCTCTGGTGACCTTGGATGACCTTGGAAAAGTCAAAGGGCAAATATGACCCCTGGGATCCGTAAAAGGGTGTCCAAAAACGTTGTTCTGAGCAGTCTGAGTATTTGCAATCATTTTTGTGGCTTTTATATCATGAAATAGCTTTTCCCCATGCTTTTCCAATGGGAGAGGTCGCCTCGTGACCTGACCTCAGGGCACGAAATCGAAAAATCCCGGATATACACCTTGTAGACCCTGGAGGGGTCATAAAGTGTAGGAAGTTTCAAATCGATCGACTTTGAAATGTAGCTCTTACAGAGCTCTAAAGGTGAAGTGAGGTGACCTTGGTTGACCTCGTCTGGTGACCTGACCTTGGGTGACCCGGGGTAAAAATTTCAGGGATGATGGGAAAATGATGCAGTGAGAGGTAGAGCCCTCAACCGCGGTGCTGCGCCTCGTCGTTTTCTGCTATCCCGGAAAAACCTTAGGGGGCCATCGATGGCCCCCCCGGTGGGGCGAGGGTTAAACCTATTTTATGTCCTTTGCTACGACTTTGCACAAACATACCGAAAATAACATTAAACTTATTCGTATTATTGAATCTAAATCTAAAAACTTTCTGCCGCTAAACAAGCAATTCTATTTTATGAACAATATATATATATATATATATATATATATATATATATATATATATATATACAATTATATACAATATCATATTTAACGCCTTAGATATTTCACGCTCAGTAGTGGAATAAAAGACAGCTCCCTATTTTAAGCGAGCAGATCGTGATGAAATGCGTAGAAGCCTTGGGGTTGTTCCATGGGATGAACTGTAAGATATAGAGTTAGAAGATGATCTAGATACGTTTTTCTAACGCGTCATGTGTGACGTCATTCCACTTCCCACCTTACGCCTCCGTTGCCCTGATTACCCTGGACCCTGATTTGAAGCTGGGATCTGATGTGTGCTGAAAGAGAAAGGAACAGTGCATTTTTGCAACTTTTCACTGATGAGCACGGTAGAAAATGGGCACGTGTGTAACACATGTTCACAGTTGAATGACACAAGTTCACAGTTCTTTATTTTACACGTTCCAGGCGAAGCAGTTGTTTAATTAAGACGAAATTATTTTCACTTTTGATAATTTATTGGCTAATGGTAGGTACCTGGGTTCACTGGCGGTGGAACGGTGACGAGGGGGCACCGGCGCACGATGCCCCCTCCCCCGTGAATCAAATTTTAACACTAAACCTATGGCGTTGACCGGAAAGAAATGGGTTGAAAAGTTCATGGTGCCCCCCTGAATTCGGATGTTGCGCCGTCACCGTCTATGTGAAAAGGGTTTGAAGGGGCGGCTAGTTGCCTGAGATGGCCAATTGGTGTGAGAAGTTTTGCGCATTATAGTCCTATCGGGGTCCCTGAACAAAATGGTATCTGATCATCATTGTCCACGCCAGGGGAGTATGGCCTAGCGAGTAACGACGCCATATAACTGTAGCTGTTGCTGGTTTGGTAAACCCCATTGATTGCAGTTTCAAGTGTTTTAACCTTCACCCTGCTGCGGTGTTTGAGCACCCCCACGGTGTTTCCAAAGCATCCGAAACAGCGGCGCGGGGCTCTATTGTTTGTGCGTCCTGATTTATTTACGCAAATGTCTCTTAAATTAAGTCTGGGGTCATCACATATAGCCTCGGCAGCTGCAGTGCCCTAAAATTCCAATTACCGTTGAGGTCTGGGTCATCTCAGGTCAGCCCGCCAGGCCAGATCAAGCGATATCAGTTCCTTTTCTAAGTGGTACCAGGGAGGAAATGTATAATGTAATGATCTGACCATAGGCTTAGGAACCGGGGGGCCACTGCCTCCCCCACATAAAGGTTGCCTTGAAACTGGAAATGAAGCTTACCTGGACCCTTGAGC